>VZTE01001014.1:217600-300845 GCA_013397775.1 Eulacestoma nigropectus
TCCAGCTTTAAAATAAGGAAGACTTATCTCCACAGATCCGAGCAGAAAACCAATCATGGAATAGTTCCCACAGATAAATATACCTGTACGTGTATATATGCAAATGGTTAAAACACAGCTTCACTGTAATTCCCTAGGAATAAAGTTCATTTTCTGAAAAATTTTGCTTCTAAGTCACTTTTCTTCCAACTCCTAAACACCACTGCACTTTCCACATACATCTGCATTAGTGACAAGCATCAACAGATCTTAAAATTGCATCACCCTTTTATATTCAATTTCCTTATTCTTAGTGTTGAAGGGCAACTCAACATCATAATTCATACCTCAGTCAGTGTAGAAAACCTGAAAGCTGTAATTCTTACGCTATGCCTCACAGTATAGTGGCATGGCAGGGGTTCTTGGTAGTGGGCTGACTCCTTTCACACAGTAATAGCTAATGAGCAGTGACTTACTTCTCTCTGTCAAAATGAAGAAGGGCTTGTGCAAGAATGCTATTTATTACTATGTGTACTACAGCTGCTGTGTTCCCTTCCCCCTTCTTTACCCATTGTGTGAGATCTCAAACCCCTATTTCAATGCTCCTCTCAATGTGAAGTACTCACCTTCATTATCCCCAAGAAAGGGCTCCAGCTGAGTTTTCAAAGAAAATGGCTGCAACTGCATTTCACTGGGATTTCAGTCTTCCTGTGGTTTAAATATTTCAGCAGTGAGAATACCTAAGGGTTTTCTAGTTATATTTTCAGAAAAAAACTCACCAGTCACTGATTACTGAGAAGGCAATCCCTAAAACACTCAGTTCTTCATATAAAAGTACTCAGAAACTTTGAAACTGCACATGAAAGCAACTGCCAAGCTATTGACAGGGATAAGCATCAGTACAGCAGGTTTTTCGTCCCCTGGTGATTTTTGGAATCTGCACACTAAAATACCTAGGAGATTAATATTAAGTGCTTAAATCCCTTGGTAAATCTAAAAATCATAGAATAGAGCAAATCTAATGTTGCAGCTGCACCTTTAATGTTGTTATTGCTGTGATCCTTCACTTGACTAACATATTCAGTCAGGAAGGAGTCTGGTGTTTTCCGTATTATATTCTCTTCCTATGTAAGGATACTGCAGCAAACGAAAAAAGAAAAAAAAATTCTCATTTGTTCATCAGCTGGGTTATTTCAGAAAGCTTTGCAGTGGCATGTAATAAACTGAATATGAACATGGCTCCCTCTACTGACTGCCTTTAGAGGCTCCAAGAGTTTATTTTCCCGGGCTTACTTTATGTCTTTAAGTTTACAGATATAACTATAATATGCACAAACCAAATAGAATTTCTGAAGTTTCTTCTATTCTGAAAAACAAGGATTTTCTTTTCATTTGTTTTTTTCTCTTAGTAACACTACATACTCTTTGGTCAAAACCTTTATTCCTCTAAGTCCAAAATTCTAGTCTGCTGTTAGGACACTCCTGCCAGTTCATAAGAAGCTTTACAGAGCCTTAAAAGGGTATCTAAAATGTTCATTAGCAGGAGAATTATATAGACTACACAGTGTTTGCAATCTCATTTATTTAAAAATGTTGAAATATAAAAAAGTCAAAGGTCGAAAGCTAACAGACAAAGAGATGGGTAAGGAAAATCAGTAACTAATAGGGTTTTCCTTGAATAGGTCGTTAGTTAATACAAAACAATGACCACCACGACCAAAAAAAAACCCAAACAAAAAATCCCCACACAACAACCAGCCAACCCACCAATCAAAAACAACAAAAAACCTCAAAAACACACCAAAGAAAAACAATAACAAAAAAAAACACACTAAGAAAAATCCCAAAAAACCCAACAAACCAACAAAAAACCTATTCAGCAAATTAGAGACATCTTTAATTTCATGCTTAAAACATCATACATAATTATGAACAGTTACTTCAGAAGAGGTTCATCTCATTCACAGTTATCATACTGTAGACACACACATTACAGGAATAGTCTAGGCTTCCTTTATAGTCATTCCAGGGAAATGGTTGGTATAGGAAGAATGGGCTTCTGACATATTTTAGATGTCTTCTTTACAATAGGAGGAATAACCCAAGCTGGGTGGGAGTGTCAATCTCCTCGAGGCTTAGAAGGCTCTACAGGGGAGATCTGGAAAGACTCTATCAGTGGGCCAAGGACAACTTCATGAGATTCAACAAGGCCAAGTACCAGGTCCTGCTCTTGGGTCACAATAATCCCTTGCAGCAAGGGACTTGGGGATGCTGGTTGACAGCCAGTTGAATATGACCCAGCAGTGTGCCCAGGTGGCCAAAAAGGCCAATGGTATCTTGGCCTGTATCAAGAATAGTGTGGCCAGTAGGACTATGGGAGTGACCTTGCCCCTGTACTCAGCACTGGTGAGGCTTGCCTTGAGTGTTGTGTTCAGTTCTGGGACCGTCTCTTTAAAAAGGGCCTTGAGGTGCTGGAGTATGTCCGGAGAAAGGGAAAAAGCTTGTGAAAGGTCTAGAAAAGATGTCTTATGAGGACATGGCTGAAGGAGCTGGGTTTGTTTAGTCTCAGGAAGAGGAGGCTCAAGGGGGACCTCATCGGTCTCTATAACTACCTGACAGGAGGGTGTAGTGAGGTCTCTCTTGCTGTGTCTGCAATGAAAGGACTAGAGGAAATGGCCTTAAACTGAGACAGGGGAGATTCAGATTAGACATTAGAAAAAAAAAAAATTCACTGTTAGAGTGGTCAGGCATTTGAATAGGTTGCCCAGGAAGGTGATATGGTTTAGCAGTTTAAAGGTTAACATGGTATTGCTGGGTTGATGGTTGGACTTGGTGTTCTTAAAGGTCTCTTCCACCCTTGATGATTCTATGATTCTTTTATTTCTGAATTTTCCCAAAAGTTTCAAATCTTTCCAAAATCTTTGGTGTAGATGTAGTAATTCAGCAACTTCTCACCTTAAATTGCAAAGGAAAGCTACAGGCTGTCCCTAGGCAGGATAGAGAGTTTGCTGCGGCCACCGTCTGCAACAGTATTACTCATATACTGTTCATTATATTGTGCTCTTTTATTCTTCACTGACTCTAAATCTACTGCCATTATATTGTTTTTAGGGTGTCTGTTACCATAGTGATACACAACGTGTGCCTAGCTGTCTCTTTTCCTATCAGTTAAGCCTCAGTTAGTAATACAGTTATTGAAAAACTCTCTGCTTAAAATGCTTCAAAATTTTCTCTGCATTACATGAAAGCCTTGGTTCAGGTGATAGCTCAGAATTACTGATCTTTGACTTTCCCATTCCTTGGGGAATTTGTCTGAGTTTTTGCTAGGCAATTGGGTTACTTGAAGCACTAGTCTGTAATATCAAAGATGCTGCCAACCACTCCTTGCAGTGTTGTCAATTCCAGCTGTTCTTTATGTCTGCAGCTCTTTTAATACCCATCAGATTATGTTGCATCCAGACAGATGCAGAACATATGGAAAAAGACTATTTACAAGAGCATGTAGTGATAGAACAAGAGGAAATGGGTTTAAACTAAAAGAAAGTAGATTTAGATTTGATATTATGAAGGAGTTCTTCATTGTGAGGGTGGTAAGGCACTGGAAGAGCTTGCCCAGAGAACTTACTGATGTCCCATCCCTGGAAGTGTTTCAGACTAGGCTGGATGGAGCTCTGAGCAACATGATCTAGTGAAAGGTGTCCTTGCCCACAGGTGAGGTTTTGGAACTAAATGATCTTTAAGGTCCCTTCCAACCCAAACCATTCTATGATTCTATTCTAAAATGCAGGAAAACTCAGCTGTTGCAGTGTTAATAAATAGGGGTCAAAATGGGTCAAAAATAACACAAACTCTATGCAAGACTATATATTCTCATGGAGGCATTATACTTGTTTATAATTTTATCATTTCATAAAGATGCAGTTATCCCTCCAAGAAAAAGAGATCGTCTGCAAGTTTAAGTAAAAAAGGACTAGTTAAGTTTAGACTAATAGAGAACATTTCGAAAAGTAAAATTACCTTTATTAAGGGTAAGAAATATCTAGAAGAAATCATAAAATACAGGATTTTTAAAAATAAAAATTTACAAAACAATAAAAATTAAAAACTTATAAACCTGCTCTGTATCCTAGTATTATCCTAGATCTCTATTTCCTTAAGTATAGTATTTATTCTTTTTTCTGACATATAAGTATTTTATAGATTCAGATATTATTAATCACTATTAGACTAATTCAGAATTAATAACTTGGAATATAGGACAGAAACTACAGTCCTACTTAGCTGAGATAACTGAATCCAAGCAAAAAAAAAAAAAGAATGAAATGTGAACTCAGTCAACAACAGATACAAGATAATCACATTTTCTTAGTAAAAATGTAGCTCTCAACAAACTAAAATACTCTTGCAAATTGTGAAAGCTTCGGTCTGATAAAGGTGTTAGTATCTGAAATTGTATGACATATGCAGAGGAGGCATAGCATTTCATTTGGCAAGCTGGATCTAGATCTTTAGCAGATGTTAGTAAATTCTTCTCTACTTTTAATCCTAGAGAAAAGAAGGAAAAGTTAAATTTAATCTTATAACTGAAACTGTAACTATACATGCACTCTTACTCAAAATAGCATAAATGTAGATGTCCTGATTAGAGGCAACAGTAAAAATAGAGGAACATGTTTAACAGACAGAAAACTTGGAGAATAAATTGAGAAAAACGCAATTATAAAAACAATATAAAAATTATCTATGTAAATAAAGTTCTCAGTCTCAGGAATGACCATTGAACTAAGGTTACTTGCTTCTTGTCGCGTGGTGAAGAACACACTACAACACCAACTATACTCAAGAATAGAATAGCATATAAGGACACCTACAACATGCTACTCTTAAATTATATTTCAAAGAGAGTGACCATTTTTACAGAGCTGAATTAGGTAACTGCATAACTGAAAATTAAAATAAATTCATTCAGGTAATACATTACAAAAGAGTAATGGAGAAGAGATTTTCATAGGGGTTCTTTAAATGAATGAAAGAGCCCAGATGCAGAAATAATGTAACATTCATTTAAAAATGACATGCAATCTGGACATCAAACCCATTTATTTGGCACATATTCATAAGGTAGATTTTAACTTAAGCATCTGAACTGGAACTAAATGTGGGCATTGATAAAATCCAAAGGTTTATTTCAAAAACCTCATTTTACCCTGTACCCACATAAACTCAAGGAGATAACTGTTTTGAACCAGGTCTAGGATGTCTTTTACAATACTTTGTAGGTGATGGCTAAAGATGTAGATTCTGCTTCAGGGATAAGAATGAGAACAATTAGGTCTAAATATATCTAATGTATCTAATTATAGCATTAAAGATCCACCTTTGGGCTGTTCCTTTTAGGTCTCCTTTGCAGTAATTGGAAGACAAATAATACTCTGGAAATCACATCTTTTGGGTGCCTTTTTTGATCCATGAACAAAGGGAAACTTGGATGATTACTTAAGATGATATCTGCATTATAAGATTACTAGAAAGAGGTAAGAATAGTGTTTAAAAATTAATGGGTTTGATGCTTGTAATGAGAAAATGTGTAGATACTTTCTTTTATTTCATGTAAAGGTAAATGTTGTAAATGCTCCTCACTTCAGAATGTTAAGATTAAAGTTCAGTATAAAGAGCCATTGGCAGAAAGCCACATTACTATTTCCAGTGGTAATTTTTCATGCCAGGTGTAGTACACTTTAAACAGTGGAAAAACAGAATTAATTTCTCAGTAGCTCAGATGTTAACATTGTCACAGTTTACATTCAACGTTATGAAGAGCAACAGACTTAGGATATTTGTGTTTACTTTGTCACTAAGTCAGAATAATATTTCATTAGATTCTTATGCAGTAGTCTTTTCTGTATCTGTGCATTGTCCTACAAACCTTGTAAAAAAAAGAAGGAAAAAAAAGAGTCACCTTGCTTCATGATGTGTCATCTCTGATGCTATCAGTCACTCTATTGTGCTAAGCAAGATGATTTTATGAGCTGGAGAAAACCCATGGCTCATAAACTCAGCAGAGGTGAGTGAGTTATGATAGTCGTTCAAATACGCTAATGAAATTCCTAAAACATCAGTATGGTACATTAGTCTTCCTAACATTTAGCTTTAT
The DNA here is from genome assembly GCA_013397775.1 of Eulacestoma nigropectus. Lineage (NCBI taxonomy): Eukaryota > Metazoa > Chordata > Aves > Passeriformes > Eulacestoma > Eulacestoma nigropectus. Next base: position 223,734 of record VZTE01001014.1, read on the forward strand.
TAAGCACACAGATCAATGGGAAGCTGTCTTGTATGCCAATTGTTTAGCTTCTTTAAAATCCATAAATTTTTAAACTGCTTTTCTCCCTGTAGCTGAGGAGAAACTTTCGTGGTCAAATTTCAAACTTTGGATGAATCTAAGGATTTTGTAGGCGTTCATGGGAGCTAAACCCAATCTTTCAAATCTAATAAGTTGTCATTGTGAATACATTTGTTCACTAATGCTAGCCAAACATCCCCACATAATGTTTATCTATGACTTTTGACTTTCATTAAATTTGCAAGTGCTCATGTGTTCCAGAATCAGTTTTGGAACTGTTTACACATATTTCTCATTTCTACCCTTGTGAGAGTGGAATATGATGTCATGGCACCTATTGCCAAGGTACTGACACTTTTGTGATTAAAAAGTAGCAAAATGTTTTTATAGACAGAAGAATTACGATTTTCTGAGAGAGATTTGAAACGAATATTCAGAAAAAAAAAGCTCAAGAAATTCATCATCTTGTAAATAAAATAAACCACATTTCTATTCTGAAATAATCAAATGACAGTTTTATATATGAATAATTTTTGTCATGGAAATATGTTTATGTGGCATACTTATTGACAGAATTAATCAAGAACGATCAGGAAGTTGCATAATGCTTTGTATTTGAATGTGAAGAAATTGGTTGAAAAAAGAAGTTAATTCACTTTGTCCATCAGGGAACAAATTAGTTACTCAATAATGAAGAAAGTGCTCACCCTGTATACTAGCTGTAAATAATAGACCATACTGTTCTACATATTGCAACACAAAATATACTTCTCAGTTTGATTCTTATGCACCTTTCTTTTTTTTCCTTTGCTTTATTCTTTTTGATTATTTATTCTGAGTAGAATAAAACCAACAACAGCAGCAACAAGAACAACCCGTAGAAGAGAGAAAACTGCTGTTTCCTGAGGTATGTATGAAAAGCATGTAAAAATTCTCCACTTCAGATGCCTACATCCTCTAATTTAAATTTGTATTAGCTGTTCTTAAATGAAGAATGTTAGATATTTTAGTAAAATTCTGGAATTTTACAAGATCAGTGAATTAAAAAATGACCAAGTGACAAACCTGGAACAGTTGCCAGTGGTGGGAAATTGTTGTTTGACTATGTTGGTTTTTTTTGTTTAGTTTTTTTTAATAATTCAGAAATAACCAGCGTTGGATATTATATAGTAATTGAGAGAGTCAACCAAATCTAGGAATGGCTAGAACAAAGACTTATGGATCATAAATAGTGCTAATTATAGTAATAATAAAAAATATACATAAACAGAAGAGTCAGAAAAATTAGTCTGGATCACTTGTTAATTTCAAAGTAAAGGATCACACTCTAATAAAAGTGTTGAAATTCAAAGAAGTATATTCAATAGGAATAAATAGACAAATTTGGAAAGCAATGATTCTGAAAAAAAATATAAAGATTATTGCAATTTGCTGAGAGTCTCTATTACAATGTTGGTGGAAAAGAATACTGAAAGACACAAAAAGGAGGATCGTAAAAGGGGTGATACTATCTCTGCTCTGCTCAGTGAGACCAACGTACAAAGTTAGCGTCCATATTTTTAAAAGATGTAAAATTGTAAAAGGTACAGAAAAGAGACATTTCCAAGAGATGTGAAAAATGGCTCATGGTGGAAGATTTAGAGCACAGTCTGTTTGGTTGATCAAAAAGATTAAGTGATTTGATTGCACTCATAAATACTTATACGGGGGCAAAGCGCCCATTGCTAAAGGGCTTCAATCTGGCAGAAAAAGGCCTATCAAGGACCTATGCCTGGAAGCTGAAGCCAGATAAATTCCAATTAGAATTTAGGCACATCTTTTTAACTGCAAGGGCAATTAATCACTAAAACAAGCTACCAAGGGGTGAAGTAGATTTCTCTGTCTGTGGAAACCTTTAAATAAAGAATGGTTGCCTTTCTAGGAGATATACTTCAGCCAAACACAAGTTTTTGTCTACTCAAATAAAAGTTATTGAGCTCAGAAGAGCTCAATAAAACTGAGTAAAGTTTAGAGTTTTGTAATTGGAAAGGGCCAGGATTGATGATTTAATGGTGCTGTTTGACCTTACTCTGGAAGATTTTGTGGTGGATATCCTTAGTCATTTCTGTGCCTCTCGCAATTTGTTTACACATAAAAATCTTGGGCCAGAAAACTCAATCTACTATGTGAAAACCCACATTTTGTCTTCTTTTGCATTTGAAGAATAGGTATAGTGTTTGCTAATACAGAGTTTTGTTGGTTTTATTGAAGTGAATAAAAAGCAATGAAGTTATTATTTTGCAATTGTTTCCAAATATATTTGTATTTTAAAGATATAAATAGCCTAAACTTATATTAATTTTAGCAGATCCAAATACAGTTCAAGTATGGAAAAAAATAAAATAGAAGACTGTAGCGCTCAAAGCATCATGGGAATACCCACAATTAACTTCACCAAAAATGAATAGCACCAGTTTGAAGTCAGGTAGTGAAGTCAATGGAACAGATCAAGGTTAAGTATGTGTATAAATCTTTGAAGAATCAGTGTTTTAGTTTTATCACTGTAATGATTCAACATTACGTGTCATCACATGACTTTGAATACATGTGGGAAATAGGCATACAGAGTAAAAAAAGGTAATATTTAAACTACCACTAACAAATAAGAGATATCTTTAATGAGATGGAGGTTAAGTAGAATATAGGTCCAGGCATCAGGCATCTGGAGACAGAGACAGCTGGGATGTGAGTGACTGTGTTGTGGGTGGTCTGAAGACTGATCTCACTGCAGTGTTGATGGAGCAGAGGCTGGTGGCCCAAGCACTAGCTAAAATGGGTTCCTGGGCATTGGTCAGTGTCGGGGGAGACTTAGGGGGGGTGGACAAGGACAGTCAGGGCTGGTGGTGCCTGCAGGTTCCTAACACTCAGCAATTTCATACACATCTCCTCTGGCACCTGAAAACAGGGCACAAAAAACTTTATGCCATCCATCTCCCCCTCCCTTGTTACTGGGTGCCCTACCTGACTGAGAGACAGGTTAAGGTTTTTCTTGAACCTTTTTTCATTGGCAATGTACTTAGAGAAACCCTGGGCTTTGCTCTTTCTTTGTCTTTGTTAATTTCATCTGCATCTGAGTTTTGGCTTTCCTAACTCCACACTGCACACTTGGGCAATGTCCCTTTATTTCCACCATCCCTGCTTCCACCTTCTGTGTGCTTCATTTTTTGCATTTGAGCTCAGTCAGGCAATCACTGTACAGACCTTGCTGGCTTTCTGCCGTATGTGCCTGACCTTCTGCAAGGAACAGGTTGCTTTTGCACTCTGAGAATCTTATTTCCTGAAGATCAATTATCTGTCCTGGGCTCCTTTGTCCTTCAGGGCAATTTCCCATTGAATCTTTCCAAGCAGATCCCTTGACAAGCCAAAATATACTCTCTTGAAGAATGTCGCTCTAATTCTGCTACCCTTCTACTTCTCACTCCTCTCAGGGTATACCCTCACCAATTCTCCAGCATTCACAACAGCCAAATCTGCCATTAACCTTCACAACTCTGGTCAACTTTGGGATAAGGAAATCTAGCGGCACACATCACGCCATTGGTTTGTCGAGCATGTAAGTCAATAAATTCTCTTTTACGTTCTTCAGAAATCACCTGGGTTGCCTGTATTCAGACTCACTGCCTTTGCAGGATGTACTGAAGCGGTTATTTTTCCCCATGAATACAAGTGCCTGCAGCTGTGAGATTTCCTTTGCTGTTTATACAAGGCTTTCTAAACAGATGCTATCCCATCATTAAACATGAAATCTGGACATTTATTTCATGTCAACAAAAATGCACAATTAAATGTTTGGTAAATACTAGCTTTTTCTAGAGATGATATGTCAGACCAAATAGTAAAAGTTGCTAAAAATTGTAGACTAATGAGAAGATATAGGCATCGGAGAATTGGTTTTTAAAAATCTGATACAGTCTAATTGACAATTATTATTTACCAAAAAGAATCTGAGGTTTTGTTGTAAGTGCAAATGGAAACACACACAGTTCAAAGAAGTAAATAAAAAAATATTCTTTAAAGAACATACAAATTAGGAAGATAATACCAGGAGAAAAATAATGAGGAACTGTGTGAAGACTTGCCATTACATGACACTATATTCTACACTCCTACTTTGAGATATATATTTCTTTGAGAAAAGTAAACAAACAGTAAGGTCCTTAACATACACGATCCAATAATAAAAAAAATCTGTGAAATAACTTTACTTATTTCCATGTTCTGAAAATTATGACTCAGATTTTTATTCCTATTTGAATGTTGTACAGAGATGACAGTGTTTGCAACACTTACGTCATTTATTTTCCTTTGTTCTGTTCTTTGCTTTGTGACATCAATTCATTTTATTCATTGACTAACCTAATATTTATGGCAATGTGAGAACTAAATTAAAAAAAAAAATAAATGGGATTTGGAGGTCTTTCATATATAAGGGCCTATATTGCACAATGGACACATGGACATTTCACTTGTGATTCACATGACAGGAATTATCTTTCCAGCCCTATTCAAAGATACGAAGGAAGACAGAGGCAATAAGACAGAAAAAATTGCCCTTGAAGGGGAGAGAAAGAATACAGGTAGCATCCTCCTTAACAGTAGTCTCAGGCTGGTTTAAAGGTATAGAACTTATCCTGTATCCTTCAAGAGTCTTTTGGTAGATGTTACTGAAGCGGTTTAAGAAATAAAATACATCATATATTGGCAAAGAAATATGTCAAAGCTATTTTATATTCAAATTGTTGTAAGACATTTCTAAAAACAGAAGTATGATCACAAAGTACATCAACAGCATTTTGAGGTCATTCCTATTTATTAAATATATTTTTAAATACTGAAAAATGCATAGCGAAGTCTTTGGGGATTTCTAAACCACTCCATCCAGTTACTAATTTAAATACATAAACACTTAAGACACATCAATAATCCTCTAAGTAAAAATGTAACTTAAATGCTGAACACAAATATGATTCTTTCTATTAGAAAAGGATTCCAAATAGCTAATCTGCTTAAATGGATGCTTCGTAGAAACATCTTTTTCAAAACATCTTTGCAAAGCTGATAAGACTATTTTGAATAATGCATTCCACCTCTAGTTTTGAAAGGAAATTTACATCAGAAGACACACATATTGTCAGTCCTCACATCTGGTTTAAAACCATTCCCGTACTCATTTTGCAGAAAATTAGCTGTTTATGTCACAGAAGATGATACACATGCATACATGTGCAAGCACACAGACACAGGTGTTTTCTCAGATGGAATGAAGGCTACATTGCAACTATTTTTTATATCACTTGCAAAACACTATTCATATCTTTATTTCTAAATGAATCCTGCATATACCTTTTAATATTAGGATGAATTTAATTTTTTTCAACAATCTCTTGCATAGCAAATAATGACAGTTACTTCCATGCTGAAGAGTATTTCCACAGCTGTTAATAAGTTCAGTTGAATATTGAAGATATTGGAAGTAAAATGTTCAAACACAAAAATAACTAAATTTAAAAAATTATGGAGGGTGGTTGAAAAGAAAATTGGCACCAATTGTACTACAGGATTGCTACAGTTTTTATATCACTTCACCATTACAGTAGTTTAAGTACAATACGACATTATCTCTGTATCAAACTTTTACAAGTGTGCAAGAGAAAACTGTTACTATAGCTGTTAGAAGAAGGCATAGAAAGAACATAAGATTAAAATGAAACATATTTACAGGGTATTTGAAGAATATAGATTTTACGTGCCTATATCTCACTTATAACTATTTTTGTTGGTTTAACTAACATATGAATGATCAACTGATTGATTCTTACACTTTCCTTGTTAACTCAGGAGGTAAGTATTTGATACTATGGTAGTACTTGAAATAGTAAAAACTCAAAATAAGATATTTTACAGAGAGTAAAAAAATATTCTGGCTTTTTGAAATATATTTTAAAAAAAATAAAATAGCTAGAAGTATCTTACTGTATCTTACTGGAACAATACAATTTCTGAACCAAATTTTCAAAACCTTCTCTTTCAAACATTTTCTTTTGTTATTTTTCCTCCCAATTTTTAGAGCATAGTTATTCCTGTCCTTAGCAGATGTAAGCGAGTACTTTTTCTTGAATAATTAACTTTAGGACAATATAGGTTATTGCCAATGAAATCCCTTTGCAAATGTTAGTCATTAAATCCCTAGTGATATTTCTAAAATAGAGCAGATCAGAAGATGGTAGTTTAGTTGTGAATTCTTAAGGACAGCAATCTCAAATATATTTGTAATGGATTACATGTTTGCCCATATACACTGAACATTAGCTATTAATTCTTGATTAAATTTTTCAGTATTACAGTAATACTATTCAGAGAAAACTGATAAAAATAAATATTGTATTTCTGAAGCAATAAAGCTCTTAGCCTGTGTGGCACCACGACTGAAATAAAGTACAAAGCAGCTGGTAATTGCTGACTCTTCACAATTGCTCTCAGAAACAGTAGCTCCAAATAATTCAAGGTCATTTGAGAAATACTCATATGTGTATTGTCAAGAGCTGCCTGAGATATCTGGTCATAGAAAGTTCAAGTCTTCCAAAAGTGACTGAAAAACAATAAGATTTTAGTATGGAAAGTTGGTTTAAACCAAACTAAACCAAGCCAAACAAAACGAACTAAAACAATAAGGGGAATGTCCATGGTCACTGAAATGTTTGGTGTTTTTCATGTGTGAAATACTGGTTTGTAAAGCTGTGGCCAGACGTATAAAAAGTATTTATTATGTAGGCCCAGACACAAATTATATAGCATGTAGTTAGGTATTTGTAAATTTTGGGTTCAGAAAACTGGGAATCATAGTAAAGGCATAAACCATTCATTAAACAATGATTCAATGATAAACAAATTTTGCTAAAATAAATACTTTATATGGTATCAAAATGAATTATTTTGGGGATCAAAATGACTCAAAACCAGAATCAATCTAATATTTCCATTAAAATTTCAATAAATCTTCATATATATTCAAAATGTGCAACTCCCTCTTACAGTAAGTTGTATTCTCACAAAGCAGAAAAGACTCCCAAACAGTTTTATATTCAGTGTTTGTCCAGTGAATCTTTTAGACTATTTTAGACAGTCTGGAATATGCTCTTTGGTAGTTGATAAACAAATACTGACAATATTTTTTTCATTTTGTCTAACTGATGATTAACTGAAAAGAAATTATTCATTTTGACATGCTTTGGGTTCACAGTTATAAAGATTTTAAGTGACAAATGTTACCCTGTTACTTAAGCATGTCTGCGAAAGTAGTATTTGAATAACTATTATTTTTATGCAATATATCCTATCTATTTTAAACTATTACAGCAAATTTTTGCAGTTGCTGATAAGTTTCTGTGAAGGATTAGATCATGTAATTGGGTTATGCTATCACAAAAGCTGTTAACTCTTTTAGCTGTAGAGGGAGGTAAGGGCAACAAAGGTCAAAGAGGCCAAATTTTCTGTTTGCCCTGGAATCCAATTTCATGCTTAGATAATACACAGCACAGCAGGATTGCCGAAGGGTAGCCTTTCTGTAGCCCAGGAAATATGATGTTTTGTCATTACTTGTAAAAAGCCTCAGGCTTTGAATTGACCTGGCAGCGCTGTCTCTCAGGACTCGCTTGCACTTGCCTTGTCCTGAGCTGATGTTACCTCGCTTTCCCTGCGATAGTAATTGTCTCACAGTCTGGTAACTATTGCCTAAATCTGCTTCAAATTGTATAGCAGTAACAAATAGCCATTCCGTGTGAGGGGAATTGCTGGTGACACCAGCCTTAAATGTGGTGTTAAAGAGTGTGGATAGAGGACAATATCAGAGGTTACAGTTTATGAAAACAAAACACAGTGGTCAAAAGCTGATCAATGCAGTGCACCTGTGTGAGCCAGCTAAAACTAACTTCAGAGAAAAAGCAGAGAACAGAAAAATTGAAGCCCAGGGCAGAAGAACTCCCCACCATCAACAATAGATTTCCTCTGGCAAAAAACTCAGGACACTGATGGGTTGCTGTAGCCCCTCACTTCTTACTAAGACGACTGATGCTCCTGACCTTAGTACCCAGTGGGATGGAAGGGTAACACAACATCAGAAGAAAGGAATATATAGCAGGAAGCTAATATTTGTTAACTGTTTATATTGAGTCAGTGTTCTCTCTCTTCATTTTAGCTTTTACTGAGTAAGCTTTACTGTTATGAAAATTTTAACTGTAACTCTTTCTTGCATTTTGTTTAGATTTCTGATGCACTAACAGGACATAAATTCTTAACCCCGTATATAGCATGTATGACCTTTTGTCCTGAAGATTTTCATGAGCGTTTCTCATCTCTATTCCATGAACGTGTTTTGGATGTCTTCTTCCTAGCACTGTGGTGTTTCTCACAGCTCCTAGACATCAATTTTTATATACTGCTGAAGTTTGGTAATCTTAATCTTGTTGACTTAAGTTGTTATGTAACTTCTGAACTGAAAATAACTGTACTAAGTCAGGCAGTATCCAAGTAGGCATAAGGAAGTTATTACTACTTTGTACAGAAGACAGCTTTAATTAAGTAAAAAAAAAGTCCATTTACAAATTAAATGGAACTCAAATTAAAAGCTAAAATTAAAGACTTTTAGTTGAGTGATTCAATAAGAGTAATGTAGTTTTGTTTTTTTTCTTTAGGAAGTGCACTCTAGTGATAACCAAGATATACCTCACCATAAAATTGGTTTAGTAAAGCATATCTTGCTTTTTATCTGGTATGAGTACTGTCCAGTAGTGGCTCTTTCTACACAGAAGGGAAGAGATTAACATGTCCTTCTATACTGACTGATTATAAAAAACAAGCAAACCTTGATATTAATATCTCAGAGTGAGAGTATTTCTATTTGGTCACATTCTCAACTGCTGTAAATTGCATTAGTTTCAGAATCAATGAGCTATACCACCAGTCTTTAATCTATATCTTAGGCAATTTTGTAAAGCTATACATATGTAAAAACCAGAAACTTTTCTAAACTGTGTTTACAGGATCATTTGGTCTAAACGTAAGTTAAACAGGCAGTCCAATTCATCCAACAGTTGCTAATCACCACTTTCTATAATTGTGTAAACCAAAACAAAGTAAAGATCGTATTTATTTAGCATTTTCCAAATAAAGGCTTTAAAGGCTGCTTGTTTTTATATTGTCACAATGTTTAAATAAGAACAAGCTAATTTCCATAGTCTCAGTAATTTTAATTCTGTGTTTTTAAGAGTAATAGTAGCTTGCTTATACTGTCAAGTAATGCACCAGTTTGTTTGCCATAAAAGTGCATATCATTATGGGGTACACATAGTAAGGCAGCTATTCTGCTCCTAGTTCTCTTCCTGTTGTTCTGTAGATTTGACATTGTTCCAGTCTTCCCCTGGATAAAGTCAATTTTTTCATTCAAAGGATAATAAAACCTCAATATAAATAACTCATTGTCCCATCTAAATTTAACACTTAAAATTATGCAAAGGTGATGGCATATGAAAACTCTTCACCAGCCGCATTAAATTCTTCAATTCAACTATTATAATCTGAAGATCTTTCAATTCTTTAAGTCTTCATACAGTCAGAATAGAGAAAGACTCTTTACATTTTCGAATAAATGAAACACAAAAATCTGTATATATAGTAACTAGCCTACAGAATTGAGTTGGTATTCATCTCATCTAACTGCAACTAATTAAAAGTTCAATGCATCATCTAAATTATTTTAATGTCCTTTTTAAATTAGTGAGAATTAAGAATATTCCAAAGGTTACTTACTGTACATAAGCCATCTAAGGATACTGTGGGGGTGACTATCCGTTTTTACTGTCCCTAGAGGTAAGGCAAGGACAGAACTTTCAGCTTTTTGATTAATAAGGCTAGACGAGATGTCTTTTATTTTAACACACATTATCAAATAATGAGATTTGGACACACCATTGGCTGTGTAAAAAAGTATTCTTTTCAAAAAGTATAAGTTTATCCAAGGCAAAATAAAACAAAGATCACCCAGACTTTCTTCCATTAGATGGAAGTAAAACTTGTGTCCAAGGGAGATGTTGCAGTGACCCTCACTGAAAGATTGTTTTACATCAAAGGATTCATGACCCACATAACAGGCCCAGGCCTGTGCTGTCCTTTGCTGTGCTGAGCTGGATGTACAGCCTGGCCTTCAGGACCCTGTTATGCTGAGCAAATCCCTTGTCTGCAGAATAAAATTGGCCAGTAACAGAGGAGCTGCAGGCAGCTCCCATTTGATACTTGACAATTATGTTACCTCTGTGGCCTTGCCTTTACCTAGAAGTGTGGCAAGAAGTTCTCATGAGAACATCCTTTCTCTTTGATAGCAGAAATGATGAATAGTGTTTTCTTGGAAGAAAATTCTGCGACAGCTTGAAGAACCAAAATGAAGTAATCCTTTCCACAAATGAGGTCTTCATGGTGTACTGCCTGTAGATTAGAGGTGTTCAATGATGCATTTCTCAAGGTTCCCACCACTGAAAGAGATATGTGATTGTCTATATTGTTCTCTCTTTCTTTGTAATGCCCGCTCTAATAAATACCATTTTAAGTGAGATTTTACAAAGCCTTAAGTGTCTTTCTTAGTGCTATCATGAAGCCCCAGCACCTTCCTGGTGCAAAATAGATGATAAAAAAATTATTGTATAAGCACAGAGAAAAAGACATTGTCTAAAAATTTAGAAATGTTCAAGAAAGTACTCAAGATATTTTCTTTTCCTAGAAACAGAAAGTTCTTACAATATATCTTACCATTCCGTTGTCTGAATATTTTTTTAAGTTGTGTGTTAAGTAGGATACATAATAAAAAATAACGAAGTGTTCTTTGTTCTGGTTCTGAAAAAAAAAAAAAAAAAAAAAAAAAAAAAAGAAATAGGTCTGCAGATTGATTTTTTCAATATGTACAGTTTGCTATCTGTGTCAAAGGGTTATCTTTATGAAAGGATGCCAAAAAAACTGTTCTTCATATTTGCTGAGGTTTCTGGCAGCTTTTTGACTCCCTGCAGAGGTTCTTACCATCATCATCTGCACACAGAAGAATTACCCTTCTGCATAAAAAAAAATCTGTCGACTCAAGGAGCAATGCTGACTGCTCTGATTATCTCTTGAGAGACTTAGGTTGCTATTTTGAGTAGTGTTTGATCTGTTAATTGAACACAGACCATTATATTTATATTGATGTATTTGTAATACCATCCTCTGCTGAGAAGTGCATTGCAAGGGTTTTCAAAGAGCTGATGACTTCATTCTCAAATGCAGTCAGTCCATTTTATTCATACTGCAGGAAACAAATACACATGCAACCAAACAAACACATAGACAACCAAAACAAGGTCAGTTACCTCTCAAATCTTCTCAGAGAACTGGTGACAGTAGAGGATAAACATGGGAGTCCTCTGTGAGAAAGTGACATTTTCTGGTGTAATATGTGGCCTGTTCTATGCCTCACCTCTGTGGCCCTTTTTAGGGCAAAAGAGTAAAGAAAATAGTAGGAGGCAGAGTAATAAGTGAAATGAAGTATAAAATTGCTCAGTATGTTGGCTATAAAGACTTTAATGCTAATCCTATTATTTCTTTGCTCCAGTTGTTAAAAATTTGAGATTTATTTAGCTCATTATCTGAGTTTAGACTTGCTTTCACTGAAATTGAAGGCATTAGAGTTTTACTAGCACAAATACTGAATTTTCTTAGGGCTTTCTGTCTATTCAGCAGGAAGATAATTTCAGTTGATAATTAGATAATCTTTGTTGAATTTTCAATCTTAATTGCTGAACTAGTCTTGTTTTAGCCTGCTTTATAAGTAGATATTTAGGCACTGATTATCTCAGTCTAAAAGCATAAATTTCTGACCATTTTCCTCTTTAATTTCAGGAGATGCTGTGACTATCCTAGAGAGAAGCAAAACATAAAGGAATTTAGGCCATCTCTTCTTTAACTGCACAATATTCTCAACTTTCTGTGAAAGTACACTTTTTTACCTCAGATTTAGAATAAAACAGAAGCTGATAAAAGAGTACGTTAGTTGCCGTCTCTAAAAGTTTTACCCAAGGGCATATGGATTTGCATAGTTCTAAATTGGTCTGGATTAATGCATAGACTGAAGGAGAAGAGGTCTTAGCAACTGGATAAACCAGATCTTAGATACTTGCTGAGACCACATGGCAGAGATCTCTGATAAGAGAGAAGAATGGTAACAAGCTAAAGAGTAACACAGAGAAACTCACTTCATTGAAATAGTCATAATTTCAAAAAAGGAAAATTAGTGAAGCCAAGCCAGGTGCTCATCTTCAATACACCTCAGCTCACGCCACCTGAAAACAAGAGATATTTGAGACTTTTGCTACAGCATGCTTGAATATATTGCTACAGTAAAAATCTCACTCTGATTTGTTATAAATGAACAAAACTTACCTTCTTAGAGCTGTAATGACAGGTTGAAATATGACCTGTCAAAAGCTAAAATTAAACCAAAAGAGATTATTTTACTGTTTAATTGCACTAAAACATATTAAATTGCTCAATTGTAATTATAGTATTAAATTGACAATGTAAATTAAACTTTTTTAGTAGTTAAATTCCTCTAGATGATGATGATGATATTTTTATTACTGTTACTATTATTTATTATAATTGCTATAGTTATTTTTATTTCTGTTTTATGCTTCCCTGTCACACTCAGTTTTCTCCTTCTAAAGAGAAAGAAATGTCATAGTTTGTATTCAACCTCTCCATAATATACTGAGTTTAAAGCCTTTCAGAATTTGTGAGGTTGTACATTAGAGGCCGATTCACCTCAAACATAGGTTCCTGACAAAATATATAAGCATATTACTATATATGATTGAGTTATACTTTTATACAAATGTGCACAGAAAAAATGTGCAATAGAGATCACTTTTATTATCATACATTATCATATTTTAGTTTAAAATTATGTAACAGAGCTTTTTGTAAGGTATATTTATCATAATTACTTAAAGAAGAAGATACTGACTTAAAACAGTGAAGTAAACAGATTCCCTTTGAGGAGCTAGTTAGACTTTTTTTCTAGTACAACTTTTGACGACTTGATAGCAACCAGAAAAGAGGCAGAATATTATTTTCTTATTGTTATTATCCCTAAACTGGTTAAATTGCTGCTGAATAGAGTGAAAGATACAAGCTCTGAATCTGAATGTTTTGAAGTAGACTTTTATGCAGTGTTGAAACTAGAACACTAAAATTAACAAGGCAACTGTTCCTATCCATAAACTTTATGCGAAGATTTGTTATTTTGTTTATTTGCCATTGCTAAAAGTTGATAAACTCTTGAATAATTTTCTTCAGGAAAATTACTAACAGTGGAAAACATTTTGGGGCGGCGGGGGGGAGAGAGGCAGAAAGTGGGGGAGAGGCAGAAATTGAGAGAGAGAGAAAAAGAGAGAGAAAAAGAGAGAGAAAAAGAGAGAAAGAGAGAAAGAGAGAAAGAGAGAAAGAGAGAAAGAGAGAAAGAGAGGGAGATGCATATTTCTTTCAAGCAATATTTATACATCCTGAGTTTTTTTTTATTATCTAGAAATGCTGTGGTGGGTTGACCCTAGCTACCAATTAAGTCCCCACCACCTGCTCACTTAGTCACGTCCCTCTTAGGTGGATGCTGGAGAGAATGGGAACAATGAAAGCAAGAAAACTCTTGTAGGTCAAGACAAATTTAGTTTAATAAGCGGAGGGAAAGAGAAAACAAACAAAAAAAAAAAAACAGGTAAAACAAAATCAGTCTGTGAGCAGACCACTGCTAGGCCAGTTTCTGAGTAAAGCCTGACTGGGAAATGCTCCTGACCAGCCCCTCCATGTTTTTGTTGCTGAGCACGACACCATGGTGACACCATACAGTATAGAATATCCCTTTGGTCAGCTGAGGTCAGCTGTTCTGGTTGTGTCCCTTCCCAGCAACTTGCCCACCTCCAGCCTCCTTGCTGGTGGGTAGAGTGAGGAACAAAGAAGTCCTTGATGTTGTGTGGTGTTCAGCAATAAATAAAAACACTGATCTCTTATCAACACTGATGTAGTCACAAATCTAAATCACAGACTCATATGGTTGCTATGAATAAAATTAATTGTCTCAAAACAAGACCCAGTACAAAAGCTCGTGTTAAATAACTCAATGGCAACAGCTTGACATCACATAAAATTGAAATAAAATGGAGGAACACTGGTGACATTGGCTGATAACAGGCAGTTAATAGAAGGTGTTTTACAGATGTTCATAAAAAGTGAGGGAAAACATTTATTCAGAGCATGGGAAATATAACAATGTCTCTTAGTCTCATCAGACAGCACACAGAAGGAAAAACAGAAAAAAAAATAGCAACTGTGTTTAGTTTGTGTGTTCCAAGAAGCAAGTGCTGTGGCTGATCTTCTGTATTGTTTGGTTTAGAAAGGACCAGATGAGAATTTTTTACTTAATTACATTTTTCAAGTCATCTGTTTGTTTTCTTAAATAAATATGCATCTGGATATCACATGGATTGTTGACAAAGCTACATTTAGAAGGACCTTCAAGACTTTACTGTCATTGCACCACTGCTTTTTCACACAAGTAACTACAGAATCAGTAGTTATCAATTTAACATAACTTTAAAGTCAGATAATCAAAATTAAACTAAATTACCTTTTACAGAGAGAAATAAGACACTTCCTGAGGGCAACTCATCTAATCTTAGTTGCATATTAGAGGACATACCAAATGAACCTCTCCCTGAGGGTGCAGATAGTAATTGTTCTTTGCTCCTCTCCAGGTAGAGTGACTTAGACTACAGCTTGGAACTGTTTAGTGTTTACACAAGTTATAGCTCATCCTAATTCATACAGAAATTCATATACAAACCCTCTAGTTAACTTGAATACCAAAACTGATCAAAGATAATAAGATAATATACTTGTCACTTGTAAGTCAGCCTAGCTTTGTTGCTTCAAAAGGGATCTATGTTGCCTAAGTTAAATACAGACATCTAAATCTTGGAGATACAAGTTATGTGAAATTATTTGCATCTCATTCTTTTTAAAGTCAGAAAGATTAATGTGGCATTTCTCATTCTGGGGGCTTCACTGAACAGCTATTACATGTACTACAGGCCTTATTTTCAGGAATTTGTGACTCACATAAAAGAATAACTGCAAAGAAAAATTGAATTCAATTGCACACTTGTTGCATATTCCACCGATTTTTTATTTTATTCATGTAGCAGTTAATTTGCCATTGAAGACTGACAGACATGCCAAGCTGAGCAAAATTATAATTTACTTCCTGACTATGAAGCTCTCTGCAAGGCTAAACAAGTGCTTATTTTAAGGTTTGTGTGGGGAATAGTGCTAGTAGATGAGATTTGCTTATTTCCTCAAGAGCAGCTACGGGGAACAATTTAAAATTTTGTTGTCAAAAGAGTAGTTTTTCCTTCAGCTCAGTAGTCTGAGACTTTGTGCACTATTTGTACTGATACATTTACATGTATTTAGGGCCTCTTCAAATACTTTTTGAAGTTCCAGACCAAGAAATTAATACATGTGCCTCATGAATTTTTCAAGCAGATCAATGTATTTCAATAAAATGTCACAGAAAACCCACAATGATTCTTAAGTGAAGATCATACTGCATTGGGCTATCCTGAATCCACAAGACATAGGTGAACTTACTAAGAGTTGCTGGTTTTAACTCTTACCTGACTCACCATTCCAGGTGGAAATCGAGTTCTGTAAACGCAAATTAAAACACTGTGCCATTTATTTTTCTGTCTTTTCCATGGTTAAAAATTAAAGCTGTACAAGGAAGGGCTTCAGTATAAAAGACGACATAAGTGAGAAGATAATTTCAGTATGCAACATATTGGTTTTGTGTATTTCCCTAGATTGTAGTATAACATTATCTTCATATAGAGAATATTTCATTTTATCATGCAGCGAAATTAATATGTAAATATAGATACTTTTTGTGATCGATACAGAAGGTTATAAATATGTTAGCTAATAAAAAATTTGTGAAAGGTTTTAATGGAAACAGCTATTTCAGAAATAATAAAAGTGTATGCCAATTTTGCCAATAATGTTCGTGAAGTGTAGAAATGCATCAAAACTATTTATCTATAAATGCAAATAATTTTGAAGATTTGATCACACATATTAAAATGCAAATAATAACATTTTAAAGTCATTTTTGAAGGTGAAGGTTTGATTTTTCATCTTTCTCC
Source organism: Eulacestoma nigropectus (assembly GCA_013397775.1). Taxonomy (NCBI): domain Eukaryota; kingdom Metazoa; phylum Chordata; class Aves; order Passeriformes; genus Eulacestoma; species Eulacestoma nigropectus. Next base: position 240,080 of record VZTE01001014.1, read on the forward strand.
TTCTCTGTCCCCCTCTTTTGTCTCACTCCTGGCAGAACAGAAGAGAAATGATTTCTTTTTTCATGGTGACTTCCTTAGAAAGCATTATTACTCACTGGTGAACAGCTTCAGTACATGACTGTCTAAGTGAAGGCATTTCCATCACAGTGTTCTCTCCTTGAAGAGTGACTACCATAGAATATTATTGATTTGCTTGGTGTATGATGATTCAGAGGTTAGACAGCTCAGAGTACAGCTGTTTTAAAAACTTTATGTCAAATAAACTCAAATAGGATTCTGTAGATGAAAAACTCAGGCATTTTCTGCCCCCTAGTGAAAGTATAATTTTTAAGTTCTCTATTTTATTTGTATAGAAATTATTTATTTTTGACCCCAAACCAAAGAAATACAAATCAAAAAAAAGGAACAAATTTTGCAATTGTTACATATAAAAGCTTCTTTTCAGAAAATATTTGTCAAAAATAATGCACAGGTACAGTCTTATTTTCCACGCTTTATGTAAATTAAAAATATAACAAAAAAAAGTCTCAATTTGTTTTGTTTTGTTATTTAGCTCAGTAAAAGAAGCCAAATATTTACCTGATTTCATCACAAAATGTCATTTCTCTTTTGCATTTTCATAGAAGTTTCCTAGAGAGAACTAGTATTTGAACTGGAGAGCGGTTTATCCACTCACATCGGCACCTAGGATAGGAAGCAACCCAAAAGTCAAGGAAAATCTTTCTGATTCAGAGGCAAGGTGTGTTTCACACCAGCTGGTGAATCTTGTGTCGGCTGTCACGCAGGCTTCACGGGAGTGGCGCTGAATCAGGGGCAGCTGCCATCCGTATGGTTATTCTTTCAGTTATATCACAGGGCAAGAACAAGGCCAGTGCAAATGCAGGAGTTTGCACCTGCAGCTCAGTACAGGCACTGCAGTTTCTGTCTCAGTGTCTCTCTTGCTTTAGGAGCCCATCTACCAGATTTACTTTCTTAGCAGGCTGGCCGGAGGTACCTGGGATAGAAGCACCTCGAGAAAGTAGAGAAGATGCAAAACTGGGATTAAAGAAGCTGCATACATTCAGTCAATAAATGTTGGGTTTAAGGTTGAAGAAGTCAAAAGGCTCTTGGAACTCCTGCTAAGCCCTCATTTGGTCTAAAATACCTCTTCCAAATCATGCAAATTAGAGACAGAATTCACTGTCTTCCATATGCTAGCTAAGTGCCGCAACTCTTGTGTTATTAACAGTCCATGATAATGTTTTGCAAATTGCTTTTTTGCATGTAGCACAATCTCAAAAAATTTAATTGCAATAGTTTTCTTTTTGGAAACTGAATTTTTGTTTTCAAGCCAACCCATAGTATCACGGCGATGTAGACGTTAAAATGAAGCTAAAGCAAAATATTCAAAACTTTAAGTTTGGAATCTTTGTTACTATAGTTCAAAACCCCCTTAACATTACGATTATTAAAGCCTTTGTCTTTGCAATAATACTTGCTGTGACTGGGTCACACAATTATAATTACCCAAAAAAAAGAGAAAAATACGTAAAGCTGATAAATCTCTGCTAGTCTTTACAGGGCAAACAGCTGACTTCCATAAAACTTCAATTCAAAAAGGTCAACAAGGCAAACAGAGCAATTCAGAGCCACAAATCACCAGTTCTTACCATCATGCTCCTTGTTCTAGAAGCAAGAGATTAATATAAAACTTAGCCTTTCTGTTACACTGATAAACAATAGTAAACTCTTCACCTCCTTTCATTACTATTGCAGTGATGCCAATTTTGATCCTAGGGGAAGCTACAAAAGTGTAGGGAGGACTGATGAGACACCTGTGAGAGACTGGAATGCTGATGGGTCAAACAATCAGGGTGCAAGCTGATGATGTGCTCTGCTCCCAGGTGCAGAGGGAGTGCACACCCACCACCTCAGGCTACAGCTGGGTGCTGAACAAGATAAGGAAAGAGGCTGAGAAGAGATAGATCCTGGGAGGAGGGGTAACGCTTTTTACCATGCCTAAATCCTTGCACAAATGGCTCAGCTGTGGAAACTCCACTCTGGGAAAACACTGTGATATTCACCATAGCCTGAAGTTATTCACTGCTTCTCATGGGCCAAAATTGACTCAACTGCCCTGACTTGGAGGCAGCTGTAAGGTCTTAAACCATCAAAGATTCCTGAAGCACCCTGTGATCCACATCACTACATCATTCAGTGTGAAACTCCCTGCCCTAGGGGAGGTACCTGGGCATTCCCACCTGAACCTGACCTCTCTCACAGTATTTCTGACATTGTCATCACAGATATTAAACACAAATAAAAGTAAACAAAAAAGGCCAGTACCACACAAAATGTCATAAGCTTCCACAAATCTAATAAATAATCTCTTAGAAATGTAATTTCCTTTATCATTCATTGTAGTAAAGGGCTATTGGATCATACCAGCCCTTTATACGGGGAACCAAAAATCTGCCAGGTTACCACAAAATACCTGGACCTTCATGCCGTCCTCAATGAAAAATATTAATGCAATAAAAAACCTTTTTCTGTAAGCATTTTTAAATCACTATTGCAGTGTTAAACTGTTAAAAGTATTTTGTAAAATTGCCATAGGTCTCAGTGAAAAACAGTAAAGACCTCAAAATGATAGTGTAATGTGTTTGTAGATCATGGAGAAGATTTCAGGCTATTAGATAGCTGTAATAGCTAATGTATTTTTCCAAGCTTTACTCTTGAATATATTTTCAAAATGTACTAAGGTTTCTTTTCTCTGCTTCTTCTTAAAAAAGGATTTTTTTTTTTTTAAGAGAAAAGCAAGAGAAACCCAACCGTAAAGTAGCAGATAATTCTTGTCAATTCTCTTAAAATTGTAGCAGTGTATTGGTTTGGAGTACATAATTTTCTCTTGTAGATGCATTTGACCCTAATATATACATTCTCAGAGGAGCAGGCTCTGACTGAAAAATGCATCTTTCCCTAAGCAGCGCCTCAGCAATGAGTATTTATCTGTGCCACAGAAGTCTTGGTGACTTCTAAGTACTTAAGTTAACAAATGCTTTGAAATGTCATGGGTTTTTTTCACTTCAGACTTTCTCTGTATTCACAAAAAAAAAGTCCAAACAGAATAAAAAGCTTAAGGGGAAGGGGACAGGAAGAGATAAGGAAATGGAATAATGCGGAAGTCTCTTTTTTTATTTTTGTCTTAGAGTACACTTTTTTGATTCTCCTTTGTATTTTCTCTTGCTGGAGATTATAGCAGGGACTCTCCCTCACTGTGTACTACCAATAAAATATGGTTTCTGTTAGCTTTGGGCAACATAACGAATAATAACTAAATACTAATAAAATGGTACTGAAAGAAAAGAGAACACAGCATGGACCTAAGTTGCAAGACCTACTGATTATTCTAAGGACATATTTCTACTGGTTTATAATGTATTATTTTACTTCACTGTTCCAGTTCTATTTTTGCGGTGTATATATCAGTCCTTTAATGGAATATTTTCATTTATTTCTCAGCAAGACTAAATTTATCTAGTGTGAAACATCATCTTAAACACAGACTGAATACTGTTAACCAGTGGGAATGTTTCAATTTTGTATTTAATCTGTAAATGAAGATTAATGAAATAGTGTCCATTCCTTTCAAACAACAAACTAAAAATGCTACATTCAGATTAAGAACCAGTGCAGACGGGAACACCTCTCCATCCCTTTTGGGAATGACTCTTCACTTCAATGCATAGCTAAGTGCATAAATTTGAAGTGGGAACAGGAGGGAGTGAAATTGAGCTTTAGTGTCTCCCTTCCAGAGACTTTGCCTTCATCTACTTCCTTGTCCTTTGCTTCCTAGCCTAAAGAGTGTATCTCTCTATTTCAGTCCTTTCCTTCATAGTTCAGAATAGCATATGTTTCCTGACACCTGATCACTGCAGAAATATTTCAAAGAAATTAAAATCCCCATTGTCATTTTGAGTACAGTCTACTTCCCTGCCCTAAAACCTCTGTGACAAAACCAAAGTGAACTGACATTGGATTAACCCTTGCTTACTCTCTCAGCAAGACAGTAATAACCAAACCACAAGAAAGATACACTTTTCCAAGGGAATTAAGGTCCTTGTTTCTAAAATTATATTTATAAACTTTTATTTTATGTCGAGGAGATCTTTAATATATATACATAAGTTTGAAAAATATAAGAAAAATATAAGGTCCTAGATTATCCTATTGTATCATTGAATCCTGCCAGTCTACATCTACAGTATATTTATCTTTTCACTTTTTGTAGGATACATAGAAATAAGCAAAGATAGGACCTTCTCATCTATATAAATAGATATATTTCTTTTCAGGTATCTTTTCCTTAAGTACTCATCAAAGTTTGTAAAGTACTATAATGTATTCAGGTTAAAAATAAATATTCAGTTAGTCTATCTAGCTGCAGTGTCTTTGTGACACTCCTTGAAGGTTATTTTCTGATGGGGTAGATTTCTGTCAGGGAAAAATGTAAAAATATCCTTACAATAGAGGCAAAACAGGATGGCTATGGCCCTTCCATCTTCTCCTGAACAAAACAGAGATCCAGTAGCAGCCCTGCATATGCCCAGAGGAAGGCTCCTTGTGGCATTGTAGTTTTGCCCAACAGAAGAGAAACTGCTTTAGCTGGACAGGCTATTGGGATGTGTGGCTGGCATGCAGGGTAGTGGCCAAGGTGAGAAGCAAAGGTCACAAAATGTGCTTTACATCCCTGCGGCAGTTCCAGCTGAATTACCAGCTTATATGATAAATTCAAAATGGCAGACTTCATACAGCAAATTTTATGTCACTTGAGATACAGATTACTCGGATTTAAAGTGACAATGCAAGATTCAGAAGATAATAAATCTGACAAAATATATTACAGAAACACACTGAAAGCACCTATGTTAGTAACTTAAATTTTGCTTCTATTAAATCAATAGGCAAACTCCCAGAAAAATAGCTGGGAGAAAGCCTTTAAAACTGTAAGTTAAATGCTACTTAGGATGGGGAAATAGAGTGATGAAGAGGCTTTCACGTTTGTCCTTCCCTCACAACCAAAATCTGTATCACTTCAATATGCCAGAAAAACAGTTTAGAGAAATAACTAATCTGATCACAGCTGGAAAAAAGCACAATGTTTTAAGTAGTCTTCTAAATCTCCACCTTTTTGTGAGGTAAGAAAAATAGAAGAAAATATTCAGTTGTCATGCATGACTCATATGATTCTCAAAATTGGAGAAGTGATTAAAAATATTTCTGGATCATCACTGTCAAAAGACTGCCTGTCTTTGTTAAATGAAATTTTGCTTTTGTTTTTATTCTTATGGAGCAAGTCAAATAATTATATTCATAATTAAATTCATATTTCCTTCAAAGAATAGCCATTCTCAGCACTGATAGCTCTTCCGGATATTTCAGAGACAATTAAAAAAAAAATCCGTCCCCCTTCCTGCTCTACATTTAATCTTCCTATTTCACAATGAGTTATTATGATGAGGTACCCTGGGAAAACAAGCTTGGTGTAAGTGGTTACAAGATTATATGATATCTTTCCTAACTCCAATTATACAGAAACTTCAGCAATCAATCATGGATTTCTACTTAAATGAAAAAGAAATTAAAACAGAAATCATATTAAAGTTCATTACAAATAATTTTTGTAAGGTAAATTTAAAGAAGGCAAAATTACTGGATGTAGTCATTTTGAAGATTAGCTTAAATTAAAAGTTTATGTTCAAGTCCAGAAACTAGCATTTGTTATTAAGTTCAGAGAAAGGACATGAACCTCTACAGAGTTAATCTAAATCTTTACACATCATTGACATTGGCAGATGCATTTTCTTAAACTGCAGTGACACTTTGTCACACTTTCACATACCAAACTCCTCGTGGATTATCATTCTACAGAAATTTATTTATTTTGCTGTTGAATAGCAAAAGAGATAAATACTGCTGAAAAAATGAAAATATGAAGTGTTATTATATAAGGGATAGAGTAAGTATGTAGTAATCTGCTTGGATGTGTTGTCAACGTCGAACTAACAAAACAGGAACAGCAACTCACTCAGCCTTCCTTGTTTCTTTAAACAAAAAAAAAAAAAAAATCCAAATAGAATGGCAGGAAATAACAAAGATTACTGGTTGTTTCTGGGGCGGTAAAAGTTTTCTTGCTGCAGCTCAGAGAAAGCAGGAATGGTAAGCATTTCAATATTAAGATGTTGTCTTGGTTCCAGGGAGGACTGGGTTAATTTTACCTTTTGTGCCTAGGGGCTGTGCCCAGGACACAGAGGCTGTTCTGTACCACCTCACAGCTTTGCTGGGAACAGGGGGAAGGGGCTCCTTCTGGTAGGGTAACCTGGTTCAGAGCAATCACATGTGAATTGTTTGCCTATCTTGTACGCTTTGTTGTTAATATTATTTATGTTACTGATTGCTTTCTTATCTCATCACCATTTCCAGCAAAATATTCTTATCTCAACCCATGATTTTTACCTTTTGTGCCTCCAATTCTTCTCTTCAGCCACCTGCAGGGGAAAGGGGGAGCAATCAAGCAGCCCATGATTTGGAGAGTCTCAGTGGAAGCACTAAATTGGGGAGTACCATTCCTAAGACATGACAGATGTGAAAGCTAGGATGAAAATGTGTCAGGAAAACTATGATTTCTAACTGGAAGGGTTGACATGTTACATAAACTGCAGATGAAGTAGATTAATTAGTATCAGGTATGTCCTTTGGAATGCTTTTAATTTTTAACTGAATCATGCAAAACCACATTAGGTGCTTGTTGAGGTATTTAAAAGAAAAAGGTGGATCATTATAATTGTTTTCCTTGGTTTCTACATCCATCAGTGCAGTCAACATGAGAGAACACTTCACTAAATACCACATTTGCCAGAAAAAAGTTGATGGATTAGTCAGAGCCTTAATCCCCATTTTTAATTTTTTGTAAATTAAGAGATTATACCATATTAAATCTTAAAAACCAGAAACTCGTGCCTGCAGGATGATACAGACTTGATATTAAAGGGTGTTTGACTGTTATTTCCTTTTCCCTGCTCATCTTTTTTTCAGCAATTTTATGGGCTCCGTGTATTGTAATAAATTCCAGATAGGATCCTTTTTCTACCTGGGAAAAATCTTCTCTATCACTTCTGGAGGTGACTCAGGATCCCCTCCTGGTATTAAGATTTTTTTTTTTCCTCTCAGAAGCCTTCAAGTCTCTAACAAATTCCCCATTCTACCATTTAATACAAAAATTCTCCCACTTGAGCATGTTTTAATCATAGTGGAGTGTAATTTCTCCCAACTCCAACTCAGTAATAGGTCATCAAAGCAAGGCAACCAGGCAGGTTTCTTCATTAACCATGTTTTTCCTTCTAACAAAATATTCAATGTACAAATCGCATACACACAACTGTGTGTACCTATAATGATATAGATATATATACTGTAAAATTAATAGTTGATCAGTTTTACTGCTTATCCTTACAAATAATATCTTAACCACTGGGTGGGTTGCAGGGCATGGAGAAAAGGAAAAAAAAAACCCAAACTTAAAGGCTAAATAAAATAAATACTTACAAATGTCATAACCTAAAAAATAGCAAATACTTTAGCTGCATTGTCTAGGATGAATTCTCAACATTTAGAAATTTAGAAATTAAATATCTTTGAATTCTTTCTAATATTATAAAGGATAGCAATATACTGTTGTTTAAGAGGAAATTTCTTGAAGTGGACTCAAAAATCTAGGATCCTTACAGAAAAAAACAACATAAATTTAGTAAGATTTAATTTTTTTCTGTGAAAAAACATTAGTTTTGACATATGTTGGTACTGCAAAGGGCTGCAGAGACATTTGATCTCAATTTCTGCAGAATAGTGAAGTTTGCTTACTCAGAGGTTCTTGTTGCTTTGTCTAACATCACTGGTTTTGGTGGCAAACCTAGCAGGTTAGGAGGTTAGACTAGATAACCATTTGCTTCATTAATTCTTTGGAGACTTTAATTTTCCTTTCCACCACAAATTTGATTCTTGAGGCAGAGCTGCTGATTTTGACAGCTAATAGTCAAAAAAAAGGTCAGTCTTAATGTGTTCTGGGGATTAGGGGTTTAAAAAACCTTCTTTTGAGGCTTCAGTTTTATAGGGGTGGTGGAGGGCATAAACATAGTGCTGTTATCTGGACTAATTTTCCTGTAAAGTTTGACTTCTTGGTCTGCGTTGTTCAGGCCAGATGCCTGAAAGCAGAGGCAGGCAGACTCTCACCTGCACCACCAAGTGGAAATGCCTGTGATTTTTTCAGTCTCATGGTAACTTAAGGCTGGTTGCTGTCGTCACAGGAAACATTAATCTCTGGAGTGTTTCAGGAAAGTCAGAAAAGGTGGAAAGGTTTCCTGTATTCATCTACTATCAAACTCTGCCAGTTGCAGCCCATGCAAGAGAAGCCCAGACCCCTGCCAAGTGACCATTTCCTGTGCATTGAAAGCTAGGCAGGAGACATGGAGTTTCCAGTAAGTTTCTTCAGTGGCATCCAAAGTACCACATAGGAAAGAACCTGTTTTTCTTTTCCTGGTCCTTGAAAGACCACTGCTAGCTTTTGCTTTCCTGGAAAAATAATAATTAAACTCTAAAACAAAGATTTAGCATTCAAATAATGAGTAAAATATGTAAGATTTGACCATGTGCTGTGTTTCCTGAAAAAAGGCAAACCATGCTTCCCTTTCACAATAATCCCTTTGGTATTTAAGGGCCTTGCAAAAAGAAAGGGAATTTAGTGCCTGGGCCATGAGGGATTATGGCTGTAGGACATGCCATCATGTCTCGCTTCTGTAGTCTGAGGAGGACAGGGCACGTTCCTGCTCTATGCAGCAACACTTCAGTTCACAGCAGATGACCCCACTAAAAAAAATAAAATATCTACAACTCTGCTTCTGTGTGCTCGGAGTGTGCTCAGAGTTAAAGCTCATAGAAAGAGCAGGAAAAGACTGACAAGTGAAAGGCCTGAACCTGAGTCTACTCAATGACGTCACATTTAAGTACTTTCCCCATGCTGTCAATGTCAATAGGGCTTGCCAGTGAGGAGTGACACATTTCAAAGCATTATAAGATGGTGCAGCAGGACTGCAAAATGTCTATAGTGAATATTGGGTGAGCAGGAGGCAGGAAAAATAGGAATGTGCTGCCAAGGCTCATGTCCAGGGATGTGGAGGGAGAGGTGGAAAACATTAGGCATTTCTCTGCAGCATCTCAGAAAAAAACAGCCTACTGGACCATTTATGTAAGTAAATGCTCCATAAACAGGGATGATGGTTGTAGCCAGGTGGGGGTTGCCCTCTTCTCCCAGGCAACCAGCAACAGGGTGTGAGGACATAGTCTCAAGCTGTGCCAGGTGACCTACAGGTTGGAGGTTAGGAGGATTTTCACCACAAAAAGGGTGATTGGACATTGGAGTGGGCTGCCCAGGGAGGTGCTGGAGTAACCGTCCCTGGAGGTGTTTAAGGAAAGACTGGATGTGGCGCTCAGTGCCATGGTCTGGTTGTCAGGGTGGTGTTTGGTCGGAGATTGGACTTGATGATCCCAGGTCTTTTCCAACCCAATCGATTCTGTGATTCTGTAAAATCTGCTCAATTCAAGTAAACACAACAATTATGTTAATCATTTTATCTGCTGTGTCTGAGTTTTGATTTCCTATGAACAGTAACACAATTTGGACAAACGAATCTAAAGACATTTTTCCTCCTTTTTTTACAAACAAAGCCAAAATTCACTAATTATTGCCACACAGAAGCACGTAAGTTCATGTTCCCCAAAGGTACTGTTTGTGTCCCCAAAATGTGACAGGTACCATGGAAACAGTAGAAGTTATTGCAAGATGCATGAGCATTGCTGTTTAATGAACTAGAGTTTTGTTTTTACTTAAATATGGAACGTTATTACCATAACGTTTTCTTCCTCTTACCCTTAGCTTTTTCTCCCAAATTCTGTCAACGCTCTGTTTTGTTTCTTCTCCAGGGGACATTTTCTCTCATCAGACCATCATTAATTAGTTTGTCTGTGGCATCAGCTGTCACTTAATATGAGATTTTAAGCTCCTGATAAAAGCATTTTCCCTTACTCTCTTCACAGTCTTTCTTTTAAATCCTTAATGTGCCGTCCATCCCTTGTTTCTTCCTAAGGAAATGAGGTGGTTACAAAAATAAGACTACTCTTTTTTTTCCCTAATATGTGGGTTTTTTAAAGAATGTATTGTCATTCCCTCCTTACAGAATCCTATTGTTGCCAAGATAGTATTTCTTACAGAAGCAGATGCAGATATTTTATAATTGTGAAGCTGGAGAGAGTATTAGGAACATGCATGACACAAGTCAATATAAACCAAAAGTAAAAAGAGCAGCATCATTTTCCCTCCTAGGCAGTAGTGGGTGAGAGAGACCATGGGTAAGTTAAAAGTACTGTTCTTACAAATAAACTATAGACTTTTTTTTTTTAAATTTATATCTATATTTTAATTAGGGGTTTTATTTTAGATCACAACTTGTTTAAGAGCGGCAAGCGAAATCATTGCAAATGATGTAAATCTTGTCAGCTGCAGTACAATTATTCATTTTTTGGCCTGAATTACAATGATTTTAGTACAAGTACTCCTCGTCTTCTAAAAATATTCAGTAGGCTAGATGTCACATAAGAAATAACTGGTGGGAGCATAAGTTTAAGTACTAAGAACATTAACACATTTTTTTTTCTTTTCTTTTCTTTTTTTTTTTTTTTAATCCAGACTTCCTTGTGCCAATTGATAGCTATAATGAACTCAGGTTGTGAGTTACTGAAAATACAATTTTTAAAATACTTTTTGGAAAATATCTAATGGATATGCAACATGTTGCCAGAAGACATGGGAGTTTGAAACAGAAGGGCAGGGCACCGCTGCCAGCCTGGAATATTTCCTGAGGAGCTGATACTGGCATGTCCTTTAGCACCTGATCTTTTGGCCACAGTGGCATGCTTTTTTTAAAGTGTATTTTAGATCAGAGATCACTCATCTTTCACAGTTCTGCTATGACGTGCAATTGCATTTCAAGAGAATCATGTACCAAAGAAGATCAATTGCTGCAAAAAATGTCAGGATTACTCTGAAGGAAAATACAGTTAATGGTGACATCTATCCTCATATCAAATCGGAAATACTATGTTGATTGTTCCTAACTAAAGCAAATAGATTATTCATGTTTATCCTAAATGTACCTTACGCTGTGTGTTAGGGGGTGGGGTGTGGGGGGGTGCTGCTGCTTGCTTGCTTGTTTTTTAATCTGGATTTTTAATCTGTACTATATCTCTTGAGCCTTTTGGGCCAACAGTGTATGAAAATGTTTCATGGAACTTATGGAGGAACAGCAGGTTTCATTAAAGTCATTAGAAGCAGCCAATGCTCAGTGTTCTTGGAAGTCAACACTGAAGCCTTCACGACTCTAAATGCTTTGCTGGCCTCAGAGCTCATTCTGCTTCTGACAAGGGAAAATCCACAGTTCTGAAAGAGTGGCACTCGCACTTTCCCTGTGATATTTTCTGTTGTCTGTATAGTCTTTGAATGGGCTTTATTTTGTGAATGCCATAAATGTCTGTTTCTCTTCAATGAACTATCATTGTCTAAGACATTAGAAAATCTGTGTTATGAATGCTACTCTTGAAACTCAGTCCCTCTACTTTAAATATTGCAACTCTGTGCAGTATAACCCCTTTTTTTTTCTTTTGAAATCCGATCACAGACTAAGTTCTACAGGCAAGACCATAAAGGATATAATGAAAACTGTAAAACCAGCACAGCACTTAAGCCTGTTGTGCTTGCATCATCACTGCTGAAGCTGAATCAAATCCTACAGTCATTGCAGTTTATTTCGGCCACATTCCTACCAACATATTCCTACTGGTCGTGCACGATCACCTGTCTAGGCATGCAGAGCTGTTTCCCACCCTCAGTCCGACGCGGTGCTCTGTCAGCGCTGTCCTTCTCTCTGCACAGCAATGTCACCGCACGGCTCTGCCCCGTGTCCCTGCCGGGAAAGCAGAGCCTGTACAGCAGTGCCGCCCAGGGGAAAGGAGGCAGCCCCGCATCGGCCACCGTCTGCGTCTGTTTAATCCTAGGCAAAGCCTGGCAGCGGGAAGCACATTGCTCTCACCAGAAGAGACAAGGCAATGACCGAGTGACAGCTCCTTTGAAGGATTTAGGAGCTTTCTAAAAATACAGCTGTGCCTGTTGGGAAGACAGGTGTAATAAACTTCAGATAGAAAGCACCGCCTGGGTAAATGATGTTGAAAGGATGCTCACCTGTCACAGTGTTTTTCTAAACTGTAACAGGATTATATTTTTTGGAGAAACATTATATTTCATGTGGGCTTTTTGTTTTTGTGTTTTGTTTGTTTGGCTGGTTTGGGTTTTTTTTTTTTTAAGAATAAAAATCGCTACTTAAAATTCCATCCTTAATTGCTTCTCAGAAAAGATTTGAAAACCTTAAGGAACACTCACTTTGCTACCTCCTCTCATTTCGTCAAAATGTCTCTGACATAGCTGCCTCTCTTTTCAGCCCTCAGAGCCTCTGTTCAAAATAGTCAAAATACCTTTATTTGTATTTTGATAAAAATCTTTGTTAGGAATATCTGGGGGGAAAAAAGCAAAAAAACCCAAAACCCCAAAACCCAAACTAGCAAAACCGAAACTGAAACACAGACAAAAACAAAAATATTTTCAATCATATAAACCTTCTTCCTCACTTTTTCTTTTCCTCAGAATCAGTTCTACAAACTTTTAAGTACTGTTGATTCATGATCATGTTTGTTGCTCTTCCACAAGCCTTTCTGCAGGAATGCATGATATCAGCCTAATTCTTGCTTATAAACTCAGTGTCTATTCATGCAGCTAATGACCTCAAGTTGCACAACCATATTATGAAGGGAAATTCATTATTGTCCAATATTTTAAAACAAGGCATGTGAATTAGCTTCTGTTCTTGGGCTGACTCACAGTGTGGCCTGGATCCAACTCTGTGGAGCTTGTTTCTTCTCTACTTTGCCCATTCTTCTAGTCTATTAAATGGAAATAGATCCTGGACTGGACTTTTCATATCTTAGTGATGTCTAGGATGTTGCTGGTGTACACCCTGCCAATGTGAAGTTCAAGAGTTTCAACAAACACATCTGGGTACATGATCAGTGACTCCCTCCTAAGCAGCAATGTGACATATGGAAACGTGGCAGCCTGACCAACCTGATCACCTTCTACAACAAAGTAGGGTTTTCTGTGGATATGGGGCAAGGAGTGCATTCTGTTTAGCTGGACTTAAGTGAAGAACTGGACACTGGCACCCATCGCCTCCTCCTAAACAAACTGGCAAGAGTGGATAGCTGGTCTGTGAGATAAGCAGAGTATTGGTTAATAGACCACTGAAAGTGTCAGTTCATGGCTTTTGCAGGTGAGATCCCCCAAGGACTGATACTGGGCCTGACACTGTTCAACATCTCCATAAATTATCTGGAGGCTGGGACTGAAAGTACCCTCATCAAGTCTGTTGATGAAAACAAACTGAGTAGTGAGGTGGACATGTCAGAAGAGAGAGCTGTCTTACAGAGAGACCTGAAAAGATGGATTAGCGAGAACAATGCGAAGTTTAAAAAAGTACCATCTCCTGCATCCGGATGATAATCAAAGAGACAAGCACAGGATAGGATCTGTGTGGCCGTAGAACACCCTTATGGAAAGGGACCTGGGAGTCCTGGCGGACAATAAGCTGACCACGAGTCAGTGTGCATCTGCAACAGAAACAAGTGAACAAATTTAGATCCTGGGCTGCATCCATGGGGCTGTTATTAGCAGGGATAGAGACATGATCATCCCACTAAGCACTAAGCAAGGCCATACTTGGAGTACTATATCTGTTTCTGGTCTCCAAAATTCAACCAAGATGCAGACAGACTGGAGAGTGCTCAAAAGAAGGCCACAAGGGTGATCAAAGGGCTTAAGAACCTGCCCTATGCAGAAAGACCAGATGAGCAAAGTCTTCTGACACTGTAGAAGAGAAAGCTCAGGGGTGTCTCATCACTGTTTTCCAGTATTTAAACAGTGGCTACAGAACGGACAATTTCTCTCCTTTAAGGAGCCACACTACAAGGTTATGAAGCAATGGGTGGAAATTATGCCAGAAGAGGATTCATACTGATGTAAAAAAACTCCACTCTATGAGAAAACTGTTACTGGAACAATCTCCCAAAGGACATGATGGGGTGTCTATCCCTGGAGGTTTTCGAGACAAGACATGGTGCTAGATAATCTCAATTTCCCTTTCCTGTGAAATGTTTGGACCAGATGATTTTTCAAGGTCCAATCCTGACACAGCGCATGGCAAGACCACAGCTAGCAGGGTGGCCATCCTTCCCAACTGCAGGCTCGAGGATGGCTGGTGCAGTCTGCAACGGCGGGAGGGTGCACGGAGGCACACGAAAGGGTCCGTGTCACCCACCGATGAATAAGGCGCCGGAGGAGATAAAGGAGGCAGGAAGGGCTCTTCATAGGGTAAAACAGGAAGAGTTTATTCGGTGACAGGATACAGCATTACACATAGCGAGGGGCATGAACAGCCCTGAACAGGGGCTGACATGAGGTTTTATATGGCTATAAAAGGGGCGGGGTAAACTCTAAAAGAGAATCACAGCAAGGCAAGTGGGTGGTACAGGGGCGGAGGGACTCTCACCAAACCAGCGAGGTATAAGGGAGGCGGGGAGGAAGAACAGAGAGCCAATGGGGTGTTGAAAGGAGTAGAACATTGGGGAACATAACCTTATATAGGGGGAGTAGGGAGGAGAAAAGAGGGACCAATCGAAGAGGAACAATTTGCATGCTCTGGCAGGGCCTTGTGGTGTCTCGCCCTAATCTTGAGGGCTCGAGCCTGCAGTGAGGTCCAGCCAGTGGATGCTTTTCATGGTGCGGGTCCCTTGCGGCTCAGACAGTCCTGCACGGGAATGAACCACTGCAACGCAATCCAGCCTGGCATGTTTTATGATTTAGTGATTCTGTGACCTGGAGAATTATACCTCACCGTGCAACACAATGGAGGATGCTTCAGAGGAGATGATGATAAGACTTCTGGGCATAAAAAGAGAAAATTAGGGAAGTTACAGTGAGGGGACAGAGTCTGTATCAAGACAAGGTTGTGTGAGCAATGAGGGACAAAGAGGAGACAGCAAATTACCTGGCCATGAGGACTGTAAGGAGGAACATCCTAGATACTGAAGGCAACAAAGCTCAGATTTCCGCAACCACAAAAGGAAAAAAACCAAAACCACACAAAACCCAAGAGACCATGTTGACAGAAACTGAGAAATAAAGAGGTTATAGAGGAAAGAGAGAGAGTTGATGGTTAGTTCCTTAACTTAATGGTAAGCAATCTCATTAAGCTTTCCCTAAGTGCAAAAAAAAAAAAAAAAAAAAAAAAAAAAAAAAAAAAAAAAAAAAAAAAAAAAAAAAAAACCATTTNCCAAACAAAAAAACAAACTCATTGTTAAATTTCAGTAAAACATATTTATCTGGCGCTTCACAACTCTCTGTGTCTGGTGGTTCTTTCTGAGGCACATGCATGCACACACTCACAGACTGAACTACACGGTGGCTACTGGGCTTTCCAGATTGCTGGTTATGTCCGTTCTGCTTCAGATCTAACCTCAGGCAGTGGCACAGCAGGAAAGACTGTGAAACAAAGAGCAAAATCCTGTGGGTGGATTTGGTTTATAATGTTCCATTTGGCTTTATTCAGAGAGAAAAAATGAACCATTTTGCAGTATGACAGTTGCTACATTCTTTTTAAATAAAACACCAAAAGGATTAGAACGTGTCTAACAACATGTGAAACATGCACTAATCCAATCTCCAGGGGGAAAAAAAAATAAAATAAGTCTAAAGTTTTGTAGGGAAGTAGAAGAAGCTCAAGATGTGCCATGCAAAGCCTTATCTCCTCATGACAAATAAAATTTGTACAAAATCTCTCATGACACTATTAAAGATAAAGTTTGTGTCCGTAGGGTTTTTTGCCTCTGGAAAATGAGAGATTTAATTGGTTTAGTCCAGAAATGAAAGGTATAAACCAAGTGTTATATGACTTAGAGAAGGAAAAACAGTAAATAAACATTTATGAAATATCAGCTATTCCGTATTATCTTCTATAGTTAATAATTTATGTTTCTGATTTCTGTGTTCCAATGCCTGTGCAGATGAATAATATCTCTTTTTCCAGTACTGAATTAATTTCATTTATAATATATTAAGTATTGCTTTAAATTTTTTTATATGCAATGAAGTAAAACAGATATCTGTACTCCCAATATTATTTATAATTTTGTCCATATCTTTCTTCTCATTTATTTTCACATAAAGTAATATATAACTTAAATCTCTGGTGAAATCTATTTATAGTCTAGTTGTTAGCATTCTAATTTAACCTTCTGTGAATCTGGTTTTCTTTTCCTTACTCTCACATGGAAAAACTGGTATTAACGAGAAACTAAGAGACAATGATGAATGACTGATATGAAAATACTAACGAAGAAGTGCAATGGCTATTTTTCAAACATCTGCATGCTTGATTTTCTATTTAAACCACACAGCTGGCAGAAATAGTTATGGAAATGGTTATGGTGAGAAAATTTTTTTAGTTGTTAAGTAATGTAAAAATAATCACAATATTCTGTGCAAACAGTGACATTCTGGATTAGCATTTTGATGTGCAGAAAATTAATCTTTTTTTCTTCTTTCCCATATTTAAGCTAGATTGTAATCTCTATTATTAGCCTTTCACTATATGATTTAGCTTTAAGGGATCTTTTTCCTGGGTTACTCTATCAATAGTCTTTTGAAAGCTTTATGCCATTCATTTTTCTTTTATCTACTGCTTTATTCTGAACTGAATGTAAAAGATACATTAAAAAATTCTAAAATATTAGCAAAATACAATCTCCTTTTGAAATACTGTTAGCGAATATATAAAGATAATCCTGCTGGTTTTCTAGTTTGTAATTTCAATGATTTTTCTAATTCACACCTAAACCCTGATGATCTTTTATACCTCAGTTGATACCTAAGATGTAACCTTTTATTGTTTTACCTTTTAATTCTCTAATTCTCTAGTGTGATAACTATGTATGGAGAAGAGCAAATCTTTGCTGACATCTCACTTCAAGAATGTTCGGAACTATATGGTGCTCAGGCAAGAATTATGAAAGTGGTATTTTAGATGAAAGCCATTTTGAGACATTTAGGCTCCCTTGTAATTCTATGCCATAAAGTTACATAAAGGATTTCTAGCAAAACCCAGTGCCTTTCAATTTTTATTGACTTTTTTGGATTTATCATACAAGTTGAGTTTATCAGGAGGTTCATACATTTATTAAAAAAAAAGGAAATTTGGCACTCAGAAACTCTGTGTTATCACATCAGAAGTAGCAGTTCTGTGTATAGTTGGTGGAGCTGCATGAAAAGTATCAAACATAACTACACCCGTTTCAGTAAATTATTAGTGCCACAATACTTTCCTGGGCACGAACAACTATTTCTACTGTTTATTTCACAGTCCCTGGCATGGCTTCTTTCTAAGACAACTTAGCTTTTTCCAAAGACTATCTGAGAACAGTTCAGGAATGAGTATATGCAAAACATTGTTCCCTAAAGTCTTTTTGGAGGTGACTCTCTTTGTCACTCAGCCTCAGGCCAGACAACATCCATAGGCTCACCCGTCTAGATGGAGATTCAGGCTCTCATTCAGAGATAAAGAGGTGCCTCCCCAAGACAGTTCACCTTCTCCTTAGCTAGATGCACAGGACTGGTTTATCCAATCTACTTCAAAACCAACCTGTTTCCCCCCATTGACAATAAGGGAATTATAGGATAGGTCAGACATATGATTTTTAGGTGGCTAAAGCTAGGTATAAGAAATCTTACGTGAGTACAAAGCCTTATAAAAATATTGGTGTTTATGAATGCGTTGAATAAATCAAATATGTTTTCTTCTTGAAAACAGCAATGCATCTAATCAAAGACCTTTTAAAAGACTAAGAAACAGTAAATTTAGAGGCTGTAGGAATTTCAGTAAATGATCGAAAATTTCCAGAGTTATGGTAAATTTGGCCATTAAACAGGTTTGCTTGGCTGGTTTTTTGTTAGTTTGCTTTCTTTCTGAGTTATACATTTTAAAATTCTTTATAAACACATACTAAAACTCTTTACATCCATTGGTCAGGAATTTTTAAAAAATCTTATACAGAATAAACATGCTTGAGAGAATTTATAGAAAAATACTTTTACCTGACTTTTCAAAATTCTTGTTTTCTAAGAACTGCACAGAAAATCTCATTAAAAAACCTAGTAAATGTCCAAAAGAGAGTTACTGTAATAGCCAAATTTTGCCTGACCATGAAAAATATTATGAAGAAAAATTAAAAGCAGCAGTAGTGTAAAAAGGATTTATAGGGATTTTCCCAATTTAGGATAACTTTTATCCTCATAAACGAAAGTTTTTAGAGATTCTCCTTTAAGAAAAATAACAGAATCACACAGTCACAGAATTGTTGATTTTGATAGAGACCCCGGGAGAACATCTGGCCTGGCCCAACACCTCTACACAAGTAGGGTGACTTAAATCTTGGTTGCTCAGGACCCTGTCCAGAAGGCTTTTGAAAATCTTCAAAGATAGAGACTCCACACCCTCTCTGGGCAATGTGTGCCAGTGCTTGGTCACCCACAGAATAAAAAAGTTTTTCCTTCTATGTTTCGGTTTGTTCCCATTGACTATTTATAAATATTAAATAAAGCAGTACGGACATGATTTGTCTATGCATCTTCTTCATTTAGAAGATAAGCAGACATGAGGGTTACTGGACAGTGTCAGGAGACGTGCTATTAAGGGTGTGTTATGTTGTTCTAAGTTGCTGTCATGGAAGTTTATGATGAGGTAGAAGGAGTTAATTGATACCCAAACCACTGAATTGAATGAGAAAGAATATTTTCCCATAGATAATTTTCCAGTGAGCAAAATTTTCTTTGTAAAACAGAGAAGTAAATATTACTTTATTGGTTTATATTTATAAATATCAGAATCTGAAAATTTCATCTAGTGCAGGTTTCAACAGATGGGAAAATATTGGTATACTCTTTATTTATCTGACACAAAACCCCCAGATTTTACCAAATTAACTGCACATGAGATTTAAAAACCAAATCATTATCTTTTTCTTTTCTTCCCTTCTCAATCCGCTCTTGGAATGTCAGAAAGAAGTCAGAATCACTTCTCTATATCGCTGAGGGAAATGTTTTTCAGTTCCTGTTTCATCTGCTCTATATCTGCCAAGCACAAATAATAATATTTTGCTATACAGTTTGATAAATCAAAGTGAGAATTAATTAAGTTTTGTTAGCATTTGCTTTGAGGAACAGTGCATTCCCATCTTTAAAAGTACTGTTATTAGCTTATAGTACAATCCAAGTACACATTACTTAGGGTTAGGTTTTGTTTGTTTGTTTTTTTTTTTTAATTATTGATTTGTATTACAAAAATAACATTAAGTACACTTGTAATTCTTTTAAAAATAATGACAGTCTTACGTGTTGCCCTATTGACCACCAAGTGGAGCTCTAACATAGGAAAAGAAAATCACTTTATAAGTCCAGCTATCAGCAGTATTTTTTTCATAAAGCACGCTAAAGTAAAAAAAAGGAAAAATAAAAAAACAGTCAGTTGCATGCTGTGCCAATTACACCTGTGCCAATTCATGTCTTCTGGACCTATTTTGTCTGTAACTCACAGTTACAGTCAAGTGCTGTAAAAATAAAGCTCATTGAAGGAAAGCAGAACAGTGATTTAAATTAACATGAAATTATACTGCAAAAGACTGAAGATTTTACTTCAAAGAAAGTACAGTTAATGAAAATTATGCTCGATCTCTCAAGTGCTCTATGTTCAAGGATCCAAGTTACAGATAAAAGAAACTGACTTATAAACTGAATAATGATTTAAAAAACTGAATAAACCCTTAATAATACACATTTCATTGCCCTGATTAGATAGACTTCTACTTATATTTGAAAATTGAATGACCTATTTTAGAGGACCCTCTAATGCTTAAATAAACTAGGCCAAATACTAATGATTGAGATTTATAAAAAAATTGTTATGTGTCAGTTGGTTGATGTCTTTATAATATAGTCTTGTGGTTATTTAAAATCATATTTGTAACTGAATTATTGACTTAATATATGTAATAAAATACATTACATTTGAGTTACTCTTGTTTTTTGGATTCCTTGTATGTTCTTTTTTTTCTTTTTCACAGAAAACTGTGTACTTGGCAGATATAAACACTTCGAATATTTTGTGCAATTTTTTTTGTATTGTGAACATACTATGCTTATAGTAAATAGGAACAAACCTGTTCCTAATTTAACTTCACTGATTTCAGTGGCTTCATATATTTGAATGATTTATTGTCGTTTTTATACACATTGTAAAATATTGCTCCTAAGTAAATTCAAGTGCTTGATATTCATCATGACAGATCTCTTAAAAAAATTCAATAACAACAAAATTTTGCATTAGGAATCATGTAAGAAGAAACATAACTAAGAAAACTTTCTTTCTATAGTCTGAATATCCGCCTGAGAAAAGGCTGAGTATTTTAATACCAATTAAAAACAGAAATTACATTTTAACATTCATTTTAAAAATACTATTTCTATCTAAACTGATCTTATAGAACTGACAACTAAATAGATAAACTTCTACTTCCACTCACTCGGATGTGGAGACAAACCCTGAACAACCAAGCACGATTGCCGTCTTTAGTTTACAGCTTTGAAAACTGATATTGAACAGCTGATGTGCGATACAGAGACAGAATAGAAGGAAGATTTGATTTTCTTAATCAAAGTTTTACCTCAGACTACACCTTATTCTAGAAAGACTATATCTTGTAAAATGTTTTGATGATTATGTCGATAACCTTTACTTAATTATGTCTTTTCTCTTGGACTAGTACATCATTGCTTTCCTAGACCCTTATGCTCCCAGACTGTCAGACTGACTCTGTAGCAGGTAACCTAAAATTATAGTAAGAAGCTTGTTTTGGGGTCTGAGCATGAAGAAGCCACAGAATAAGCCTGAGACCCACAAGCTGTGCAGCCTGTGTTAGGCAGTCCAGGACCTGTGGCATTGTTTGCTGCCTCGAATCTGTGTATTGCAGAAAAATCATGATGCACAGCAGCACACTGAACCCAGAGATTTTCTGAACTCTGCTTTCAATCTCCTCATGACTTCTGCGAAAATACTTCAAGCAAGATACCATAGTCTTCGTGAAGCAATGTTTTTTATTAAAATGCTCTTTCATCCTGTTACCACAAATAATTGTAGTTGGCAGATCTCCCCTTTCTCTCTGTCCTCGCCTTGGATATTATTTCTAATCACTTTTTGATGTGTAGATCACAATCAGATTTTCCTTTCAAAACCTCTTGGTTAACTTTTTAGTGATGCATGGACTCCTATGCTCTCATATATATAATAGCTAGAGACAGTTTAAATTAACTGATGTCATCACCAACAGAGAAAATTAAAATGGCACAAGACCATCTGCTTTCCTACTGTCTTTATCCTGAATAAGACAATGGCTGATACTGGTGGTTATGATACAGATGTTACAGATCCTAGGTAGATATAAAGAGAGGAGATGGCACTTCAAACAGATTTCAAGGAAGTGAGGGAACTTTTGAAGGACCTACTGAACCAATTTATAGCCAGGAGATGCTGAAACATCAGACTGTATTATAATACTACATCCCAGATGGTGCCATGCATCACCACATCAAGTAACACTCCCTGGTGTCTTTGCATTTAATTTGTTGTGAAATCACGCATTTTATCAGCGAATACAGAAGAAAACTATCAGCGTAAGTTCTAAATAGTTTGTATAAATAGTGAAGTGATTCCATTCTATGACTGAGTGAAAATGATGCTGCTGTGTGCTCCCACCAACACTCATGAAATAGGTCTCCAGGGGCTATAAAAGAATAGACAGGAGTTCTGTATGACACAAACTCACATACTTGCATCCTGCCAATGATACTGAATTTTAAAATGATTACCAAATTATTGTCCTCCAGAGGTGCAGCACCTTAGTTCTTCAATGGCTGTTACTTCTTCTACTGAATCTTACTCCCATGACTTCCCAAATATAAATCAATTGAATTTATTTGTTTCTAATTTGGAATGATGTGAGTATATCACCATTAAAAATTAGGTACTATTGAAAAAAAAAAAAAACCCAAAAAAAAGGCATTTACTTTTAAGCAAAACCCAAAATGTTTAAATAATTGATGGTATTGGAACATAGAGAAAATAACCTTGGAGTTAATTTGTTTCTTTGCAGTCCATGTCCCTTTTTGGATCTTTGTTTCATTACTGAAACTCAAAATCTGTGGGTTCTTTTTATAATTTTTTTCTTGCAAGTTTTAACTTTGGTGTCTTTTAGTATGTTTCTGTCAATCTGTGATCTAGCACCAATGATTCCACTATTCATACTGATTCCATTTGAAACCACAAGACTTGCTCAAGGCTTTACAGAGGATGTTAAGGGCTAGAACAGCTCCAATAAGTACATCAGATGGGAATGTGGAAAATCTTCTTTTAAAGTTTTACAACCATTGAAAAGTAGTATGTTATTCAGATTTCAGGAGCCATGTAAAATTCACACCTGACTGTACTTTTTCAGTTTCCAATCAAAGCTTTAAACCTTTTTTTTCCCTTGGAAAATTTTCAACCAGAATTTCAGTTTATTTTAGTGTTGTAAAGATGTAGTAGGAAGCTATGATATAATGCTCCAGTATAAAATAGTCTGAAATGCAACATGTTAATGCCTTCATTAGAGACCAGCCTGTCTAATCCCTTAAACTATACTGTTAGATAGAGTAAATTATTACTTGTAGATTCTAGTAGATATACTATAGATCTACTATTCTAGTAGATATGGTCCTGAGCAAGGACATATTTTGTAAACTCACTCAGCTGTAGAAATACTGTGAGAGACATTTTCTCTGACGGCGCTGTGTTTGACTGCCCTTGAGAGCTGCTTTGCTGTTCGTCCACTCAGCTGCCTGCAGGTAGAGATGAAGGTCATTCCTAAAATATGTAGGGTTGTATATGCCTTGGAGTTTTCACCATGTTCACAAAACACATTCACCTTAATACACTTGCAGGCATGTGCCAGGAGAGTGTCCGCAAGGCTGCTTGCAAAGCCGTGGGTCGTTACGAATGGTATTGACATTACAATTTTGTCTTCTTCCTCCTTGTGCTTTGCAAGGTTACGCGTTTGTGCTGATGCATTTCTCTGCTGCCTCTGCTCTCATTCTCCTCATTATTCTCTGCTACTTTACTTTCTCTGTCAAGTATGGAAGAGTGTGAGAAGGCAGATAGATGAGATCTATTTCTAGAGGCGAGTTATTTCAGAGACTAAAGTTACTTTCTTTATGGGGTTACATACGCCATATTTACACCTGAAATTCAAATTCATATTGTTTCTTACTGCTTACCCAAGTTTCTCAGTGATGATGGAGGCACTTCAAGCTACTACAGTCCTTCTTTTCTCAAAAAAAAAAAAAAAGAAAAAAGAGAGACAGAGGACAACAAAATAAAAGAAAACAGAGAGATGGGAAAAAACAGACTATTAACACTATCTATGTCTTCTTATGGATTTCATGCACACATTTATAGCAATTTCACTGTTTTTCCATACACATGAAGTTCTTGCAGACCAAGATCTGTGCTTATTGGGGCACAAAATCAGTTTGTCTTGTTCATGTTTCTACAGTATGTACTTTTTGTAAACACTGAGATGCAATGAAAAAATTCGTGTTACTTAATTAATCTCATAATTTGGGGCTGTTTTAAACATAGAGTATATGAAAGAAAATCAGAACTGTTACAGTGGTTGTTATGCAGCACAAAACTGGAGGAATGTAATGGATATTTAAGGTTGTGGCCTCTGAGTACGTTCAACCACAAGGATGCCTGAGTTAATGTTGAACTGTGTGAGGCAGTGTTCGTGTTCTGCACCTGGACTGAGGCAATAGCAAGAACAAGTACAGGCTGGGTAGAGAATGGATACTAGCCCTAGGAAGAAAGACTTGGGAGTGTTTGTGGACAAAAAGTTCAATAGTTTGGATGGGGCTCTAAGCAACATGGTCTAGTAGAAGGTTCCCTTCCCATGACAGCGGGGTTGGAGCTAGATGATCTTTAAGGTCCCCTTCCAACAATAATCATTTTTTGATTTTATATTAGTATATTATAAACTCTGTAAGTTACAGGAGATGTGCTTTATTTACAAATAGGTATTCTAGCCACTGAACCTCATAATGCTTGGTTTTAAACTGTAGTGTGAAGTATGAATAAATATGTATAAGTAATCCATTATATTAACAATAATATCTTAAATTACTCAAAAGTGTCAGAAATTTATTTGAAATATACAGCAGATTTTTAAGGATAGTAACACTGAGCTATATAGAAAGAAAGTATCTGTCTTTAAAATGATATCCTGCACACACACACATTTTAAAACTGGTTATGAAATTGAAGAAAAGAGAAACCTAATAAAGAAAGTCATGTAATAAGCTGCTATTGTTGTTCTGCCAGCTTTCCCTTAAAAAATAAAAACACCATTATATAGTCTCTATTTCTTTTGTCCTGGGTAATTGGTGACTATCACTTTCATGTTTAAATTAAAACTTAAAGAGATAGCCACAAAAAACCAAAACCCGTAGCAACTGAAATCCCTGTTTTCATTTTCATTCTTTAAAACGATAAGACTCACTGCTGCATCTTATTTTAAATTATTGAAAGAGGTGAGTGGTGCAGACTGAGTTCATGCTTTCTTCGGGGGGAAAAAAATGGATGTATTCATCAGCATTCTTCAGGACATTTCACTCCTTTTCACCTTTTTGTACATGATTGATATTACCTCTAAATGAAATATATCTTTGCTGAAATATACTAGAATAATGGCAATAAGATAGAAATTTATCAAAACATACCCAAATCATACAATTCTTTCTCATTCCTTCTTTCCTGTATTTTTTTTTTCTTTGCTTGCAAATTATTTTTGTGAGAACAGTCATTTTTATCACATACAGGATATACCAAAGATAACTAAAGATACTTTTTGAAAAAATATGATGTCTGGCTAGACAGGTTCATAAACACAGAATTTTAAAGGATACAATTCTGAAAATCATCAACTTTCCCAAGAAGATAAAGCAATAAGTCCTTAGTACCTACTTTCACTTACTGAAGTGACAGTGATGTGAAAAATACAGACTATAAGTTTAAAATATGCAGCTTTAATAGCCATTACCTGTTCTTAAGAACCAGCATGATTGTGGGCTTAGAGGTTTGCAAATATATTAGCAAACAAGAAGAAAGCATGTTCTGTCAGTGATCTTTGTGCCTTTTTAAACATACCTTGCATCTTGGTAAAAAGGGGAGGAGGGAAATCAAGAATTTACTTTCTGTCTGTAGGATCTAGGATATACCACTGCTTTCAGCCCTTCAAACTTAACTTTTCATCAACACATAAATGTTAATGGTGAAAGTCTGTTTCAGGATGTTCTCCTTGTGTTGTCTTGAAGGAAAAGAACTGTAACTGTTTGGGTGGGAAGAGCTGCACAGGCTTCACCACATTTGTGCCATAAAAAAATTTTCAAAAGAACTGCAAATTCACTGTAGACTGCCGAACAGGACTTGTGCAGTTGATTCTCTGTGAAGGAAAGAAATTAACTCTAACAGCTGTGTACAATTTCCCACTCACCCAGTTCATTTATATTTGACCTTGTCTAAAAACTATCCGTCTTGTAAACTATGTGACTGAATGAATTTTTAATATTTTTATTGAGTTTATTATGTCACTTTGTTAAGTTAGAAAGTTCAGATATAGGATAATCAAATAGGAGAAATACATTGTTGTAACACCTCTCTCAAAAAAAAGAAAATTAAATTGATTTTTTTTTTCCCTTACGTGACTGTAAATGGCGAGAAATCATAGTAACAGAATTTTTTCAGTGCATTCTGTGGGTGAAAAATATTCAGATTTAGAACATTCATTCTTATTTTTTGTAACATTTCACAGATTATAAAAAAAATTAATAACCAATTTTTATGCTGTAGCCTTAAAAAGTGTTTTTCATTCTCAAACAGAAAATGAGTAACATGCTTGTTTCATTTCCTATTTGTCAACATGTTTTATTCTGTAGGTGATAGTATTTTGTTGTTTGTAATGTCCCTCCTAAAAGTTCAATCAAATCACTAGACAAATATCTTAGGTGAGAAGGAGTTATCTCTTGCTGGGGATACTGAAAACTCTCTAAGCAATGTCTAGAAAGAATTTATGAATAGCAGATTTCAGGCTTTCTACCTTGCTGAACATACAGATATGGCAGAAGAAGCTTCACAAATATCTAAGCAAATACTCTGGTAAAATACTATAGAACATAAAAGAAGCAAAAGAACCTGAAAACAGATTGCTAGCTCCTAAGAATCAATAATTTTATTCAGACACAGACACAGTTGATACATATGCTGCAGGTATTATAGACTGATTAATGATTTAGGAGATTAACTATGGGGAGATACAGAAGTTAAAAAAACCTCCATAACCCCAAAAAGCCCATCACGGGGCTAAAGCCCAAAATAAAAATGTCTTTATTGGAAAAAAGACTTGAATGAAGGAATCCTGTCTCCCTCATTTGACAACCTCACCTGTATATTTCAGGAATAGTTTTCTTCTCTGATCCTTCTAAATTAGTGATAGTGTATATAGTGATAGCGTATATTATTTCCTGAGGCTGTTTCAGAGTCACCTAGTAAATGTGGCTGCTGAAAAGCTTTAAAGATTTAGCCCTGGAGAATAGAGACACTTTGAAACTTTTTTTTTTCTCTTGCAGTTTTTCTCTTGGTAAAGATTCCATGGAATGAAGCCTTCTTGGTCTGAATGGACCCATCTCATTAGAACATCCATGCTTTGGTATTTTGCTTTATTCAATGCATGTCTGTTACAAGAAAATTAAGAATTAATTTTCAAACAATTAGCAACTAAAACAAAATTAATAAAAAAGTTGACCTAATAGACATTCAAGGGAGTATTTTCAAAATTTCAGGATTTCTGTTCCTGAAGTACTCTCTCACATCTTCTTTTATCAGTTCTTTTTCATTTAGAAAAAAAAAATATATCCTTTATTCAAATGGTTGTTGAATCTTATACCACAATGTTGATGAAATGGACTCATTAGGAAGAAAAAAAATTTGCCTCAGATATCAGTGAAAATGCATGTCTGATAGAACTCAGTGTTAATCTCCAAATAAAATTAAGGATTTAGAGCAGTATGTTCCCAACTCAAGTGAATTCATCAGCTGGAATGCTTCACATTGAAAGAAGTCCTCACTGATATCCCGCTAATGGTGTTTTAATTTGTATAAATCATCAAGTATTTGCTAGACCAAAAAGAAATCATCAATGAGAGATTAATACACCCACCCAGAATCTGAGAGATCTCGGGCTGTTCGATATCCTGCCTCTGGGTGCAGACTAGAAGAACCATGGAGAAAAAAAAAATAATAAATATCTTTTAAAAGTGCATTTTAGAAAAGAAAAAGAAAAAAAAAGTTTCCCCAAGCTGTGTCTGTTTTGCCTTTGATCAAAACAGCTTTGGTAAGACAACATTTTAGAACTTGCTGAACAATATTTATACAGCATTAAGACCTTTTCTGTTTTTCACACTGCTGTCCCTCCCACCAAAGAAGAGTAGACTGGGAGTGCAGAAGAGGGTGGGAGAGGACACAGTCATTAGCTGTAAAAATATTGTTCAGCAAGTTCTAAAATATTGCACAATTTGAAAGAAATTTTTTTAAAAAAAATATTAGGGAATATTTTGAAATAAAATATGGCTGTGACTTCACAATTTAGTTGAATATTTGCTAGCCATCCCACTGTAACTGCCAGATATCCCTAAAGCTGAATATATAAAGCAATTAGGAAAAACAGTATGGAAACTAGATTAAAGATTAAGGGACAGATCCTCAGTCCACATAAATTTACCTACTTCCACTGGTTTTAATGAATCTGTGTTGCATTACGTGTGCTGAGCATTCAACTCTAGAATTTATCAGCTCAGAAATTCAAAGGAAATCCTTGGCTCCCACAAGTAATCATGTATTATAACTCTAGAATTTTAGCAGAATTGAAATGATTTTTGAAAACAGATTATGTATCTATCATGTGTTTTCAGACAAAAACTCAAAAAAGTGACAACTGGATTTGTTGCAGGAATAAGTTCATGGCATTCTGAAGCCTGTATTATACCATGGGACAAAAGAAAGAATCTCTGAACATAGTTAAAAGACTAACAAGGATATGGAAAAAGATTAACTGATACGGAAAAAGTCAAAAATGAGCATGTTTTATTCTGATCAGTTAAACAGAGCAAACTACTCCTCCACCTAGCTTGGTGTTTAAGTTATTTTCTATCCAGAATGCAAATAAACCCACTGACTTCTAAATTAAAAATTGAACATTAATTTCTTAGTTTATTTATTTATTATTATTATTGCACATTCTTCGCTGAACCAATATTTTGTTAGAAATTTACTCAATTTTCAATGCAGTTTAACTTCGAGTGCTTTGATGAGAAAGCAGTGTCATGTAACATGAAAAAAAAAAAATGGAAGGATGATCACAGAAGGATCCTTCAAAAATAAGAATATTAAAACAACCATATTCTTATTCCCAAATAATGTCTTGAAGAGAACAACAGCATTAGTTTAACTGGTAGAAATATACTGACAGGAATATGATTCCTTTTAGTCTCCATTTAGAACACACTTTATTACAAAACTATTTTGTCCTCCAACACAGTTCAGAGCCAATGTAATTTTTTTTCCTATAACCTTTGACATATAATTTAAGAAACATAAACTTATCCTTTAGTGATTTCATTATCCAGTTAATCCACATGAAATATTAAAAGTCATTAGAAGAGATAATGGGGAGTTCAATTTCACAATAGTCATTTGAAAAAGGTATTAAATTTAATCGAACTTCCTTTTGTGAAGTAGTCTTTGACATTAACTTTTTAAAGTATCCCTGGGATATAATGGACACAAGATAAGTGATTTCAAAATACCTCTAAGGCAAAGGAGACCAGGTTAGAACACTGGCCCTAAAGTCAAGTCACTCAAATCCATTTTTCACCTGTCACCTGACTGTCTGCAAATTGCTTAGGTTCTGTAATTGTTCTCAGTAACTGTAAAAATTCTTTTGATTTATTAAACTTTCTTGGACAGATACTGTCCCCTAACTATACATGATTTTTGGCCTGACCGTATTGTCTAGAGACTTACCACAGTCCTTTAAAATGCCTTCCTTACAACTAATTGCTAAGTACCTGAACTACACTGATAAAACATGGATTTTGAAAATAAGCCAGCCTGATAGTTCTGTTAAATTATTTTCTACCAGTAAATTTCAAATTCAGGTTTAAACTGTCACAGATTTACTGGATTTTGTGTCGTGATTATGAAATTCTGAATATATAGGAGCTGAATTCTGCTTTTAATACCTATTGAATACATCCTGTCCATTTAACTAAAATAAGTACACCTGGTCTTCAACTGGATTTTAATTAGATTAATTAAATTAGATTTAAATTAATTAACCTGCCTACAGAAAGTTTGTGTGGATGTGGCAGTTTGTGTCTATTAAATTAACAAGTCATAAACAGAAGAAAAAAAAAGAAAAAAGAAAAAAAGCCCAAACCAAAACAAATAACACACAACCAAAACCTTCCAAATTATAATAATAATAATAATAATAAACCCTCAAGCCAAAAAAAAACCCAAATACTGAAATAGTATATAGTCTACATGATGTGAGTGTGAGAACACAAAATCCCCTGGTGTCTGTGACATTATTACCTTTCTTAGAAGGGCACAGAATGATTGAATGAGGCATTACTTACCCATCCTCCTAAGTGGTCATTGAGATGTCCTAGCTTTTAACATTGTCTTTTATATCTAGTTTGACTTGCACAAAACCTTTTGTCTGAGACTGTACATTAATCTGTAGATTTTTCAAAAGCTATTTTGTTCCATTCCAGCTAAAGAGGAAGTATAAGTTGCAAGCAATTTGTCCTTTTTCTGTCTGAGTGGATTTCCCAAAAGTGAAAAAAAAAATTACTAAAACTTGAAAATGTGATGAAGTTGCAAACAACTTGTCATTTTAAACTGCAAATTTTCTCAAAATGAAAAGCTTGCACATTCAAAGTATGAAAACTCTAATGAATAGACTACACTTTTGTGTCACCTGAAATAAGAGTTAATGATATAATGAGTACAACACAGATATAATGTTATGTATTACTTCAGTTCTGTCAATTTTTTATATCTGTTCCTTAAAGAGAGATTGGTACTCAATTTTCTCTTTTCTTCCAAATCTGAAAAACTAGTTAGTAATGCATTCTATTGAGATACCTTCTTAAAGTTTCAATAAGAGAATATCAACAAGAAAAGTTAAGTATCGGGGGTTTATGCTTTGGGGTTTTTCTAAGGAAAAAAAATGAAAATTTTATGATTCTTTCTACTTCTCTGTTTCTGCCTCCAACTCTTCTCTAAATGCATTCTGCATGGTAGAATTACAGAATAGTTTAATTTGGAAGAGACCTTAAAAATCATCTAGTTCATGGGCAGGGACATCTCTCACTAGACCAGGTTGTTCAGGGCCCCATCCAACTTAGTCTTGAACACTTCCAGGAATGGGGCACCTTCCACCTCTCTGGACAACCTGTTCTAGTGTCTCACCACCCTAAAAAACGTCTTCTTTATGTCCAGTCTAAATCTATCCTCTTTCAGTTACAAACCACCGTGCCTGTCACGACAGGCCTTGGTAAAAAGTCTCTCTGCACCTTGTTCATATGCCTCCTTTATGCATTGAATGGCCACAATCGGGTTTCCCCACAGTCTTCTTCTCGAGGCTGAACAAACCTACCTATCTCAGCCTGTCCTCATATGCACCTTTCTATACAGTTCAGGATGTGGTTCAGCAACTACAGCTGCTGAGATATTTTAAAGTGAAAACTAGGTTAAAAATCAGAGGATGTTCAGTTGGAAGCTGGGAGAGACCATAGTGATTATACATATGAAGTCTCTTAGTACCAAGCAGAATGTGATTCAGTCTTCAATTCCCTGAGTTAATTTATGAGAACATAAATGCCCACCAGGATATCAACTCCATTGACCTGAAGGTGGACAGGTATTTCCTACCACCTTTGGCAATGCTTCTGATGTGTAAAATAAAAAAAAAGTGGGATGAGCCTTACTGAAACCTTATTTAAGATTTATGGATACCATAAAATACCTCTTTGCAGCTTAGTGAATAGGCAGTCCACCTTTTGGCATCAAAAAATATCCTGGAAAGATTAACTTTCAGTAACTTTCAGTAACTTTTCTGTTGCTCTTTACTTAGCCGTTATGGCATCTGACTCCTAAATTTGCTCTTTAAAATAGAAATGCTTTCTCCATTCATATATTCCTCCTCTTTTCCTTCCCCCTTTTTCTTCCCTCTTTTCCTTCCCCCTGTGTAAAGCTTAACAGGGCTTGAACTCAGCAAGTTGGTAATTAATTAAATAAATTAAAAGCATAGCCCCTGAGGTTTGACCTGAGGGAGGAAATTGCTCTGACCGCTCAGTGACACAGAATGTGATTACTGAAAGATTAACAATGGGAACGACAGCTGAAGAAACCACCTAAAGAGGTAGTCACAAGATCCATTTCCAGTCTGTTAGACCAAGTTCCATCCAGCTGGATCTTAACAGATGGTCTCAGTCTCTTGTAAAATGTTGAAGTATGCCTTAATTCTGTTTTAGGATTTCTACTGAAGAAAGAGCCTCAATTTATTGTATTTTTACTGCTGACAGCAATAGCCCATTGAAGTGGCAGTGAAAGCACAGGGAGACACTGGGGTTACTCTGTCTTTCTGGCTGACTGCCCACAGAGGCAAGGAAGTCACTACTACTGTAATGCAGATGACAGAAAGCAAGGCACACACTGCAGCTGAATTAATTGAAAGGAACTCACTGCACACCAAAATATAATTTCAACTTTAAAAATACATTTTGGCATAATATGTAGTATCACATGTTTCTGAGAGATGAACACCCAACTGAATTATTAAGCTGTGAAGCTCAGTAGTGCAGCATTTCAAAACAAGGATTTACATGCAATACCCAGTTTGGAAAATCTTTCCTTGGGTTTTTGTTGCCTTTTTTTTTTTTTTTTTGAGTGGCGTGGTTTGGGAAGAGAAAGAGGAAGGGTAAGAGGACTAAATACAGAAATATTAGTCACCTTTGCATTTTCTCATTCCCAAGAGGGCTCTGTCACCAGAGGACTTTTCTAAGTAAATAAATGGCAATGATTTAGATATGAAATCCTCTTAAAGATATGACTTGAGACTCTTAACTGCATGCTAGCTTTATGAAAAATAAACTTACTGACTTCAGAAGAATTATTTCTTACTTGCATCAACTTAGCAGAAAATAAAATTGCCTCAAAATTACGCTAAAATGAAAAAAGCATACTCTTGCTTCCAACTCCACCTTTGCTTTGCAGATATTACTGCACCCTTTCAATAATTAAAGGAGACTATAAGAGGAACATAAGGAAGAATTTTTTTACAATAAGGGTGGTGAGTCATTGGAACGTGTTTCCCAGAGAAGCTGTGGATGCCCCATCCCTGGAGGTGCTCAAGACCAGATTGATGGGGCTTTGGTCTAGTGGAAGGTGTGCCTGCTTAGAGCAGGGGGCTTGAAGCTAGATGACTTTTACAGGTGCTTTCCAAAACAAACGGTTCTATGACCCTCATCATACCAGTGAAAAAATAGAAGAAAAAAAAATATTAAAATAACATGTATTATAAATGTGACCTACATGATTTATTGTATTATGTTATATTATGTTATACACCATTTATTTTATTATTGTGAAAGGCTCAAAATAAAACGGAGAATTTCAATCAATACAACCTAAAAACTTGTCTTCACAAATAATGCTTATTTCTGAAAGTGAAAAGGAATGCATATTATCTGAAAATTATATTGAAGAAAAGATGAAATACTATGTGAAATTCTGTAACAATGACAGTGAATAGCTAAAAGTTTCTTTGATAAATGCTTTCATTAAATATTTGCTTCATGGTTTGTTGCTGTTTTTTGGCAAAATTGAGTGCCTCATTAGTAATTTACAAACAAAAATGTGACCAAAACTATTAAAACGATTTGTTCTTTACTCCTGTCCATGCCGGGATGATCTACAGTGACATACTTCAACAAAATTCTGAGCACTTTGGAACAACCCAGGGGAAAAAAAAAAAAAAGTTTTGTATAATTATGTAAATGTGTTCTAATGGAACCAGATTTATGCTACAGCTAATCATTTACCTACATTTATGTTCCTCTGGAATTTTTGTCTGTAGATCCTGTGCTCAATCACTATTCCAAATCATCCCCTTTAGAGTATTACGTGATTTTGTTTTTATAAACTTCCAATGCTTACTTCAAATATCATGAATAAAAATTGTACAAAATTCCATCTCATTTTCTACAAGGAAAAATTCTTTAGGTACCCTATAAATAAAAAATTTCTTTTTAAGAAGAATTTGAGATAAAGATGTAATAACTAAGTATTTCTTGGTGAATTAGAAATAGGATGTCAACAGATTATCTGAAACAAGCTCTTCAGAGTTGAGAGCCACAGGAGAGAAAAAAAAAGTCAGTAGTTGTGCCCATGAAAACTGTACAAAACTACAAGGCAGGTCTTTTGCAGTTGGAAACTGTGAGAAGTCTGTATTACTAAAATTTGCAGGTCCTGTTGAATTCAAAGTTTACGCTTCAAAGTGCACTAATTTCTGTTACAGAAACCTTGTTAGATGAAATTTTTTATGTTAAAAAAAAAAAAAGCTTCACAGTCAAATGAAAAATTATAAGAATCTATGCAATATTTGCTTTAAAAAATCCCAATGGAAAAAAAAGCTACCCAAAATTAATATTAAATACTCAACAGATTTCCCAGGAATTTATTCCAGTTGATAGTTGTAGCCACTTCTGTCTTTCAGTTAATAATTACATAATCATAACAAGTTTCAGGGTGGGGAGGACTCTGAATATTAAATGTCAGGATTTTATTTCTAGAAAAACATTTTTCACATTTTGTCTGCAGATGGCAGCAAATATCCAGTGAAGATAATTTTTTCCAAGATTCATTACATTATGTGTTACTACATGACACCTATGGGCAGATCAAGTTAACTATCATATATTTTATTAAGAAAATTATACAAGTACTTAGATAATATTAAGAATATGCATCCTAAAGTATTAATTCAGTTAATTTAATGTGTTTTCCTGAGCAAAATAAATTGACATCGTATATAGGATGGAGCTCCACAGCTGTGGAGTTTCAAGCACGAAAACAAGTAGGATTTTACTTGAAGAGAGAAATTGAAAATGCAGCACTGAATTTAGTAGCTGATGAAATGTCTTGTGTCATATGTGCCAGTATTTCTTATATCTGCCATTTATAATATTCCTATATTTAGAAGTTCCCCTTGGTCATAAAGCCGTTCCAAATGCAAAAGTAGCAAAAAGATCCTACTCTTCATTCAGAAAAGAAATGTATTTGTGAATCAGTTGAGACATTTCTGCTCTTTACAAAGATTTTTTCTTCAGTGGAGATTGGACGTTGGTATGACTTCCAAAAAGTAGGTCAAAAAGTAGGTATAATTTTTATTTTATAACCCTTTAGACATAAACTGTTGACCAAATCTGAGGCTATGTAGACCAAGCTACACCTACACCTCTCTGAGAAGTTTAGAAAACGAGAGGTTCTCACTGAACCTCATGACTCATGACTCAACAGGAGGGACCAAGACCTGATGACACTATAATCCATTGTAATAAATGACAGAGCTGTTATTTAGATACTGCATTGACAATATTTAGCTACAGATTGGCAGATTATGATTAATCAGCCATATAATGGAAGTGTCCTGTTTCCTGTACCTTGCTGAGAATATTCTCTTTACTAATCTGCTGCACTGATGAAAAAAAAAA
Source organism: Eulacestoma nigropectus (assembly GCA_013397775.1). Classification (NCBI taxonomy): domain Eukaryota; kingdom Metazoa; phylum Chordata; class Aves; order Passeriformes; genus Eulacestoma; species Eulacestoma nigropectus. The sequence goes on from VZTE01001014.1 coordinate 275,304, forward strand.
AAAAAGAAAAAGAGTAAAAGAAGTTGGACATTCATATACATAGGGACAAATTTTTCTCTTCATAAAGAAGGCATTGTAGGATGTACCATGATCCCATCTGCCAGCTAATCACATTAATGCTAATTGTTTGTAGCTGCTGAGATAAATGTTGCTATGAAATAGAATTAAACCGGACATGGTGGAGCTAGATAATCCCATCTAGGTTTTTTTTAATCTCATCTCTACTGTGAAAGTTTGGACCAGTCATTCTTTCAAGGTCCCGTCCAATCTGGGCTGTTTTATGGTTCTGTGAACATCAATAAGCACACGTGGAACCTTTTTTTCCTTTTTTTTTTTTTTTTTTTTTGGACCTCTATGTGCATTAAATCCTTTCTCGTGTTTTCACACATCTGCTATATCACAATAACTGAGATCTTTGATCTCATTCTGTTACAAAAATGTTGAAGAAATGTACATGAAATCTGTAGGGAATAAAATCTTGCATAGAACAAAAACTCTTGACTTGTACTTGATTCTTACAGAGCTTCCCATCAGTCAGTTGATTTATATTAAGAAATATTAGTTTAAAAAAGCTATATGGATGAAAAACAGGTAAAACAATTAGTTCTGTTATACTACAATCCAAGATAATGAATCATGCTGGTCTTTGGCATAAAATTCACAGTGAAATATTGCCTTTATGTACATATTAAAATCTTTATCTTTTTCTTTTCCTTTTCATTTAGAATCATTGTTTTCTTGTATCAGCATCCTTCATGGAATAGATCCTCCTAGAAGCTGTGCTAAGGCACGTGGGGGATAGGGATGTGATTTGAGGCAGCCAGCACAGATCCACGGAGGGAAAATCCTGCCTGTCCGTCCTAGTGGCTTTCTATGATGGAGCAACTACGTAAGCGGATAACGGAAGAGCTACAAACGTCATTTACCCTGACCTCTGTAAACCATTGACACAGTCCTCCACAACATCCTTCTCTCCAAACTGGAGAGTGATGGATTTAATGAGTGGGCTGTTAGGTGGATTAGGAAATGGTTGGATGGTCACATCCAGAGGGTAGTGGTCAATGGCTCAGAGTCCTGATGGCCAGCAGTGACAAGTGGACTATTTACAAGAGCATGTAGTGACAGGACAAGGGGGAATGGGTTAAAACTAAAAGAGAGTGGGTTTAGGTTAGATATTAGGAAAGAATTCTTTACTTGGTGTTGAGGCACTGGAACAGGTTGCCCAGGGAACATGTGAGTGCCCCACCCCTGGGAGTGTTCAAGGCCAGGCTGGATGGGGCTCTGAGCAACCTAGTCTAATTGAAGGTGTCCCTGACCATGGCAGGGGGTTTGGAACAGATGATCTTTACGGTCTCCTTCCAACCCAAACCATTTTATGATCCTATGATTCTACAAAAGTTTTAATTATGCAATCTGGCAAAATTAAAGACTTTATGGAGTATTCAAGCAGATTTTATATCTTTTGGTTGCATGCATTCCTTTCAAAGCTATTTATTCCTTCTTATTTGCTGATATAAAAAGTTGTTTTGAGTCAACTTTGCTAATAGCTTTCTCTGATGTCTTTTATTAATGCACTTGTTCCGGAGTTTTCGAGTTCCATTAAAAAATTAAAATATCCAGCCTAAAACACAGAAAAAATTAACCCAGATCATATGATATTAATCTACATAATGTTCTCTGCTTTCTTGGTCCTTTGATTACTGTGTCTGTTGAGCCTTAGTTGTTATTGCTAGTTCCATTGCAGTAGCAAGCAATTAAAAGTTCGTACAATTCTCATGTGGCACTGATTCTGATTTCAGTTCTAGTTTTTTTTTTTTAAGCTCTTTATTTCTGGTGTGATACTGTACTTCTATTTAATTACTAGTGATGTTTCCCAATTTTTTTTTTTTTCTAATGTTTATTTATAATAAATTCAGAGGGGTAAAAAACGGCTGGCATATATTACTGTCTTATGATGAGCAGAGTGAAACTGAGTACAGACAATTAGAACATCATTGCCTCAACAGCTGTGCATACTAATACTGCAATTCTAGGCAAACAAAAAATTCCTGTGGGTAGCTGCCAGCAAATCCTGGAAATGTTTAGACTTCTTACATCTTTCCCCATTGAATTAGAGGTTCCCTAGTTCCTGAGAGAACTCTACCTCTGACCATGCACGAGCTTGGGCAAACCTGAGCATCTTAACACCTCTCTCATCTAATTCCAATTTGAATCCAGCAGTAAGTATTCCTCGCTTTGTTGCCCTAACCTGATTTACATTGCAGTAAGGGAAGCTGTCTTGAAAGAATTGCTATCTGGAATATTTACACCTGTCAATAAAACTTCCTTATGTAAGAAGTGTTTTCGGTCATTACCGTGAGACTCTTGGAGAGGAGAGTGTGTGTGTGTGTGTGTATGTGAGGTGAAAATAAACTTCCAAGGGATTCATGGGAAACTAACCTCCGGCTAACCACACTGTTGTTTATAAGGAGATTCCGGTCTACAAGTCAGTTGATGAGGATGATAAATCACCTGATATGAATGATGCAAGGAGGGAGTGTTTATCACTCAGAGAATAAGGTTAGCTTGCTCAGCCTGAAGATAGTTTTTGTGCTATCTGTGCCTAAACTGAAAGACACTGTATTTTACTAATCTGGCCATTGGGTAGGTAGGACTCTTAGGCCATAGAATAGAGCATTCCAGGTGTCAAATTTAAAAACAATTTAGCTGCTTAAATAATAAGTACACACATAAAGAAATACAGTGAAAAAAAACCCACACAAAACTTTCAAATTTTTGCTATCTGCATATGTATGAGCCTTCAGACCATTAAAAGTTGTCTCTTATACACATTCAGTGTTTTAATATATATCAAATGAGAAGAATATTTTAAAGAAAATATTACCCTTCTTTCTAGCAGCCCTTAAAATCCAGGTTTTTAATCCTGACAGAAATATATGAATCAAGAAAAGCTTTACTTATGATGATTGTTTGTTATTTTCATCAATAAAATTACAGAAATCATTAAAGCAAATGCATATATTCCCTTGCCTAGGAGGCTTCTTGAGTTTTTTTTTTTTTCCACTTGGAGAATTTTCTTTTCAATTTGATTAGGTCTGCAGCTGTGCTGCTTTGCAATTGCTGCACATATATCCAAAGACTTGACTATTAGAAAATGAAACAAAATTAATCTGTCATAGGGGCTTCCTGTTAACTCTACAATGCTCTGTGGAGCCTATATGTCATGGAAGTTGCTGTGAATGATGGATTCAAACATAATGATTCTGGAACATGGGGAATTGAAGTGTTGGCATTCAGTCTTCCCGTATGAATACAAGAACTTTTTTGTCATGTTTGTGTACTTAAATTCTCTTTGTGCAGACTAGCCTTTATAAGATTTATTCACACCATAGAAATCCTTGTTTCATATTGACTTCCCTGAGGATTTAATTATATGGCATTTTATGTTACAGGAGGGTTTGGCATTAACTAAAAAAATATCCCGAACTTTGTAAAATATAATGATGGATAATAAATAGTAAAGCTTACAGAGATATAGGGAGTTTGCATATGGCATGAAGAAAATTGTCTAGAATACTTAAAACCCTATGTAACAGAAAAATAAGAAACTAGCATGCTTCATGGCAAGAGTAGCAATACCATGAAGTTCCATAAATTAGTTTTTCATTACCTAATACAGAAGAGTATAATCCATTACCTGACAAAAAGATAAAGTAGTCAATGTTTGATGGTTCACTTTTTTAATGTTAAAAAATACTCACAGAGCTCTTTCGTCAAAAAACCCCACCCATCCTCTCATGGTCCCCTGAATAATGAGTTTTATTTGTTGGTTTTCCAATGGAAAGCAACTTACTTATGCTATCTTACTGTGAAACTCCAAGGTCATTTCAATAATTTATAAAACAAAAGGAAGAAACAGAGGCAAATAATGGTGTTCTTCTCTTCCTTTTCTATCACTGATGGTATTCAACAATAAAATTTCTAGCATTTCATCCACTCTATTTGATGAAGACCACAGATCTGTTCAAATCTCTCCATACTCTTTTGTATGTGTGTGTGTGTGTATGTTGTGGCTTTTTCTTTATTCAATTTCATGTCTGCTTTCAATGCTCCTGTATATACACTTATGACCATTTTTATTATGACATTTATTGATTTGGGGGTTTCATAAATTGTTTTGGTTTAGGATAATATACATTTAGTAAGACACATAGCACATGATATTAGATATTAAAGAAGATTTATACCTGTCCTGAACTCTTGTTCAATTTTTTCAGTTTCTTGAGATTCTCATTTTAATACTTCATCCAGAAAAAAAACCCCAGTGTGGAAGAAGTATAGAGAAAAACTTGGATAAACAGAAGCATATTCAATGGAAAAATAAAGCTTAACAGTAAGAGGGATGGCAGAAATTTCTACAGTGTTTTGTATAATCAGATTAATATTTTGATTTTTCCTCTGAGAAATTAAAACATTAATTTAAAATTTTTCATTAATATATCAGAGTGATTTGAATATCCTAGAATTTGCTTGTTTATTAAAAAAAAAAAAATCAGAATTTATATTTTTAAAGACTGGTCAAGTTTATATTGATTACATTTTAAACAATTTATTTTTACAAAATATGTATATCATGTTTATGCTGATTTGAAAACAAGCATTGTAATGTCAGTAAACATTTTACTCCTACAGCAGGTCAGCCAAGTCAATGTCACTTTTTATTTGTCCTTTCTTTTCTCCTGAAGTCCACATAGTGGCCTTCTGAGACTAAGGTGCAATTTGTTAGGTTTTTTTCCATTCAAAACGTCCGAAACAGTGGAAGGAAGTGTCTCAGTGTATCAGAGAAGTATGCTTGTACCAGGAAACAGGATACACTGCATGGCCTGGAGTGCAACAAGAGGATATATGAAAAAATTACCTCCCAGGAATTTTCAGGGTAGTACTGAATGAGAATGAATGGCACTGTTGTGAGGAAGTTTGAATACTTGTGTTCAGCTGTTTGTTTAGTTTGTTTCTTTTTCTAGTGATCTGTTATCACTCGCAAAAGCATTGATATATTCAGATGGCCAAAAACCTTTCAGCAACTGCGTAAGCATTTATGACTTTATATGCCTCCTAAAATGTGTGAAGCAGTAAATTTACACATGCACTGGCTTTTTTTTTGGAAAAGACTGAGGATGAGATTCCTTCTCTATATTCCTTCAGACAATGATTCATAATACTAGAAAGAGATCTGTACTCAGTCAGCTGTCCTCATGCCAGAAGCTTGAAAACACCAGTATTTCCCCACAGCAAAGTGCTGAGGGAGAAACAGAAAGTGTTTAACCAGATCCTATCGCACACTGTCCAAATAAATGTAATTCCATTTTTGAGGCTTCTTATAATTTTGCCATCTAGACACAACTATTCACAACTAGACAATGTAATTATGAGTAGATGACAGATAAACTGTAATTTAAGTGTACAAGGAAGGTGAAATTTGTCTTTTTTTTTTCTTGGTAAGATGCTCTTTAAAATTCTATACCGAAGAATATTGCAACATGTTCTCAGAGTAGGGATGATATACAATATCTTTACCTATTTCCAAAATTTTGTCTGCTCTGAGTTTCTAATTAATTTGAAGGAAAGAGTATGTACATTTCATAAATCTCTGCTTTAACCCAGGTTCATCATGAAGCACTGAATCTAAAGCATCAATTTAGGCCTCAATATTTGCACCAGAAGGAAAAAGCAAAGTAAATCTAATGTTTTGTCCATACAATGAAGGAAAAAAAAAGAAAGCATTATATATGTAACTGAGATTCCCTTAAGGAAAGTTTGCCCCATAAATTTCAAAATTAAATTTAACCAAATCTCTATTAAAATTATTTTCTAAGATACTATCCATAACAAATGACTAGTCAGAATCAAAGTTTTGAGATCAGAAGTGCAGTCCTGTAATGCTTAAATAAAATCTTATTTCATATTCCTCTGGCTGATTAGTTACTAATTACTGTATCAGAACATTTCAAGGTTAATGTAATACAGAGATGGAAAGAGCCTGAAACTAAAGGGGAAGAAGAAAGAATCTCTCCAATCAAATATTAGTCAAACTGAACAATATAGCAGGTGTTGACTACAGAAAGCTTTCATATTCTGTAACTAGACAGCCTCAATTGCATAAACATAGCTGCCTGTGCCCATGTAGAATACATGACATGCATTTAGCATACACTGCTAAATAAGAAAGTGCAGGGGAATGAGTTCAAGCAATGTTCTTGGATGAGTTCAAGCAATGTTCTTGGATGTCCTACACCTAGAGGAACATATGCAGTAAATCAGTGTGTTCCAAGTGCCTTGGACCTCCTATAATGACCACAAGACCACTCTTTGCAGAACACATTGATCTGCACAAAACAAATTAATCTCAGCAGACCAAATTCCTACTGGTATCCAAAAATCCTTCAAAATACTCTGACCAAATATTATTTAAAGTGGTGCTAGCACTCTTATCCTTGACTAAAAAGTGTGTGTGCTGGTCCAGTGGTTATTTATTTCTTTTGAACCAGATGAGCTTGTCTTTTCAGTTCCATCTTCTAACTGTTCCTTCTAACCCAATTTAACTTACATTAACCAGTGTTTACTCTTAAAAAATAGAAAGACATCTCAAAAGCATTGGTGAAATGGTATAAATAATATATACATGAAGTTTTGAAAATGCTGAAGTTGAAAAGCACGTCAAAGTTAATTGAATACAAACACAAGAAATTAAGATGCTGTCAGAAAACAAACAAACAAACCCTTCATGTTAAAAAGGAGAGTAGAAACACAAGGGGATTATGCATGGACTGAATATATTTGAAATGGAAGAAAGAAGTCCACAAAGAATGCAAAGAAATATTATTCAAGGTTGTTGAAAATAGAAATGTCATTCCTTTATGACAAGCTTATCAGTTGGACTGGAACGAATAAATAAGTGGTAATAAATAATACATAACAAATATTCGTATGTCTTATTCTGTAATTATAGTAAGAGGGGTTTTTTTCCTAAAACTTCAGCATTATAATTTTTCTGAGAAATGTTTGCTGTCAATATAAAATCCTGTTTATATGTTTTAAGTCCTCTGGTATATATACTGAACATTTCAACATATAAACTTACCTCATAAGAAAGTGAATATCAAATGAAGGAGAAAACAAGGAACTTTTTACTTGGCTTTGATAATCTGTAGGTTAAATAATTGAAACGAGATCTTTATAAGGTCATGCTTAGAGGTCTTTCCTGTAAAAGGTCCACAGTTACTTCTGAAAATCACTTAAATGAGTATTAATGTACGTTGCTGTATTTATTATAAGGCAAGATTTAATGAGTTTTCAGCAGAGGGCTTACATTTTCTGTTTTAGTGGAATTTATTTAAGAATGGAACTATATGCTTTATCGACATTAATTTACTCTTTGACAATTTCAAAATCTTGATTCTCTTTACCAAATGAATAAGTGTTTATTTAGCTGTGATAATCGTGGACACTCAGCTGAAACTAACTGTAATTTTAAAAAAGCATAACGTGTTTAAGTCATATATTTTTAAAGCCTGCTTTCTGGTTAATGAAGAAGTGATGTTCATGAGGCTATTTTTATTTCTTAAGATATAATTTTGCTCCAGAATGTAAGGAGCGTGGAATGTATCCCAGGTACCAAAGCACAAATTTCAAGTATATGCACATCAGAGACGTATCTCAGAACGTGGTGCACAAGAGTACAGGCATGGGGTGGTGATAAAAGATGGAGCACAGTAGACATCACAAGTGTGAGCAATTCACCCATACAGAAGTTCTGACAAGGAGCTGGTGAAAAATGGTTTCAGGAGTTCAAAAGTGAACAAAAGCAAAGTGTCTGAAATATGTAAAAGACACTACAAATTGTTAATTTGGATTAACAAAGAGCTTTAGACCTGTGATGAAAAGCCAAGGCACAGAAGGATATTAAAGAGGAGAAGAACAACCCCAGGTGACTCCTAGACTGAAAAAGAAGAAACTGTTGACATAACCAGCACATCTCCCAGGGTGGAGAACTGCAGGTGTTCAATGTTATCCTCTCCCTCCCTCCCCACATACATGAGAATGAAGCCACCAGCCCTAAGGTCCAGAGGAGCAGAAGAGGGTGAGCAGAGCAGCAGGGGCAGGGCTAGAAGCCAAGTGTGGATAAACCAGTTTTAACTGTCTGGAGTTTTTTTCTTGGAACAATTAGCTCTGGAGTAACAAGAGTTGGTATTTCTATTCAAGTAATGAAAAAAATAGGTGTTTTGCAGTGAGAATATTTTAAATGTAATAAAAATAAAAAGTGGTGGTGGCTAATCTTTGGTATTTTTCTTTAAATACATTGTTTTCAAAACACTTAGTTTAAAGAATTGCACAAGCCTGTAAGGAACCATAATCACTTAATATTTCGAAGTAATCATGTTAACTCAAAAAAAAAGGGAAAGGATTTATTTACCTTTTATTTCTTTTTGATTTTTATGGTAAGAAATGCAGTTTTCATAGAGTTAAGTAATATTATTGAAAGTAATCAAAATACAAGTATATATGTAATATTTAATTTTATTAAATGTGATTAATTTAATGAATGTATGTATCAGAAATCTCCAGACCCCCTCAGTAAAAAAAAAAATCACTGTCAGGTTGAAGATATGTTGATTTTAAGAAGCATGAGTATTCGATATTCTTTTAACTTACTTTTTTGTTTAGCAATAGAAATACTTGGCAATAGAACCAATTCTTCTTATCTAATAAAATGCTTTTTGTTATCCGGATGGTATGTACTTACTATAAAGAACAGAAATCTTGGGAATTTTATATGCTCTGAAGTTCATATTTCTATTTTCCTACTTGATGTCTCGTGTTAGTAAGGGAACTCCCTCTTTGTTCTTTTCCTTTCCCTTTCTCAGGGCTTGTATACTGCAGGCTTAAAAAAAAATCTACATAATTGCCCTCTGAGATTATTTCTACTGAGATGACTTCTCAGTAAAGACCTTTATAGAAAACAGCAACGCTTGAAAGCTTCTGTGTCATCTTGGTGGGCTAAATATAAATGACAGAGATGAGAAACACTGTGTTCATTAACCTGTTCTGTGCTAACACTCAGACTCTTTCCCTTTACTATTGTTTGTATTATTATTATAACTGTTATTATCACTGGCGCTGCCATTTATAGTCCTGCATTTTCACTCTAAGGTATCAGCAGTGTTGCAAACTTTGAAACAGATTCAGCAAAACTTAAATATTTTTGCTGTTTTGGACTGAGCAGAGTTGGGTTTATCTTGCTTTTTGGCTTTGTCTGTTTGGGGTTTTTTTGGGGGTGGTTGGTTGCATTTTTTTTTTTTTTAATGAGTGGGCAAACATTCAATTTGCCACTCAAAAGTTAAAGAAAGAGTTTATAGAAGCAATAGTTAAAAATAAATACAAACATTTAATTTGTTTGCAAATAAAATGAAGCCATTTAAAGATTCTTTCACTGTCCAGTGTTTACAAAAGCAGAAAAATAAGTTTAATTCCATTATTAATACTTATGAGTGTGAACGATACTTTTATATGACGGTGGTGTGGGAGCACAGGCACTTCTACTATACAGTTTACGGCATTATCTATGAGACTTTTGCTAAGAAGGAAATCTGATGTGTTGAGTGTCTCCGAGCTAATTACAGGACAATACTGACAGATAATCTACTGCAACATGCTCAAATTTTTTCTTAAGTCTAATTTTACCCCCCGTCATTTTCCCACAAAACTTAAACATGTTTTGGGCCTACTTGTCAGTTGTCTTTTCTTCAAATATCTTTGCTATTGGATGAATCATTATTAGAGACAATATTAATTAATTTAATTCTCAATCTTATTCTACTGTTTATAAACCATGGACACAGATAATTTGGGAAAAAAAAAAAGATTTATTTTCTCTAGGAAAAAAGTATATTATGCATAATAATAATCTACATGAATGCAGAAGCTTTCTTGGATTAGACGACCTTTTTGGATGAAGGTGACTTTTTCAACTGCATGTGCTTCTGTCTCCAAAAACAATTTAAAGCCTTTATAGTCTCCCGGTGGGATTATCAGGACTCTATCACAAAATCTTTTGTGAGCCTTTTAATTATGTACAGAAGGTTACCCACTTCGTAAAGCCCAAGAACGTCATATGTGTTGTCTTATCACAGTTCACAAAAGGCCCCAAAGAATGTAGCTTATCTCAGGCACTAGAATGGCTGAAAATTAATATTCAGACAAAATTCATGTCTGTAGTCATGAAGCCTGAGCAGCATATTTGAACAAGTCATTATGCTGTGATGTTCCTATACCTGCTAAACGTCTCAGGTGGTCTATGCAATCTGCACAAAAAAAATTGCTTTGGGAAATGGCACTGATAGTGGAGGTGGAAGGGTTTATTATTTTTTTTTATGTCTAGCCTTTAAACATCTTAGGCTTGACTGATTGATTGTTTTATGGGAGACTATTGTAATACGAATAAAAAGTAATGTAAGGGAGGACAAGGCACAATAAAAATGTTTTCCCATTGTGAGTCCTCCAGTGTTGTTGCTCTGACCTTAAATAATGTGTTCTAAGATAACTTCAGAAGTTCACTCTAACAGTTTTAGGCTCTGAGAATAGCAAGATTAGCTCAGCTGTTTAGAGCATGGTGCTAATAACACCAAGGTTGTGGGTTAAATCCCCATATAGGTCATTCACTTAAGAGCTGGACTCAATGATCCTTGTGGGTCCCTTCCAACTCAGAACATTCTGTGTCTCTGTAAATACCGAAGTGCTTGATTTTTCCTTATTTAAGATGTGGCATTCCCGTCTTCACTTAGCCGTTGGTTTTACAGGCAATATTGTTTGCTACAATATTTTTGTAGAACCTGAATCTTCAATTGTTTGTAGAACACGCCTATTAGATCAAGCTGTGTAGAACAATTAGGCATAGGACTACATCACTTTTCTAGATCATTCTCAGGTATATTTGAGAGACAGGTGCCAAGACCCTGTCAAAATTCATGTGTTTCTTAGAAGGTTTAAAGACAGTTTTTCAGCTATTGTGGAACTCAGGCAAAAACTAAGACATGTATAAGTTAGGTGCTGCCTGAGTAAGCTTGTTTAAAAGTAAATTCCAGTTTATCCCTGTGTTAGGCAGCCACGAATTCATGCAAACTGAAAAAAATTATGAATTATCTAGTTCTAAATAAGGTAGATTGGGCATTATATTTAGCCTACCCATTGTAGCATTATTTTACTTTAGTTTTTGAACAAATGACTGTGTCTTGCTTTAAATTCTTTCTTCTGACTGAGGAAATTCAAACCTCTATCTGCCATCATCCAGCTTACAGGTTCAATGTATTTTACAAAAGAATGTTACGATGAAGAATATGAGAGAAAATACCTCCTTCCATTTTACTATATGTGCAGAAGTTCAAGGAAGGGAACTCTACAGCAGAACTGAAACACTGAGGAATCTTTGCAGAATGGGAGAACAAGAAAATGAGACCAACAAAGCACTTTGTTGAGTAGCCTGTAAACATTTCTTACTTGATAGAGGCTGCAAAGCATTCCTTTTCCCATTTTTCTTTTTTCTTGTAGCAGATATATTTACATTACTCTGATGTCTGAATATTACATTTAGTGTAACGGGATATAAACAAAAGTACTAGAATTAATGGAAGATTTCAGATTATTATTTTCATGGTATTAATAAAGAAAAACAGATGCAGAAATTTCAACTCATTTGTCTTTCTGAATATCATTGGAATCATCATTGAGAAGTTCACATAATGTGTAAGACTGGGAAAAACATAATCTATGTATGATTTTGCTGATGTTGTAGGTAAAGATGTTGTATGACGATTTCAGACACTCATGTCTATAAATAAAAGGAGATACTCTTTTATACAGAAAAGTGTAAACCTTGTATTAGCATATTTCTGAGAAAGTACCATTGAAATCAGGCTTATCTGTAGAAATTTTAATAGTGACTGTACCTGTGATGAGTTAACTTGTGTGAAAATAGCCTCTACAGGGAAATTACATGCATCTCATTGCATGGAGTTGCATGTCTATCTTTGGGATAGACAAATTTTCTCTTTCTAGTAAAGATACTGGTTCTTACTATGGGTTTTCAGAATCAGGAATATTTCTGGTTATTCTCTAAGGATACTTTTATTCTGTATGAATGCTTTCTACTTCCTTACTTCATAAAAGCTATTGGGATATGCAGCTCTAAAGAAGTAAATGGCAAATTCAGAATATTCAATGACAATTAATAATAAGGTATCAGGAAGATCTTTCTCATATTTAATTTTTTTTCAGACTAGATGTCTGACCTACTGTAAAAATTTTTGATGAAGAAGACTCACGTACAAATATTTGTATTTATTCATCACGCCACTAAAAGGCGTTTAAAAAGGTTACATTTGTCATATATTTGAATCCAAACCACAGATGTGATGTAACTTCCCTTGTACCTTGATGGAGTAAGCAAAGTGCTGTGACTTTCAGGATCCAGACAACTGGGAGTGTACCCAGTGTGTGATCAGGTATTCAATACTCTGTGGATTCCCAGTGTGTATTAACACAAATACGTTTTAAGATGTGTCCAACAGAAGGTCTATTAATTACACTCATAGTGAGAGAACATTTTGACAGCAATGTATTTGCAGAGACCCAACATACATACTGTTTCAGAAAAAAGGGGAAAGAAATGAAGAAAATCAATTATTTCAATGTTAGTAAAGTGAGGAACGTAAAAAATGCTCTTCACTTGAAAAGCACTGAGGCATAGGGACCACGCACATCTAGAAATTGATTTTACACCTCTTTCGCACATTCATTTTCATTTATATTCAGAATACTTAGCGGCAGCAGCAAGTGCATTTCACACTTTAAGAAAGCAAAGATAATGTTATTTGAGTTCATTGGCATCGTATAGAACCCTATAAAGACAGAAGCAAATCCAAAGAGGTGAGACAAAAAAAAATCTACTAGAATTCCCTGTAATTTCAACTGAAAAAGCTGCTCCACAGCTCCTTGTGTGTAGCATTTTTCATTGGTACTGACAAGCCTAGCCCATTTTTCATCATCTTTACATCTCTTGTTCTCTTTCCCTCTAACCCTTTCCCCCAGCTCCCTTGGACATTAGGCTCAATATTCTTATTGCAGAAAAAGTAATTCTAGAAACTTCAGTATAATGCCAATGTGCTACTATAGAATCACAGAATGGTTTGGGTTAGAAGGGACCTCAGCGACCATCAAGTTCTAATCACCGCATTCTGGGCAGGGACACCTTCAACTAGACCACGTTCCTCAAAGCCCCATCCAGCCTGGCCTTGAACATTCCCACGGATGCACAGGATTCACAGGTTCTCTGGGCAAGCTGTTCCAGTGCCTCACCACCCTCACAGTAAAGAATTTCTTCCTAATATCCAATCTACTCTCTTTCAGTTTAAAGCCATTCCCCCTTGTTCTATCACTACATGCCCCTCTCCAAACCCTTTTATATGCTGGAAGGCTGCTGGTAAGGTCTCCCTCAAGCCTTCTCTTCTCTGGGCTGAACAGCCTCAGTTCTCTCAGACTGTCTTCATAGGAGAAGTCTATGAAGCTAAGAGTCTAAGAGTCTTCCAGCTCCAGCCCTCTGATTAGCTTAATGGCTCTCCTCTGGGCTCGCTCCAACAGGTCCACGCCCTTCCTCTGTTAGGGCCTCTGGAGCTGGATGCAGCACTGCAGGTGGGGTCTCACCAGAGTGGAGCAGAGGATCAGAATCCCCTCCCTTGCCCTGCTGGCCATGTTGCTTTGGATGCAGCCCGGGATATGTTTGGCTTTCTGGGCTGCAAGTGCACAGTGATGGGTCATGCCCAGCTTCTCACCCACGAGCGCCCTCGAGTCTTTTTCCTCATGAATACTCTCAGCCCCTTCATCCTCTATCCTGTATTTGTGTTTGGGCTTTCCCCGATCCATGTGCAGGACTTTATGTTCGATCTTGTTAAATTAGAGACAACTACCTGTACCTTAAGAGTGAAAACCTCTGTGTTTTTCAGAGGACAATTTATGAACAGCATGCGAGATTACCATTCTTGTGCACAGGTAACAACAGAACTTTCTCCTATGGGAGCTAGGAACAACACACTTAAGCAATTTACTGTGAGGAAGGGATTAACTAGATGTCCTCTAACATAATTTCCAAATCTATTTTCCACTATTTATTACCTTTCCTCACCTCACTGCCCCCAGGCAACAGCTTGCCTTTCCCCAGGGCACATTAATTAAATGCATCAGACTCCCACAGCACAAACAGGTCAGCTGCAACACATGCAACATAATCACATTCACCAAGCCACTATTTCAGAGAAACAGTCTGAGTTGCAAAGAGTATTCAAAAGCTTAAAAACCTGGCTGCAAGTGGCAGGGCATCTGAAGCATTCAAAGCTATTGTTCAAAGGAAGCTTTTTTTTTGGTTAGAGTTGTGAATTTGCTTTTTTACTGAATGTACTTCTTCCTGAAAACTGACAGTTATTTTCTGCGGGAGAGTATAATGCCCGCTTGGTGGTAATTATGAATGCTAGCCTTAGGAACGCACAATGATTAAAATGTGTAAATATGCATAAAAATTCCCTCTATACACCCTGGTCAACAATGTTCCATGCATCAGCAGGCTTTGTCTAAGGGAGATATGTTATATATTTTTTTGCCTTTTTTAATCCAACTTATGGCCCTCCTTTCTCCAATAAAATGTATTTTTGGCAAATATAGAAACTAATTACACAAAATCTATGGCTTACAGTAGTGAGTGAAAATTATATATATGATTTACTGTCACTGCAGTTCAGGCTTCCCAGTCTCAGAAAGCCCTTTAGCTGTATTCACATTCTTAATAACCCAAATATATGTACTCACACCCACACAAATTACTCTTTTACACAATGTGAACGATATGGAGAAACAAAACAGAGCATTAACACACCCACTATCATCTTCTCTCCCACACTTGGGAATTCTCAGTAAGAGAAAATCCCAGACCCACATTCTTTTTCCAGCACTCAATGCTCTGAGTCATCAAACTGTGGCATAAGGGAAAGCTTCTTTAGCTATTAGCCCTTTCAAGCTATACCAATCTCTGTTGTAACTATAATGATTCAGGACAATTCAAAGGTGCATGTTGCTGGATCTTTTATTTTAAAGAAATTAAAGCAAAAAATAAAAATATAGGAAAATACAAAATAAAAATCATTGTATACTCTTAAAGGTGCAAAGTCCTAGAAAGCTATAAAGTAAGCTTTATATTAGCTTGAAAAATTTCAGCAGTCTTCTCATATGTATAAATACAAAAATAAGCTCTTCAATGTATATCCACAGATTATTTTCACCAACCTACCTTCTCAGAAGGACATTCTCTCATTCAGTATTCAAAGTACCAGAAGTCTGATATTTCCCTGCGTTATAGAAAGTTATTTAAGAGTTTAAATATTTTTTTCTTTTATGTATCTGACCTCTGGATCTGAAAGGTAAGAGTTAATGGTAAGCACTCTTATACTATAACTTGTTCCTTTAATGGTGGTCTGCAGACCATTTAGAAAAAAAAAAATCCATAAATGGTGAAATGCTATTAAAATTATAATGTGATTTTATATTGAAGAGAGTATTTTCCCAGTATTAGTGTTGCCCCAATATGCTCATTTCAGTAAACTTTTTTTGGTTAGAAAGTAGCATAAATCACTATCACTGTCACATTTTCCTCAGGTTGGTACAGTATTTGCAAATAAGATGCACTATTTGCCCCTTCTTTTCCATACAGCACCAAAAAGGGCAGAGGTGAAAAGCACAAAAAGCACTTTCTTCTTCCTTTCACTCATCTTAGTCACTTTGTCGTTTGCTTTCCCAACATATCTGTGCTGTTACTGAAGTTCACTACCAGTTCTGACACGTTCCTGATCACAATATAATTAATTAAATAAAAGCTCAGTTTTAAATTCATGCCTTACTTATCCTCAGAACCCAGTAAACAGGACATTATGATTCAGCCTGATGTCTAATATTATTTGGAGAACAGCCTTTTTACATGGTTGGACGTGAAATCTATCTAAAATATCACTTACTAGTGTAAAAGATGAAGATAGGATAGAGAAATAAAGATCCTGTTTTTTGAGGGGGGTGTTTATTCAGGATTTCTGTATAAAAATGAAACCAGCATATTCTTTAGCAGTCTCAAAATTACAGCATTCTAAACACAGCTATTCACCTTCTTAAATCATCAGGGGAAAGAAGTGAAGGAATTTTCTATGATAATTAAATTCATTCTAAAATTCAAATAAGCTGCCACCTTATAGCAGCTTCAGCAGCTAAATGTTAATACGTGTGGCCAACAGCAACTCCATAAACTTTAAAGGCCGAGATTTAAGCGAGTGAACACGTGCTTGTTTTTCATAAAAGTTTCTCTAGGTGGAGCTCTAGGTCAAACATCCTTGCAGTTACCTTGAATACTTCATTGTGGTGATTTTGGAATTTGTTTTAATATTCTCAGTTCACTACATCTGTTGCTATAAAATGAGGTGCAGAAACTGCACTGACTTTATTTTTTTGTCACTTTCTATTCACTGTTTATGTAAAAACGCAATTGTCATGAATGATGAGAGGATTAAATACAAAATCAGAGAAGCTGTCAACCTAACAGGACTGCTGCTGCAGTTTAAAATGTGAACCATGTGTCATGGTTCACATTTTAGTTAGCTGTGCCATAATGCTTCTGCACTGATGTTTTATTAAATAATAATTCACAAAGTTCATAAAAAAAATAAGTCTTCAAGACATATTAAAATTATTGATCTGCTTTAATTGTGCATAACAGATGACCTGATAGACTGTAAAAACATACAGATGGTAATTGTCAAATTAATTTTTTCAGTTAGCATATATGTATAAAACCATGACATACAGTGCTTTTTCAGGAAAGACTGTTAACAGCAACATTTTTTTAATTAAGTCTCAAAAATAATAGTCAGAAATCAAGAAATTAATTGTTTGTTTGTTTGTTAATTGGTTTCTTTTTTATCTCTCTGCCTTCCTAAAAATGGAAGCTTTATTTAATAGAAACTTTCTCTTAGAGTTTGGAGAGCTCCCTGGTTTTAGGGTGCTACTGGGTTTTGGGGGTTCTATTTTGTTTCATGGAGAGCTCCTAGACCCTAAAAATCAAAAATAAATGAGAAAAACTTACATTATCATTCTGTATCTTTTTTTATACAGTGGTTAACACAGCTATGAACTTGTCTTTTATTCAGAATGACATTAAATGTTATATTCTTGGAAAGTTTCTGTAGCAACAATGCAAGAGAAAAGAATATTATCACAGATATCAGCTACCATTGAAAAAAAAATCCAAAAAACCCACTCTGGTCCACAGGAGAGAAGGGTGGAAGAGAATGTGAAGTGCAGTATTGTACTATCCATGGTGCATAGAAATCAGCAAGTTCACACAACTATTAGCTCACATTTTCTTCTATAAATATTGTCTTTTCATTGATTCTGGAAATATGGCTTCTTAAAACAACCTATTTCTCTAACTTTTTGGGTCAGGCTATTAGATAGCGTCACTTGCTGGATTTGCTTCATTTTTTGTTGTCTCTGAGAGATAAGGGCAATGAGAGAGAATGAAAATCACTTTATAAATCACTTTAAATAATTATTTTGCTGCTATGTAAAATTCAGTCTTTGCTGAATCCTTAGTCTAATTGTTACATAGTGTGCTTCTGCCACACGAAGCCCTTGAAAAAATAAGTAACTCACTACTGCATTCCTGGAACATTTCTCAACACAGAAATGAGATGAGATATACGATTGAGGTCTGAATTAACCACAAGCTGAAGTTTGTAGGTACTTTATACAATTATACACTTTTCTTTTTATAAATCGTGTGAAGAAAACAGACACAACAAAGCAGGGGAGACAGAGCTCTTTAGTTTGCTCAGTTTTGGTTTTTATCAGTCAAGAGGAGTGTATTAAAATGCTTTCACCCTCATAAGCTGAGTAGTCCAGAGCTCAGCATGCACCCTCAGGCCCTCTCAGTGCTTGGATAAATTGGCACAGTCAGGAGTTAGGGAGAAACTCCCAGGTCAGCATGGACAACAATAACAAGATGACTCTAAGTCCCAGAAGAATTACATAGAATGGTAAAATGCCCCAAATTGTAAACCTTACTTTAAGAAATAGTTTAAATGATTACCTCTCATATGTTTTGTTCTGGATGGGAGGTTATTCCTCCATATCTCATGCTGACTACTCCCCAAGACTAAATGAATAAGAGCAAATTGAAATCAATAAAAACTAAACCTATACACAGCAAATGCAGAAGGCATACTGGGTACAGACATATGAAAATGGGAGTAGATATTGTTAGGTGAATATCTTAGTCACTTCAATGTGAAGTTACACTTTTTCTCTGCTTTCGTGGATCTTGACTTCTTCCATTCAGTATCACAGTTTTACCAGGACCAGTGAAAGTAACCCTCTCAAGCATGAGTGCTGTGAGTTGACAGCCCAGTGCTAAGTTGAAAGATGAGAATTTGAACTTGTACTTTCAGGCAGGAAAAAACATTAATCTTTCTTTCACTACTTTTTTGTTTGAGATCTAGGTTGGAAAGAATATACAAAGAGTGTGAGTTTAAAAATGTATTGAAATCTTTGGTTTAAGCTTTGTTTTTTAATTACATATTACATGTGATGAGAGAATTGATGGCACACAGAAACTTTTCAATTCCTTCTATTAATCAAAGCAAGAGAGGATTAAACTGCTTTGGAGGTGAAATCAAGTGCTATTTTGGATTGTAAACCTAAAAAGGCCCTGAATAACTAAGTCATTACAGGAAGTAGGGATAGGTGAAGCACATGAAAGAATAGCTTGAAAAAAATACATCTGCGATAGATAAAAACTTCTTAAACAAGAGCAGCTGTGATTTTTTTTTTTTTATTTCATCTCCTCTAAATTGATGAGTACTCAGCACACAATTCTTTGTCCTGTGAGAGAATCTTCCTAACCAAAGTCACAATGCTGTGGTTGGGATTTGTCTTTTCAGCTACAAAACCACATGAATTAAGCACACAGTAGAGTTCCAGCCAGCTGGGGCACCACCTACAAAATTCAGTAACTGTCTGTCATGTAAAAACAGAGACACTTCAAAGGAACAATGACTACAACAACGACAAATATGCAGACACCCTAAGCCATCAGTGAGCAATAGGTCTACACTATTCACAGATGGAGTTTTATTGTTCTGACTTTAATGGGCTGAAGAGTAAAGGTACATGTTTGAAATCTAGCTTTGCAGTCGAATCAGAAAGATTTTCTGCATTTGACTTTTTATCACCATTATAGAAGTTTCCATGGCCAGTGATTTGCAGGTGTTTAATAGCACTGTAATTCCAAGGAAAATAAAGCAAGGATGCAACATCAGATATGTGTTCTAAGGTGAAATTCTCTCTAATGTGCTCTTACTAACCACTAATGAGACAGACAGATTGAATGGTACCAGGATTAATGAAAAGCTGTGCAATGTACAGAGAGACAGACTTTTCCAACTCATGTTCCGAAGATTTGAACTTCATGTAATATACGTGATGTATATATTTGGTATGCAGGAATAAAAATATGATCAGAATTCCTTAAAAGGATGATTGGTCAATTGCCTAAGTGAAAAATTAGAAGTCTGGCTTGAGATAGCCCCCAAGGCTTGTGCTACTAAACATAGATTAACATTCTGGTAGCATTTGTCCGACTTAAAGGACAATGACAGCAATTAATTGGGTACAAGAGGGAATTGCTATCTGCTCATGACTGAGATAATGATTTTTGGAC
Source organism: Eulacestoma nigropectus (assembly GCA_013397775.1). NCBI lineage: Eukaryota > Metazoa > Chordata > Aves > Passeriformes > Eulacestoma > Eulacestoma nigropectus. The sequence goes on from VZTE01001014.1 coordinate 295,162, forward strand.
CAACTGTGAAGTAGACAACTTCAAAATTAATCAGATTGAAACAAAAATCTGTTTCAACATTAAGGGTATAAAAATTTTCCAATCAGTTTTTAAACGGAATGGCAAATGTTGTACTAAGAGAATATGAGGGTATCTGTTTCAATCTTGTAATTCTGTAATACTTTCAACTCCATATGAAAGGTCACAGACTAAGTCTGTCACAAGGCAATAGAATTGTCCAAATTTTCTTATATACAGGTTTATCTTAAACTTTCCTGTTTATTCAAATACCCTTTCAAATCTTTGTATTAGGATTCCAACAGATATTACCACAAAAAGATAACAGTTTAAAGATTGTTTATAATTTTTCAGTCTCCAAATTGAATAATTAAGTGCATAAGTAAATATATAATCACATTAAGACAAGACAGGCTTGATAATACTGCTTATGCAGTGGATTTTTTTCCTCCTCTGCCCCCTCTCCTCCAAAGTATTTATAGCTAACCGACATATCATTCCTTTGGATTGTCTGACATTATAGATTGGAACCAAATGAAATCAAACAATCGGGAAGAAAGTCCACAAAATCCCAAAACCAAAACACAAAGCAGTAATTCATTTGACTTTCTGTGATTCATGGCAGTTAAAGATATTTGTCCCTCCTAAAGGACAGTTGAAAATCAATATGAGCCTCAGCAAGTTACATTTTTCATTTCTGCTAAAATAGTGTACTACTTTCAATTACAGAACAGTTGAGGTCCAAAGGAATCTGTGGAAGTCGTCTAGCCCAATCCCCCTGTTCAAAGCTAGGTCACCTGAAGCAGGTTTCTCCTGGGCCTTGTCCGGTTGGGATTTGGATAATTCTAAGAATGGAAATTCCATAACCTCTCTGTGAAATCTATACCAGTTTTCAATCATTCTCACAGTAAAGAAGGGCTTTTTACATTTAGGTGGAAGTTATTTTGTATTTGTGACCATTGCCTCTCACAGGAGCGTAACTGCCTGTTACTGGATACTACTGAGAAGAGCATGGCTTCATCTTTATTCCACCCGTCAGATGTTTGTACACTTTGATAAACTCTCCCCTGAGCCTTTTCTTCTCAGCCTCAACAGTCCCAGTTCTCAGCCTCTCCTTGTTTGACAGATGCTCCATTTCAAGGGAAAGAATGGGAGAGTAGGTGCCACGTATTTCCTACAGTGAGCCTAGACAACAGGAAAAAAACAAAGGAAGAAAAAGAGCATAGATTTCAGATTCAGATTAGGACGTATTAAAACAACTAAATATAAGTGTCTTCCTTAGATGGTCTCTATGTTAAAGCTCCCATCATCATTAGTGAAAATGTAGGATTTAATCCAATGTGCTCCTTTCAGTTTTCTGCTTTATTTAGGCCTACCTGTACATGTCAAAGAGCCAAATACTCTGTACTACAGTGATACAGTATGAGAAACATAGGTAAGAAATGGCCTGAAGGAAGGTGAAAAATGGTCATTTTAGTATAATTAAGACAGCAAGGAGAGCTATTCACCTCTCGCTAAGGTAACTATCAGAAAGCTGTTTCTGTTGCTTAGACTCTGAGTCTAAAAACTGGTGTCTTGGCTATTAACAAGGTAATTGTTTTAGGTTGATTTGATTTTAATGGAAGTTGATATATTTATTATTTTTCTTATTATTATCATCAGAATATTTGTGTACATCTTAGTATCCCAGTTCAATAGAGTTAAAAGACATCAGTTCACTAAATTACAGTGGCCAAAATGTTATTAAAAATAAAACAGAGCTTGTAGGGAAAATTTAGATATTCATTCAATGAACACATAGGGTTTTGCCTTTTTTTTTTAATTTTTTTTATTTCCCTTGAGGTACATTCTATGTATTTATTCTCCACCTATCCATCAAAACAAATGTGTGTCATTGATAAATTTCTTTTAGGACAAAAGCATGCAACATATAATGGCATTACAATACAGAAAAAGATGATCAGTCTTCTTGGGAATATACAATATTTTTTTAAAGGTTTGCACAGTTTCAGTACATGTGACATGTTCACCACAACACATTTCTTGTATAATGGCCTGTAGTGATATGAAATTATGAATTACTTAACTTTCAGTAAATTTAGCTAAGAGCAGACCTTTTAGTATTTTTTTTTTCCAATAAAAAGTACAGAAATTAAATTCAGAGATAATGTTGACCATTTTAATTGTCACAGTAATAAAGAACTTATTTTGAGTCACAAAAATATTTTTCTGTGGTATATTCAACATATTAGAAACAATAACTATATTTAGCAGATTTTGAAAAGGTGCTTGCTATCCTTTTTATTGCTAAATTCTCTTGAGAATTTTTCTTACAGTTAGTAGATTTACATAACTTTATTCTTTGTGTTGGCTTAGGATATCATTACAGAAAACTTTTGTTAGTCTAATAAATTTGGACTGCTCATAAATCTTACCTGTTCACATTGTTGAAAACTACAGCACAGTAAAATTTACAAGTTTGTAAACAACTACTTTATATCTGTCTGTTACTCAACAGACCTATTTCTATTGTTAAAGTGCTTTCTGCCACTTCATCTGCTTTGTTAATCTCAGAACGGCACAATTTATCTTTTCCTTAGTTTTACTTTTTTGCTTCAGTACTTAAATCACACATTAAAATGATTATTTTTTTCACAAACTGAGTGCATGATTTGTGAGGTAGAGCATTCTCAACAAATTAATGCAGTTTTATATGGTTGTCTTTGTACATTTTATGTGTTTATGTTTTTAAGTCTTTCACCTAATATAGGCTTGGATTTACAAGACAATATAGTTTAAAGCAAAATAAAATAAGTAAGCTAATGGCCAGTACTGTCAGGCTATAAAAAAGGTTACAGAAGGTTTTAGAACTAAACTTGACACAATTCACAGATATTCACTATATTCTCAAGCACATGTTACACAGATGATTGGAATTTCAAAAAAAAACATATTTAAAAACTGAAAGTTGGCAACATCCTGTTTACATTTCTAAGCTTTTTAAAATTTGTGGGGGTCTGAAAATTCTTCTCATTTTCTATTAAGAGTTTCCTCTTCAAACGTAATTTTGCACTGAATAAATAAGAACAGCCCATTCTACGAGTCAGTAACAGTCTAATCAGTTATTGATTATGGAAGTTAGGTTTGCTTCCTGGTTTTCTTTCTAATGAGTTATTGTGAATTTCATTAATTTTCATTCTAATGAGTAACCCCTGAACAATTTCTAAGCCACTTTCATTCTTACCCACCAGTGCAGTCATTCTGTGTACTTCATTCCATTGCACATATACAAAGAAGCTTATCAGTATTTGACTAGATATAAACAGTCCCAGAGTAACTGAATAATTTTCAGATATTTTTATGTACATGCAATGTTATCCCCAGCAACTTCTAGACTGAACTTCGGTGAAGCCTTCAGTGTTTTTCTTATGTTTTTGAAGCAGCATAAGAAATATACAGGAAAGGACAGTTTTTCTGATTTCTGGTTCAATGTTTTGGCCATGAGCACGTAACTGCATGGTGCAACCATGTACAGAGCTCAGACTACAGACTATTTCAGCTACAACGGGTTTAGCTTTGCATGAGCTAGTCTTAGGAAAGAAAAAGACTTGTTTGGGCGGTTTCTTAGGTTATCACAGCCTGACTTATTATTGCATCTGGAGAGTAGTCACTATCTTATATTATTTTCAAAAAAACTTAGGTAACTTTACTTTGTTTCTGTACTATCCAGCACAGACAACCCTAAGGAAAAGTTGGATGAGCATCAGTAGAAATCTGGTCTACAAAGTAAACCCTAACTTTATGGACAGTGTCGTATTTTATTTGTTCCTTTCCTTCATAGTTAGGGCAGAAAAAAAACCCAGAATTTTTTCCTCAATTCTCCCTCATTCTTCATTCAGTTCCCTTCCCTCCTGCAGCCTGAACTGCCTGTATCAGTTCTGGAGATATCTCCACAGAGGTTTGCTACAGACAGGCAAACAGATTTATGGACTAATCACTGGATTTATGGACTATAATCAGTCTTACATTCTAAGCGTTTTTGGACACAAGCTACTTGTTTTCAGCAATGTACAAACATGACACAATGGATGATAACTACAACTATATAAATAATCATAATAATAAGCACTGGGAGTGACTATGATGAAGGATGTATAAATTTCTGTCAACCAGAAATTAAATTTTCTGCCTCTAATAGTAGCTTTCACAACTTCTCCTCCAGTTCTGTTTTCAAATTGTGAGGTATGATACCCAAGAGGGTCACAGGAGAATTCAAAGAAGATTATAAAATGTTTATTCTAATTGGGTAGCATTAATTACCCAGCTGTTTCCAGCAATTAAAGGCAGTTAGCTGTTCCCAGGCTAATGGTACACTTGTAGACAATAATTAGAACAGTTTCTTGTAGCACCTAAGCAGCAGCCCTATGTTTTGAGAGGAAAAAGAGCAAGAGGTTTCATCTGACATATTTTGTCCTCAAAAATGGAAGGAACTTAAAGGGACTTTTGTTAGCAAAAAACACAGGAAAAGGTGATCGGCTGCTGAGAAAAGTAATATTAGTGAAGTTATCTTTTCTAAAAATATGTATTTAGATGTGAAACTCTAGTCTAGCTTTGGTCACACAATTAATTTAAACCAGTTTGTAAAAGCAGTTTTCTTCGTACAGGCACATTCAAACCACAAGTCTTCTCTTTTTACTTCTCTTTTTAGAAAATACTTTACATTAAGTTTAACCTAAAGTCTATTACAACTTCTATAACATAAAATCTAAACATGAAGTCTCTCCACAAAACCAAGTTTGTTGTGACTGTTTATGAAGTATAATTAAATGAGAGAAACATTTAGATATCATTTAATTTTCTAGTCATTCTAGTAATGCAATCTCTTGTGCCATTTAAACGGTATTTACTACTTACAGGACTTTCTGTTATGTAAAAATCAGATAACCAATCTCCTATTTCATGTAGGATCTTATAGTAATTAATACTTTTTCTTCCAGTGACAGTTACTTCAACAGTAAATAAATACACATAAATTACAGTGGCTTCTGCTGAGATACAGCAAATGTTTAAGTGGCATTTGTGTTATTCTGTTGTCCTGGATCATCATATTCTTGAAACTAGTTAGATATTCAAGCATCTGAAAAATGAAGGGTCCTCTCTAGGGTTCCAGCTCTCAGCGTGTGCAGGATCACAATTTTGATTTCAGCACATCACAGGTCTAAATAACTGTTCTTTCACTCTTTTCTTGCAGCAATTTTAAAAAATGCTTAATATTTGCCAATAATAGGTTCAAGTAATTTCACTTATAATTGTGCTAGTGCTGTACAGGTTTTACACAATAAGATACCCATATGTAGTGCCTAGGCTCAGTTTTCCCTTCATTCTCTACTGCACCTGCCATCTACTTGTCCTAACAACTGGCTTGGAGGCATTCTCTGTACTCTTTCAGTTACTTTGATTAAGCTGTTGAATAGAAGATTCATTAGTTTTATAGCCCAATGAGTGGCCCATTTACTTTGAAAGCAGGAGTCTCAAATTCCACTCCTTCTTCTCTGTTTCTTTCCATTTCTGAATCAGTATCTCAGTGCCAATATAAAACCAATCATTATATACAAGATATTGAGCACCACCATTTCTGGCAAAACAAACCAACAAGAAAACAGAAACAAATACAAAACAACAATCAA
>VZTE01001014.1:304200-334260 GCA_013397775.1 Eulacestoma nigropectus
AATAAGCCTAAGTGAATATGATTAAAAAATTCTTTTTTCCTTCTCTTGATGAGTAAAATTATTGTAACATAAATATGTGAATCAGAATCTATTTTTATTTTTCTACTAATCAGGAACAGAATCAAAATATTAATCTGAGTGGATCAATGACCTAAACTACCCAAAAAAACAATTTGTCTCATGTAAAATAAACCATGCACACTTAGGGTTATAGCTTTTTTTTATACTTTAAACGTCCTCATCTCTGAAAATTTCAGCTGTATCATAATGTGGTAATGATAAATAATGGTCCTCTGAAGTTCTAGAAGGTTGTCCTATTGCAATTATACCAAAAATAAGGAAAATTAAATATTATAATTAATCTGAAAAAGAAATATTCATTATGTAAAAATAACTGCTGAAAATAAAAACTTTAACAATTATTCTGCTATTGGAAAATAAACAGAATTGAAATAAATCTTCAGAAAAACACAACACATTTCTTATATGTGATAACATTCTAATTCAATTTTCTTGTACACCTCTTTTCAGGGTAGATTGTAACTGCTTATAGTTGCAAGGCTACAGAGACTTTATTATTATACAATTTGTAACTCTTTATCAGCTGAGATATAAAACTACTTCAAAGGGGAAAAAAAAAAATAAAACCACAAAACTTACTTTGAAATATTCCATGCTGCCAGGACTCTGTTTCTACTGTAGAGAAATGCAAATTAAAAAGCAAGTTTAAGTGTCTCAGCAGTATCATAGGGTTGTAAAGAAGGCCTGTTTAACATGGCACAAGTGAAGAGGGTAAGGCGAACTATGCTATGTATGATACACTAAGATTCTATGTGGCTAAAAAATAATTTGACTCATTACTAATCAAATCAGAGTAGGATAGTGAGAAAAAACAACAAATCTTAAAAACACCTTTCCCCCACCTGTCCCTTCTTCCTGGGCTCAGCCTCACTCCTAATTTCTCTCCCTCTCCCTCTGGTGTCACAGGGGAACTGGAAATGGGGATTGCTGTCAGTTCATTACAGGTTGTCTATGCCACTCCTTCCTCTCCACACTCCTCCCCTTCTCCAGCATAGGGTCCCACCCACGGGAGACAGTCCTTTATCAGCTGCTCCAGCGTGGGTCCCTTCCACAGGCATCATCAGTCCCTGTGGAACACTGTTCCAGTGTGGGTCCCCCAAGAGGTCACAAGTCCTGCCAGCCAACCTGCTCCAGCGTGGGCTTCTCTCTTCACAGGGCCACAGACTTCCAAGACCTACTTCAGCATGGACTTCTCATGAAGTCACAGCCTCCTTTGGGCCCATGCACTTGCTCCAGCATGGGGTGCTCCGTGGACTGCAGATGGATATCTGCTCCAGCGGGCTTCCCTGTAAGTCCTGTAAGTTAGTGTATTGAACTCCACCAATTCAGTGCAAAATTAATACACAACAGCAGAAGAGTAAGTACTAGAAACATGATGAAATAATGAAAAGTTATTTCATAATCTATCTTACATGGAAAATTAAGGGCATTATCTATTCTCTACTGCTTGGTTTCTAAATAGTAGCTGTAACTTTGAAATTTAGCAAATATAATGTATTTTTTTCGATGTTTTTTCACCTTGAATTAATTTCTCACATTTTTTTCATGATGTTACAAGCATTCATTGTGTCAAACTGTCTTGAAATACTTTCATGTTAGTACTTTGTAAGATGATGATATTTATAATTTGGAAAAAGAGCATACATTTGTTATAAAAACACTGCCTAAAGCAGACTGAGTTGCACTATTTCTCTTTAAATCTGATAATAACTTTTTGTGTATTGCAATTGTGTTATACTGTAGGCTATAGAATTTTTGTGTTTCCTCTTACTGCCACATGATTTATGATCCAGATCTTTCAAGATTATAAAAAGAACCTGTATCACAAGTGATTTTAGTCTTAACAGGAGTTGAGTGGGAACAAGGTTTAGGTCAATCACTGCACAGACTATCAGAAGAATCTATAAAAACTGACACAGACAGCTCTATACGTGATGGTCTGCAAGGAAGTTATAAACTCTGTTTAAAGACTTGACAGAAGATCAGAAAAAATTTATTCTTTTTTCTTTTTTTTCNTACTAATTTGATACAAAATTTTGATCAGCTATATTTATCCAGTTCTGCAAATCATGGAGAAGGTATTTCATGTCAATGCTGTTGTTCTTGGGTATACCTTCTGTTGACAGCACAGGAAAGAAGAGGTAAAGCAAAACATGCATTTAAAGTTCATGCAGTGCAAATTCACTGCATGCAAACTGTAAACTGTGTTCTAAACTAGTCTGATGCAGTGCTTGCACTCTAAGTCATATATGCATATACTGGATGAGAAAATACTGATTTACCTCTAAGGATTTCAAAACTCAAGACAACTACATTTAGTCACTTACTGCCACTGTGTAAGAAACATTTAGGAGATGGTATATCCTTATAGAAATTAAATCTAATAAAGATAGCTGTAATCTCAGAAACAGATGATCGCTACCTATGACAGCTAAAATTGTGTAATAAGCCTAAGTGAATATGATTAAAAAATTCTTTTTTCCTTCTCTTGATGAGTAAAATTATTGTAACATAAATATGTGAATCAGAATCTATTTTTATTTTTCTACTAATCAGGAACAGAATCAAAATATTAATCTGAGTGGATCAATGACCTAAACTACCCAAAAAAACAATTTGTCTCATGTAAAATAAACCATGCACACTTAGGGTTATAGCTTTTTTTTATACTTTAAACGTCCTCATCTCTGAAAATTTCAGCTGTATCATAATGTGGTAATGATAAATAATGGTCCTCTGAAGTTCTAGAAGGTTGTCCTATTGCAATTATACCAAAAATAAGGAAAATTAAATATTATAATTAATCTGAAAAAGAAATATTCATTATGTAAAAATAACTGCTGAAAATAAAAACTTTAACAATTATTCTGCTATTGGAAAATAAACAGAATTGAAATAAATCTTCAGAAAAACACAACACATTTCTTATATGTGATAACATTCTAATTCAATTTTCTTGTACACCTCTTTTCAGGGTAGATTGTAACTGCTTATAGTTGCAAGGCTACAGAGACTTTATTATTATACAATTTGTAACTCTTTATCAGCTGAGATATAAAACTACTTCAAAGGGGAAAAAAAAAAATAAAACCACAAAACTTACTTTGAAATATTCCATGCTGCCAGGACTCTGTTTCTACTGTAGAGAAATGCAAATTAAAAAGCAAGTTTAAGTGTCTCAGCAGTATCATAGGGTTGTAAAGAAGGCCTGTTTAACATGGCACAAGTGAAGAGGGTAAGGCGAACTATGCTATGTATGATACACTAAGATTCTATGTGGCTAAAAAATAATTTGACTCATTACTAATCAAATCAGAGTAGGATAGTGAGAAAAAACAACAAATCTTAAAAACACCTTTCCCCCACCTGTCCCTTCTTCCTGGGCTCAGCCTCACTCCTAATTTCTCTCCCTCTCCCTCTGGTGTCACAGGGGAACTGGAAATGGGGATTGCTGTCAGTTCATTACAGGTTGTCTATGCCACTCCTTCCTCTCCACACTCCTCCCCTTCTCCAGCATAGGGTCCCACCCACGGGAGACAGTCCTTTATCAGCTGCTCCAGCGTGGGTCCCTTCCACAGGCATCATCAGTCCCTGTGGAACACTGTTCCAGTGTGGGTCCCCCAAGAGGTCACAAGTCCTGCCAGCCAACCTGCTCCAGCGTGGGCTTCTCTCTTCACAGGGCCACAGACTTCCAAGACCTACTTCAGCATGGACTTCTCATGAAGTCACAGCCTCCTTTGGGCCCATGCACTTGCTCCAGCATGGGGTGCTCCGTGGACTGCAGATGGATATCTGCTCCAGCGGGCTTCCCTGTAAGTCCTGTAAGTTAGTGTATTGAACTCCACCAATTCAGTGCAAAATTAATACACAACAGCAGAAGAGTAAGTACTAGAAACATGATGAAATAATGAAAAGTTATTTCATAATCTATCTTACATGGAAAATTAAGGGCATTATCTATTCTCTACTGCTTGGTTTCTAAATAGTAGCTGTAACTTTGAAATTTAGCAAATATAATGTATTTTTTTCGATGTTTTTTCACCTTGAATTAATTTCTCACATTTTTTTCATGATGTTACAAGCATTCATTGTGTCAAACTGTCTTGAAATACTTTCATGTTAGTACTTTGTAAGATGATGATATTTATAATTTGGAAAAAGAGCATACATTTGTTATAAAAACACTGCCTAAAGCAGACTGAGTTGCACTATTTCTCTTTAAATCTGATAATAACTTTTTGTGTATTGCAATTGTGTTATACTGTAGGCTATAGAATTTTTGTGTTTCCTCTTACTGCCACATGATTTATGATCCAGATCTTTCAAGATTATAAAAAGAACCTGTATCACAAGTGATTTTAGTCTTAACAGGAGTTGAGTGGGAACAAGGTTTAGGTCAATCACTGCACAGACTATCAGAAGAATCTATAAAAACTGACACAGACAGCTCTATACGTGATGGTCTGCAAGGAAGTTATAAACTCTGTTTAAAGACTTGACAGAAGATCAGAAAAAATTTATTCTTTTTTCTTTTTTTTCGCTTTGAGATAACTCAGTTTTTCTTTTCATACCATGTACAGCTACAGTTACCTGTCTGAAAAGGTGTTGAAAAGTGTTCTTCAAAATACCAGCTCAGAAGTCTGAAATACATTTGATGCCAATACTAAAGTATTTATCAACCTTCAAAGTATGAAGTTATGAAACATTATGTCAAATGAATCCAAAACTGTCATGAAGTTTAAATGTACTTTGAAAATGGAAAATTTGTTTTAGCAAGTGAAAAATACACATAAATATGAAGAAAACATTCATATGGCTATTGCATTTAGTAATGTCACTTTAAAAAGCAAAATATGTATTTTTTTGTTGTTGTTTTGTTTTGATTTGGGGGTTTTTGCTTGGGTTTTTTTGGTTGGTTGGTTTTTTTGTTTGTTTGGTTGGTTTTTTTTTTGGTTTGTTTTTTTTTTTAATTTACTTCATAACTTGCCATGGAAGGAAGGGAGGAAGGGAAAAAGGTCAGTAAGATTAATATTGAATCATGGAGAATTTATGCTGGAAGGAAGACTTATTAAGATCTGTGAGCATATGAAAATGCTGTATCTTAAAAGAAAGATCTGGTATAACCACAGTTAAAAATTATTTTCTATGTCTGACTCCTAAAACTCCTAATCATATTTCCTAGTTTTATTTGGTGTGTTGAAGTCTCTGCTCCTTGGCTTACTTAGCAGTAGGAGTTGGGACTCATTAGGTCTTTGCCAACTTTTGATCTCAAACTCACAGAACTGAGACATTCTTTGAAGAACTAGTACAGCAGAAATCTGGAAATTTCCTCTCAGTACTGTTCAGAAAATGTGAAACCCATTAATTTGCATTCATATTTGTAAAGGAGTTTGGGGTAACTCTGCAATCCCTTCCAAATTTGCAATTATTTCAATTATCCATTATAAAAGATATTTTGTCAATATCATTCTGGACAGATATAATTTCTTTGATTTTAAAAATGTCATCTACAATATACAGCAGAAGGCTCTTTATCTTAAGAACAGTGGCATGATACAACACATGAAAGAAAAAAATTGGTTGAGCAATTAAATCTTGCTTATTCAAATGTGATGATGAGCTTCAATTTGGCATTATAAAATCTTGAATGATGTGACATCAAGAGCTTTTTTAATGAGAGAATGGCATTTCCCATATCTATGATGATCCTTAGTGCCAGTCATCTGCAACCTAAGGATGCCAGCTGTTCCATGACATTTTGGTACAACTTAGTTTTGATCTTACTCGAAAAACCTTTAAAAGGCAAAGGTCTAAAACACTGTCGTAAAAGCAATTAAAAAACCAAAAATTACCAAGGATCTTTAAATTCTCTACCTTAATCACATTAAACCAAGTGCTCTTAATCTAAAGAAGATTGTGTAATTAGAAAACAGTGAAAAAATCAAATTGTAAAATGTGCAAAGAAAGAAGCATCCTTATTATCTAGTTTAGCTCAGCAGCTTTCATCTCGCACAAGTAACTGCAATACAAACACTAGTGCTCTTACTAGACCCATCTCTGACGTTCTAAGTGTGCACAGCACCTTCAGATGCGGTAAGCTGCATTTGCCAGCTTCTTAGGGGGTTCAGAGACACTATACCTACCTGTGGGAGCAATCCTTGGGTGAAACTTAAGTTAAACTGAAATGAGTCATGACATTCTGTTTGACTCGAATGGGACAAAGACTTGCACATGTATAGGACTATTTCATTTTATGTAGCTTGCCTCCTGAGTCTATTATTTTGACCTTCGGGTTGGGTTTTTTGGGGGGCAGGGAAGAATAAGAGAATTATGGCTGCTTATAACAAAGTTTTTAAGTTTCCAAGTCTTTGCAAGGATATGACTAGGGCTCAGATGAAAATGCATAAGGAAAAGGATTCTGAGTATAAATGTGCTCCTGAACTGACTCTCAGGTTCCAGCCTTGCAGTCTTCCAGGTCATCCTGCTGTGTTAAAGCTGTGCTCTATTCTGCTATTATTTCCAAAGCTTACTTTCATGGAGTCAGTATGAGCTCCTTTTATTTTGCACAGTGTGAAAAAAGTATGCGACATTCTCTTTTTACTTTTGCTATTGTTGAGCTGGGACAGAGTTAACTTTCTTCCCTGAAGCTGATACTGTGCTTGGATTTACGGTTTTGGATTTAGTTGAGAATAATATTGATAACACCCTGATGTTTCAGTTGTTGCCAACCAGAGGTCAAGGACTCTTCAGCTTCTCATACTGCTCAGCTAGAGAGGAGGCTTGATAGTACAAGAAGCTGGGAGGAGACACAGACAGGACAACTGACCCAAACTGACCAAAGGAATATTCCATGCCATATGTCATCATGCTCAGTACATAAAATGGTGGGAGAGTTGTCTGGGGGCCACTGTTCAGGAGCCACCTGGACATCAGTCATCAGGTCTTGAGAAATTGCATTGTACGTCACTTGTTTTGTATATTATAATTTAACAATAACAATTATTATTATTTACCCTTTATTTTCTATTCTGCTAAACAGCCTTTATCTCAACCAAAACATTTTCTTTTGTTTTTCCCATTCTCTCCCTGGTCCCAGTGCTGGGGGCAGAAAGAGCAATGGCTGTGTGGTGTTTAGCTGCTTGATAGACTAAAGCACACCATCCCTTTTTGCCACACAACATGGCGCATGAGTACATGAGATTAAACTCTCATGCTCTACCAAGTGAGTTAGCCAGGCATTTTAATATGTTCCTTATTAGCATGGGTGATTTTTTACTTGGATACTGTTGATGAACAACATAGAGCAACCATAGTAGTGACAGAACCAGACAAGAACAGTGGTAACGGAACCAGAACTGGCTTCAGCATACAACAATTCACCACCACGCTATGTCTCCTGCCCTGAAGGACTGTTACAGATGGAGCCCAAAGTCATTGACTTAATGAAGTCAACAGAAATTTTAAAGGGGTGCCTATCTGTGTGTCTATACCAAAAGACAGGAAAGATCTCAGTGATTAATGGGGATATATTGAAAAGTATGGGATCCAGGCATGATGTAAATTGTATAACGTAAGGGTTGATGTAATATACAGAACAAGTGGTGCACAGTGCAATAGCTTACCACCTGCCCAGCCAGTTCTGAGCACTGGACTCCAGAGAGCTTTCCCCACTGTTTATGTACTGAGCATGACAAAACATGGTATGGAATATCGCTTCGGTCAGTTTGGGTCAGCTGTCTTAGGTGAGGGAGGTAGAACTTCCAACATATTTGCATTGAAAATAATTCCTATTCACCTTGATGATTTTGTGGATTTGTTTTTGTAAATACCTGTTTAGTTACTTAGTTCCCTACAATTAAGGGTGAGAAGACCTAATTCAGGGCCATGTTTTGCATAAACTTTTACATGAACGCTTGTAAAGTCTAAGCCCTTTACTGAGACATCACTGAGTATTCATCACTCAGGAATCTGTTGCTTGGAAAGTACAAACAAGTAAGAAGTGCCAAGCTACCATAATAACATAATAATGTTGTTCATAATAACATGGGATACTTAATTTTTAATATCTGTGTAAAACAATCAAATACTTTTGCCATGTCCAGTTGTTTAAAGATGAGAAAAAAATGCAACTTGTTGCATTTCTTAATTTTATAGTAAATACACCTTTTCCTCATATTTACACAAATTTTTGAGCCATAATATCTGTGTGGGTTTTGTAGGAACAAAATATATATCAATGCTGCAACTTCAAAATGTAAAAGCTGTAAGTAGCAACTAATACCATACCAAGTGTGTTTAATAAACACAAAACTTCAGTTACCTAATTAAAACTTCTCAATACATTTAGAGGTACACAACCTCTGAGAGAAACAAGATACAAAAAGCAAAATTTTTTTTTCTAGTTTTCCTTAATTCTTCACTTAATGTCATGAGTCTCCTACTTAAATCCAAATACCTTTTCCAGTTTATAACAGAAAAAAGCAGATGGAACTATTTTGACCCATCTGCTTGTTTTGAATATCTAACTACAGCAGCTAAGACAGAGGAGACTGTAGCTTTGCCTTCAGGAGAAGCAATAGCCTGCATATCTAAAATAGTGACAGCAGTCAGCTAGACTGTAGCTGCTTCTTATGCAACTGTCTTGTTCTCTTCTTACTCTGCAGTCTCAGAGAGTGAAGATTTGTTCAGAATCATGGTGATTCTTTCAAACAATCTTACCTGAAGATAAAGAGTTCAGTGTCCTTATCAGATCCCTCCAGCACTTGAGTAAGGTGTTTAAAGCCTAACGAATGGCCATGGACAGGCTTTGGTCAATACAAAAATAAGCTGTACTGAGCCATTTCTATGCTTCCAAATCATTCAAGTAAAAGTCAGAAAGATAATATGACTTTTTTGTTTATTTGTTTGCTTGTTTTGGTGGGGAAGGTTTTAATGTTCAATGTCAGCATATCTTGCTCTTTTTTTTTCTGCCTCATTCTTGTGAGCTCTCCACAGCTTCACATGGCTTTTCAGGGTATCACTGGTCTTTTGTAGAAGGGCTGATATTCAGGTGTCTTTTTATAAAGTCAATTAACCATTATAGTTTACAGAATCAAATGGAGCTACATGAGTTAAGTGCATCTCCAGAAGAAAATGCATCTAAGGGAGACATACATGCAGAAAAATACAGAATATCCCATTCTTCCTCAACTGCCTGCATGCTAAGAGGTGGCAGACAACAGAATAAGGTTGTGTCAACTGATAGTCAGATATCGTGGAGAGATACCAGTCCTCTAATCTGAACTGGCTGAAACTCTGCTTCATTCTTTACCAATTTGCGTTCAAATGTCAGAACAGAGGCAAACATGCAACATGTTTCACCGTATGGCAGCAAATTTCCCAGTGTACTTGTAAATTATTTTTGAAAGCCTTCATCTGCTTCCACTGAACTCTATTATTGTAGGTTTGGCTTTTCATTTTACAGTTTCTGTTTTCTTTTCCCTTTGAATTTTTTTGTTTTATTTTAATTTTTTGTTTGTTTGTTTGATGGGGAGGGTGTTTGGGTTTTTTGGTTTTTGGTTTGTTTTTTTTTTTCCCCCTCTAGCATGTTTTATATTCCTTCTACATCTTTTGGGGAAGTCTATCTTGTTAAATATTAAGTGAGTTGTAATATGTTGAAACTGAGTTGATTGACAAGCTTTTAAGCCAATGTGCTTTTGCGATTTTTGCATATTTAAACCCTGTGCAAGGAGGGGAAGTTCCTTTTGTTCCAGGTCTCCTGATGGAGAAAGGGTGGGGGCTTCTGAGCCCTTGGGCCTGTCCCAGGCCCAGCCCGGGCTCCTGCCTGGCCCCTGCCCCACCTCCCCCTTCTCCCAGAGCCGCGGGCAGCTAAAACCACCCATGGACTGCCGATAGCTGAATTCATCCGGCTCGGCTTCTAGAGACTGGGGGGTTTCCTTTTCCCCTCCATGCGGCCCCGCACAGACCTGGTGGGAGCAGGCAGAGCTCTCTGCAGCCAGCACAGCTCGCACCAAACTGAAGAGAACATCAGCGCAGCCCTGAGGGAGAAGAACACGGCGGCTGCATGGTCAGGGGGAAAGAGAAAGTCAGTCACGTGGGACGCCGCTGAGATGGCGGCGGGAAAAGAGGGTGGAGGCGCTTTGGTGTGAAACTTAAAACCCTTCTAGCAAGCTGCAGGAGAGCTCTTTAAATCATTTTGAAGTATGGGGAGATGAAAATCCATGCTGGTGAGAATTCATGCTGCAGCCTGTGAAGATGTAAGGAAATGCCTATGCCAGGCCAAGTAGTTGTGAAGCAGCTTTTAGAGATTTGTGAAGAAGCAGAGGGCCTTTGTGTTTAGGCTGGAAGAATTCATCTTTAAAAAGGCTTGTAACTCCACATGATGGCCCATGATTGCAGTATGAATATACTGTGGGATTTTCATGGGAGAAATATTTCACTTCAGTAGATGGTTTTCAGGGCGGACTACTGAGTTGTGAAGGATTTCCACAGCAGAGCAGAAGGGAACCCTTTTCTCTAAGCATAAGAAAGAGACTTCTAAGAACTGCAACACTGACCAAAATTGTTACCCTTTGTGTCAGTGTGGTAAAATGGAGGGGGAGTGCTGGAGGGCAGGGGGGTTTTGCTTTAACTTCTTATTATTTCTTGTTACTTCTAACTCTGTTAGTAATAAACTTTATATTCTTTAAAGTTTTAGGCCTGCTTTGCCTTTCTTCTAATCCTTATCTCACAGAGGGAAATAGATGTGATCAAACCACTACACTAAATTGGTGTTTCTGCTCGGTTAGCGAACCAAACCCACCCACTACATGAGGCTAAACAATGCAGACTTAATTGCCCATGTTGCTCAAGTGGTTCCATTTTGAACCTGTCCAAAAATCCTTGAGAAAAATCTGATATCAAGTGCACTATCCTTAAGCACTGTACATAAGAGCCAGTTGGTAGCACTTGATCTCAAACAAGAAGTCAGTGCTTGGCCATCTTATTTAGAAATAAAAACATAGTCTTTAAGACCATATTTACTGAGCTGAATTCTTTGGTTTCAGGAAATCTTTATTTAAAATCCTTCTCAAGATATTTATTTCTCTCTGTTAAACTTCCCCATACCTCTTGCATATTTTGCATCACTGTCATCGGGGTTCTATCTTTCTCTGTATGAAAATCAAGTCTATCAGCCTTTCATCTTCTGTTTCTAACTTTATTTTTCTTTCTTCCTTATCACATTTTTTAATCATCGTTTTCCCCACCTCTATCTCCTTATTGAGGATCTCTCCCACACTATTATGTATTCTTTCCTCACAAACTATTGCCCTTTTTTTTAGGCTTGCTCCTCCATATTCACAATATGGAATAAAAGGTCTCAGTCACTTCACTGATTGAATATGAAATAATGATCTGTCCTTGCACTGCAGTTCCACTGGTACGTTAAAACCCAGTGATGAATAATGTCTTTTCTGGCCTACCTCCAATTCAGAAAGATTACTGGGTATGAACAGAAATGGCTGAATAGAGAGAAGATGGCAGAGACAGGGCTAAATGAAACGTTTAATAAACTGACACTAATATTCTCCCTGACAATCTTAGACAAGGGAATAAAGCTTTAAGTTTGAATGCCTACCAGAGTTAATGTAATTAATGCTCTAGTCACTGCCGCTTGTAAGAGTTCATTATGTGGCAACAGGAGAATTTACTATTTATAAGAGTTACAAGATCGGAAAATGTCCTTCCTGAGTGCTTGGAATTTAACCCTGACTTGTTTAAAGGCCTTACAAGTGTTTGAACTTAGAAACATAACTGCTCTAATTTCCTGAGTCAAGTTCACAATGAAATATAAGCATTTAGCAAAGAAATTTTACTGACTTGATGCAGTTTAATGTTGACCCCAATTAAACCAATTCTTGAGGAGTTTTGGATGGAGGGTATGTAGAACTAATTATGTAAAGAAACCCAAACAAACCCAAAAACGTCACAAGGAGATAAAGTATATGTATATATACAGTTTTGTGTTTCTGCAAAAAACCCCATATATCCATGTATATATAACATAAAATATAAGCAAGTATATAAGATGAAGGTATACCATAATTTTTGGTCTTAATGCAGGCATTCAAAATTTTATTGCCTTTATTTGTCATGGGTTTAATGCCAATAGCCATGCCTTGTAGCATTTCATTATTTCCATTTAAATAGATTTCTTGTGCCACCGGAGCACGAACAAACACTTAAATAGCTTTGAAAATAGGGTTTTTCCCCTTGGCATTATTTTGCTGAGAACTTCAACAACATAATATCTGAGAGGCAAGTTCAAATTTTTCTTCGTAGTTGCATGCTGACCTCTAAATTGACAGTGTATTCATCCCCTTCCCTGCCTGCATAGGACAGCACACCAAACAAAACCCCAAGATTTTTAAAACATGTAATGTAAAAGAAATTTGAACTATAAAGGCTTTTGTGTGGCATTTAGGGGTTTTCTAGTGTCCATGGACAATACAGAGCAAAATGAATTTACTTTTTTTAAGCTTTCAGTTAAAGCAACTATGTAGACTTGTCATGATTACTGAATACAAAGGACAGAAATTGCAATACGTTTTACTAGGCCATGCAAGAATTGCTTTAACAGCTGTGAAAGTGAATTGATTACTCTTGGGCTATTCTGGAGAGTGCAGAGACTCTTGACCACTAAACTTTTCTCTGGTGGAAGAAGATTCCTAAAAACTTCTAAGTAAGTGAACATAGAGTAGACATGATATACATCCTTAATTTCCTCTTCTCCTCCACCATCACAGATGTTCTCTACTGGATAAGAAGTCTGTGTTGGTAAAATACTCTGCAGAAGACCTGCTCATGCACATTTAAACTTGATGTGTGCGCATGGATGAGTGTTTGGGTAGATCCACAAACTCTAAATGAACCCCACCAAATAGGATCTTTGTGGTGCACTCCTTTAATTTTTTCTTTTTTGATTAGGCAGATCAACATTCCATCTAAGGAACATTGACCTCAACATCATATCTATCCTAAGACTGTTTAGTTTCCAAAACAGCTTGTTAGATTATTTTGCCACTAAATTTAGTTCTGCAGTTTACCACAAGCAAAGGACAAAAAAATGGAATTTAAATATGCAGCACAACTCTGTTTTAAATCTATCGTCCCAAATACTTGAAATTGTTGGCAAATTGTTGTCTTTAAGAACAGAGATCAATTCAGAAACTGTATAAGAACAAGACAAAGGATAACAGAAAATTTCTTTTCTAAATTTAGAAGGTGGGATGCACTCCAGCTAATTTAAATGCTGATTTTCTCTCTGTGTACTTATTTTTGTGGAGAAAAAAAGCTGTAACAAGAAAATGTATACTATTAGCTGTACTCCTGATGAAAGAGGGACAGAAAGAGAAATCAATCTCTGTATGCATAATCTTAGCTCTTAGCTGAAATTTGACTCTGTTTTGAGCATCTCCAACCAGTCTTCCCCAAATAATACTCAGGCAAGGTCCTAGGATTATTCCATTTTCAGAATGTCATGGCATAAAGCAAACATACGAGTAGATTGCCCTAAAATTCTAAATTCTTTCAGATGTCCAAGCTGGGAAAAAACCCCACCCAACCACCACAAAAAGTCATAATTGAGGGCAAAGGAACACTACCTGACCAAAGAGGATATCAAATGACACAGTAATGGTAAAGACAACTTCCTCTGGGGCTAAACTGGCAAAAACAGTGAGAGCTTGTTTGTCTTGGTTTATTGGAAACTAATTAATGGTTCTGTTTTATTTATTACTGTACAGCTTGGGATTTTTGTTCAGTGTGTGAGGAACAGCAGATAGCTTTCAAGGGCTACACCTGACTCAGACTGGGAGCATTTCCCTCTGTCAGCCTCTCTTTATTGGCTATACAGAGAATAAAGTACTTGCTACAGGTATCTAGTCTTTCAGACATAAGAAGGATGCCTAAAGTTAGGGGCACTGCCTCACACAGGCTGTTTTCACTTTAATTTACCTTTAAAACTATTATGAAAATCACCTGAAAGTAAGAATATTAATTTATCTTGCAGCTCTTAGTATTGAAGCCAACTGATGTTTCTCCACAGAAAATTTTCCTTACACTTTGTAGTTTTCTGTCAATAAGAGTAAATGATAAAATTAGGTGTTATTCCCAGTAGAAATAATAAGATTGCTCTCAGAATCTCTTCCACATTAGTCACCTAAGCCTGTTAGTGAATAACATCTTCTGGAAGTGGAGCACTCTAAAAACATGCAGTGATCTTAAGTAGATTATCACTCAACCATCCATTTTTAAAATTCTTTTCCTTACTGATAAAAAGCACTTAGAAAACCCGGTGTTCTAGAAATTAAATTACAGCATTTTTTTGGTATTCTGTCCCTTTTCTCTTGACAAGTTTTCAAAAAACTTCCCACATTCCTCCATAGGCTCACTAACTCTCTTTATTCTAATGCATTTTATGGCATACTTTTTCTGATATGTGACTTCATGTTGCAGATTTTTCCAGCATAGTGACAAGCAAAGTGACTAGCCAGCAGTGCCTTGATCAGCCACTGGGACCATGATGAATGCATCATTCCCCTCTGTTCAGGGCTGTTTATACCCACCAAGCTCTAGGACTAGGGGATAAGGACAGCCAAGTCAAGCACACTGTCTACAGTCACTACAGTCACATCAGTACAGAGGGGTGGCATGCCCTTTAGAGTTATTGCTGCTTCTCTTAGTCCTTTCCAGAGTCTGGCTATTCCTACATCATCAACAAATATCTGTGTTCATTAGAAAGATGAAAATACTTAGTCATCAGACAAAATTATGTTATGATCAAATGTAACCACTTTACAACTTAGATTTCAGGCTGTATGATTTACTAATTTCTTTATGTTTTCTACAAGACTTTAGATGTCTTTTATTTGTTTGTGAACACATGCCATAGCTAATCTATTAATTTATTTTATATTATTAGACATATATATCTTCATAGCTAACCTGTAAAGAAGTGAACCTGTATGGGACATCAAATTAGAGTTTCTGGCCACATTTCTATTCTGTGGAAGCTGATTAGCATTCCAAAGAAGAAGGAAGGGAGAAATAACCCTTAGTGCTCCTTGAATACAGATGATGAAATTGCATTGTCATTGAAAGCTAAATGATTACAAAGCAGAGAAAAATAAAAAAGGCCCTAAAATTAAAAGTTGGAAGCTTTGGGGGCATAAATCCCCTTTCAAAGCTGCTAAAAGACAAATTGCTGATCTGAACTTATGCCAAGTGTCAACCTAGCTTGCAATTCAGGATGTTTACATCTTACACACAACAGTAAGAAAGCACTTGAAATAAGGTGACCATGGAAGACATGGATACACAATGGGAGGCAGATGTGGCCAATGTTCAACAGTTCCCCAAATATAATGTCAGTGTTAAGTACAACTCAAAAGTGATAATCATATTAGTCAAATATTCTTTGCCATCGGACTGAAAGATAAAACAAGTTCCAAAACAGCTTGTGCTTTTAAAGGAACTTTGAACAAGGGGCACAAGTCTCAGAAGGTACAAACTGACCTTACATCGTACAAAGATTTAAAACAGTGCAATGTTCACCACTTTGCTTAACAATTCTGCATTTTTCCGATCCATTCCTGCAGTAATTCCTGTGACAGCAAAACAGAGGTTGTTGCTATTATTTAAATCAGTTGAATGACATTTCTTTTTGTCTGTGATTTTTGGATTTGGTAGAGATCGCGGGGTCTCCATATCCCATCCCAATGGATTTTGCATATTTGCACTGTCAGGAAGTCTGAACAAAATACAGTTTGCTCTTATTTTGCAGGACAGTACTGACCCAATCTGAAGCCTTTGCAGCATACAAAGACTCACAAATGAGGACAGTTGCGGGGTGGAACTGAGCATAATCACAATGTTCAAACAACTGATGTAAATGGTTACATATTTGCTCTACACCTTGTTCAGGTTTTTCATAAGCTTCATACAGTGCTACCTGCCCTCAGCTAAGAGATTTGTACTCTTCTCCATATCACCTGTCTATAGGCCATTGCCAGTGCTGAATATGCTCTGTAGAAGGCATGGGATAGTCTCCTTCACCACCTCTTCTATTTTTGGGGATGGTGTCTAAAGCTGGGCTTTCAAATTAGTCATCAAGGTTTGGAAGTGCAGTATGTAGACACCCCCCTGGGAAACATCCTCATTGTGTTCAACAGTGTCATGCTCTGCAGAGGGTTGCAGTAGCAGGGAAGTCCCTTCCAAGATGTAATTTCCTACCTAATGGGAGAAACAGGCACTGGTTCACCAGGTTCAGAAAAACAGTTTGTATTTAAAGGTCCTTGCGTTCCCCGTAAAACTTCGCCAATTAGATGCTCTCAGCAATGTGAAATCAGTCTATCTTTCCTAATTATTGGTTTTTGTTGTAACAATTGCTTCTGCTTGCCAGGGCCTCTCTGAACAGCTCACAGGTTTAGGATCTTCTTTGCACAGGACAGGATTTTCACCAGGGGCTCCTTGGTAGGAATCTCAGGATGTGTCCTTGGGCATCTGCCAACTTGTTTGTGCCCCCACTTTCTGTAATTCTGCTTCTCTCTTCTCCTGAAGTAATCCACCAATATGTTCTACAGACTTGTAGAGTTGGGGATACCAAACCAAACTTTAAATTTTATTTAATTATTTTCTATCATCATTTAAAATTTATTTATTCCATTAGCTCTTATTTTAAAAATGTTTCATTTATTCTATGCCTATGCATTTACAGATGCATAGGTATACAGATACTTCTCTGGAAAGCGGGAGGTAAGATACCTGTCATCTGTCTTGGTAGAATGTGTGTGTCCCAGTACTACTGAAGTGGGGCAGCTGGATATCTTGAATATATGAATCAAGAGAGTGACTATGCTTTTATCCAGGAACAGGTTTAGAATAATTCATTGTGAGATTGAGGCTGATGAAAGCTGAGAGCAAGTCTAAGCACTTGTCTTGTGAATTTAAATGAAGTAAAATGAAAGCTTTGTCCCTTTTTCTTAATTTTTTAGAAAGTTCCAAATATGTGTCTGATGGATGGTGGCAGGTTCTGGAGAACTTCATATTCTATTTTCAGTCAAATATCTGTGACAAGACTGTCCGTGTCCTCCAAGTTTACCACAGCTTACATCATTCTGTAGTTAGAATGATCTGTAAACTCATGGTCCAAAGTATTCAATCTTCTCATTAAAGACTTCACCAGTACAAAAGGTTTGTCTGTCTAAATGGACATATACAGTTACACACACGTGTCTAAATGCTGCCTGTAACACTCAAAATGGGAGCACAGCTGCACAGGGAAAGACCTCTGTTACCCATCCAACCAGAAGTTTAAACTGGACACACATATGTCTTCTTCTGTCCTTGTAGATCACATAAAATATGGGTTAGCACTGTTCTTTCCTGACTTTAGTATGAAAACTAGTAAGAAATTAATGTTATCTTACAATTCTGACATAATTGCTTCTTAGAAACTGTCTGTATTCCTTGCACTTTTTTATCACACTACTTCTCATCAGTGCATCTGAATGCTTTTGACATCATGACCAGTTTGCTCTGAAAGGAAAAATGTATAATTTAGTGACATATGGTTGCTAACTTCACAAACAACACAGCAGGACACACCCAGGCTAAGCTTACATGCAATCTAAAAATTATTTTCTAAAAGCTATACATTATCAAGACATTGAAACTAGTTGGTAAGGAAAACATATGAAATTCTACCTGAATAGGACCTACACTAATTTTGGTGTGGTGAAGTATCCCTTAATAGTCACTACAATTGCTCTGTAGTGAGCAGAGTCTAATAGTATTGTTTGAAAAGTTCAGTTCACAGTGCAAGTCATCACCACCTAAAGCAGATGACTACATTTGTTCAGACTCAGTGACTTCAGCCAAGCCTTTGACACTGTCTCCTGTAACACACTCCTGTAAAAATTCTCAGCCATTGGCTTGGACAGGTGCACCCTTCACTGGGTTAAGAACTGGTTGGATGGCCAGACCCAGAGAATGGTGGTGAATGGTGCCACATCCAGTCAGAGATCAGTCACTAGTGGTGTCCCCAGGGGTCAGTGTTAGGCCTAGTCCCATTTAATATCTCCACTGATGATCTGGATGGGGTGAATGAGTCTACCAGTAGCAACAAGTTGGGTCAAAGTGTTGATGTGCTGGAGAGTAGTAAGGCTTGGCAGAGGAACGTGGACAGGCTGCATTGATGGGGTTGATGGGCCGAGAACAATGGTATCAGGTTCGACAATGCCAAATGCCAGGTCCTGGGCTTTAGTCACAAGAGCCCCAGGAAGCTCCACAGGCTGGAGGATGGCTGGTTGGAAATTGTCCCAGCAGAAAAGGACCTGGGGGTGTTGGTGGACCTGAACATGATCAAGAAGCCACTGAAGATGATCAATAATTGTGCCCAGGTGGGCAAGAAGGCCAATGGCATCCTGGCCTCTATCAGCAGTGGTGTGGCCAGCAGGATCAGGAAAGTGGTCATCCCCCTGTACTCCGCACTGGTGAGGCCACACATTGAATGCTGTGTCCAGTTCTGATTCCCTCAATTCAGGAAGGCCACTGAGGTGTTAGAGCAGGTCTGTAGAAGGACAACAAAGCTGCTGAAGGGTCTGGAGCACACAGCTTATGCAAAGCAGCTGAGGGAGCTGGGGGTGTTTAGCCTGGAGAAGAGAAGGCTCAGGCATGATCTTATCACTCTCTACAACTACCTGAAAGGTAGTGCCATGGTCTGGTTGATGTGATGGTGTTTGGTCATAAGCTGGACCTGATGATCACAAAAGTCTTTTCCAACTTAATTGATTCTGTGATTCTGTAATTCATAGGTAGACCCACCTTATCTGGCATGGCTAGTTCGGGCAAACAGTTCAAATTCAGACATGTAAGAAGAAGTGAAATTAATCTCACCCTAACTGAAGAGTTTTGTGCGTATGTAGCATCAAAATCAGAATCTTCTCAATTTAATAAAACAAATGCCATATCTGGATGATAATCTGTGCTCTGTCTATAGTTATTTGGTATCTGATGGTGAATTCTTTCAGTAGTAAAGTAAAAGCTATGAAAGATGGATATTATGAAAAGAAGCAACTAACTTAAGTTAAAAACTGTCACACAAATTGTCCGGTTGCAACAGGTTGGAATCAGCCTTACAAATATTTTCTTCCAACAAACACTGCTTTGGACAGTTGTGTCCCCCTCCCATTTTAAGACTTTGGGCATTTTCATATGGTTGTTTAAACTATCTTTCATTAAAGAGATATGTGTGCTATCAGACAAGATTGCTTTAATTCACAATAACAGCTACAGCTCCTGAAGTCACAAACATGTATTTCTTTTTTATTTATTGCACTATTTGTCTTTGTGTTCCTATTTGTTGGCAGAACTCCTAAGGTCCTGCAGCAGAGAGACCAACTGATTTCATCAGACACAGTTCATGGTGATGGATGTGGCAAAGCTGACTCTTCATTGCATTTTAACTACATTTTAAAGTCTGCCTAATGTGTTTCACAAAGTCAGGGAAATCAAGATGATAATAGCAAATACAGGGTTGACGTTTGTCATTGTAAGATTGAGCTTGATACACTTTCAAGTGACATCTTAATTTTTTTTTCCCCTCCAACACTTGCAGTAGAGTGTTTTTCTTGATATATGCATTCTACACCAAAGTCCCTAGTTGATGCCTTGAAGGGGCTATCTGAAAACAGAGACTAGACAAGATTATGAGAATAAAAGCAGGTATTTATTTGAAGAGCCTTCAAAGGTACACCTTGAGAGTCAAAAGCCTCTGAGGGGCTCCACCCAAGATGGATGCTGGGTCACGGGTTTTTCACACTTTTATAACTTTGGTCCATTTGCATATCAGGGTTAATTCTCCAATTATAATTTCAGGTAGTGATGTAATTACCCCAAGTTTTCTCCCCCTGTCCAGAGGCTCAGTTTACATGTTTCAGGGCCTGAGACAACAAGGTGTCCTTGAGTTCAGGCCCAGAGAGGGTTTGTTATGTCTAACCTAAATGTGAGAACAGTAGCTAACAGGCTATATGAAGTTTCAGAGTTACATACTAGGCAGTAGAGGATCTGAAAAATAGAAAAGCTAAAACCTAAGGCATCAAGTACAATGATTTAAGAAGCTCTAAACCCAGCACAGACAAGGATTTGCCTAATGAGAAAAAGTGCATTTTGTCCTGTTTTCTTTGACTCCTGGCCATGCCTGAGATGACAAGATATGTCAGCTAAGATAATCACCAAATAAAAACAAGTAACACTCTTCATCTCCTTCAGTGACAGCTGTCAAGAGACTCTCCAAGAACCAGAAAACCACTGAAATGAAAAGAAAATGTGTTTAAAGTCTGTTTAAAAGATCTTATATTTCAGATTACTCTCTGCATTTTAATTACAAGGCAGAAAAAAGACCTGTCATTTTTATCACAAATACATTTAAAAAAATAAACAGTGAAAATCAAAACCACAATACAAACAAAACCAAATATAATAAATAAAGGTAAACAAAAATAAGAAAAATCTGTACCTACTGTGCCCACAAAAACTAGTTGGTTCTCCCAGAATCATGCTATCTGTCTATGCAATTTATAATTCTGCCATGAAATTCACCTGTCATCGCCTGCCAGGTGTTCAGTAAGTCTGTAGACAAAAGGCAGAAAATCATTTTGCAACCAAAGTAATCAGACAAAAAGATGCAAGCTGCTTTTAACTCGAAGGAGTATTCTTACTGATAGGGTTTTTTTTGCAGTGCTATTGCAGTGCAATACATGATTATTTGAAAACTTGATTTTCTATCTGTCTCCATGAAAAGCGTAAACATTTTATTTAGTTGTGTATAATTAAGCGTATGTTAAGTATGTTTCATACTATTAAGTATGAAAAGTGAGTTGCTGGAAAGCAGAAAGGATGGATGTTTAAAAACTTACAGGCCTTGCCTAAAAGGATAAAATTACTGAAGAGTTAGGGATATTGATTCTTCATTAAGTGCATACACAGCCTAAAGTTATTTCTAGATGAAATAGGCAAGGAGAATAAGGAATAAAGCTAACCAAAGAGGAGCAGTTTGTTAAATTCCTACACTCAAAAAAAGACAAGTTCAAAGGTCCTGGCCTTCAAGACCAGGCTAGTTTTCTAATATCATTAGTGGTGTCACCATTTTCTAAAAGCCTTAGATACTGAATATGAAAAAGATTTCAAAGCTAGGTTGTATACACATTGTGAAAATACTATAGAAAATTAAAGTAATAAAGAGGGCACATGTGAAGGATAAAAACAGTATCTCATCTCAAACATATATGCTAATGCCAATAATTGTCAAAGGAGATATCTGGAACAAAATCAAGCTATGTGAAGTCTTTAGAACACATCTTTTGGGTTTTGCTAACTGAGGGTTTAGGTATTCTGGTATATTTTTGAAATTTATTCAACCAACACTTTCTTTAATAATTAGTTACTTATATGTTTAGAGACACCAACATAAAAGTTACAGTTTCAGATGCCAAATTTAGCATGCTATTCACCTGTTCAGCACATATTCTATAGGGCTTTATAATGTTATATCACATTCATGTAGTGCCATATTATTCATACTTATTTACAAATGAGTAAAATTTGCAAATAATTAAGTGGTGAATTACAACTACCTTAGAATCACAGGCTGTCCCAGCTGAATTCTGTACTTGCCGGTATAGTCAGCTTTAGGCAGAACGCAATTATGTAAATATAAGTTTGCTGGTCTTCAGTTCCAGAAGTGTGGTAGTTTCCTGCTAGACCTGTTTTATCTGCTAGACTTATGCAGATGTCTAGAATGAGGTTTAAAGAGCTCTAGGTGCAAATATTTCAGGAACTGAGTGGTATTTTAAGCATATACTTCAAAGGTAACTAAATAATAGTGTTGATGGTCTAGACTGCATTTACTTCAATAACTACATGTTCATCAACTATATAGGGACCTTACACACTTAACTAACCTAGAGACACCTAAATGTAGTTCTCTTACTCTCAGATTTATTCCACCCTTAGATTTATACATCTCCAGCCCTTTGTCACTTTCATATTTTATGTATTCATTTCCTAGTAATCACTATCTTCCCCCTCCAGGGTAAAAAAGGATGTAATTTACCAATCAGATGTAGACACCTACATGGCAGATATCTTTACTTGATCTAATCACCACAGACTCAATTTGAAATCCCTAAGAAAAGCTATTGTAAGATTTAGTTAATCTCATCCTCATATAGACACCTCAAGATAGTTCAGTTACTTCCATATAGGTGTCTAATGACATTAAATGTTCTCTATGATATCCCACCTGAGCTTTAGCTGCCAATTAAGTAAGTCATTTGTCTTGCTTTCTTTACCTGCAAACTGCATGTGGATGTCAGAAATCTCCTAGGGGATCTCAAATGGTAGCTTACATCAATTCTGAAATAGCAGAATTAACTTGCTAAAAGAAGTCATGTTCAACACAGAATTGTCTGATGCTTTCCATGGACTGTGATGGGCACATAGGATGACTTTCCACTTGTCAATGTCTACAAGGTAGGCATTTGATTTTGACATTTAAATTTGAAGTTCATAATATTTTTTTTTCAAGTTCTGGTAATTTCAATAGCCAAAAATCTTTCTTCATTTCAAGTAATAGACTATCCAATATCAAAATGAGACTGACTTAGGACCTTAATTTGAACTCTCCAACTTACTGAGCAAGTTACGCCTGCTCTAGCTTTAGTAATACCTATAGGACTTTCACTTGTTTAGGTTGCTATCACAGTGGGTGTGGCTGTATCAGAAGCAGATGTGCCATTCGATGTGAATATGCTGCTCCTAAGATAGAGACACTTTTGTCTTAGAAGCAACTTTTGTCACACTGTTTAGATTCTTAGCACTCACTATCCATATAAATCTTATGTCCTGAGGATCAGAGGTAGCTCTACATTCTCAGATGTCAGCAAAAATTTGGAGGGAGAATAGAAATACAATTTCTTAAATGTAGATCTTATTTATCAAGGTTCCAGAAAGACAGAATTTCCAGGAAAGGAAGGATCTTTCTTCTTTCCTTCGTTGTTGGAGTACTACTATGAGTAGTTCTAATTTCATGGAGATCTTTTGCTTAAGTTTACAGCCTGCAATTTATCTGCTGACTTTATGATACCAGTACAGACATTAAGCATTATGCATCTTGTTAAAAGTAGTTGAACATATCTGAGAAATTGGGAGAAAGATCTTGTAAGTAAATCTTATCACAGGCAATAAGGCTTTGTTTCGTGACTGTTATTTCTGAGCATGAATGTTCCTTTGCTATGAAAATGACTCTTAGGGGAAAAAAAATGCTGCTTCAAATACAAGCGTGAATTAGAGTTGTGTCAAACTGAAAAGACTGGAAATGAAATAAATTAGTTTTCTCTCTATCTGCCTTACTAAAAATTAAATGAAACTGAAATAATTACAGCTTCATGAGGTGGTAAAACTTTACCACTTGGCTGCTTTTAGTGATTTAGGGGAAAATTTACTAGAGAAGACTAAGAGTATGCTAACCGTTAGCAGCAGATTCTCATGAGGTTTAAGAGATATGGATAGTAATAATGATATAATAAAGATGTCTACTAGAAATTTTCATCAGCATATGAACAGTTAAATTCAGACACTACTGTTGAAGCATGTAAGTGGGAATTTTGTCATTGTCTAGGTATGTCTGTGAAAATAGATATATATGCATACATATAATGCTATTAAAAAATTATATAAACATCTTTGAATTCACACTGAAAATAATTTTTCTAATGTATTATTTCCTGTTCTATAAACATTCTCTTTTACAAAATATGAAATCAGTATTATAAATGTAATTAATGCAGCCTAAAATTTTAACCCAAGCTTCCAGCTGACAGGGTTCAGTAGATGTGTTAAGAGCCAAAACTGGCTCTCGTTACGTCCAGTGCTTCCTGATAATAGCTTAGAATTTCAGGATTTAGTAATACCTTTAAGACAGCAACTTAATTATTTTGGTTGAAACCAGAGGAAAATAAAATATCAAATACTTTGCTTTGGAAAAAAGAACAAACCAGAAACAAAAAAAAACCAAGGCTTATAGTAATTTCTTCTTGCAAGTTTTTTGCTGTTCATCTTCTCTACTTCCATTCAGAACTGTTTATGTCCTTTTTAGTTGTACTTAAGGCTGATGTTATATTAATAAAACACAATAGGCAGTTATTGCCTTTTCCTTTCTTTTTCTGACGTGATTTTCTTAAAGAGACTCAGAATAAGATGCAAGTATGTCAAAGGAACTGAAAACAACACCGTTCACAATATCTTCCCTTACAGTATTGAAATTGCTCTTTCTGATAAGAAGGAAGAGAAGTAGCTTTAGCATTTCTCATTTGTAGCATTCATAAGCAATCCCATCTGACTGTGGTATGAATGTATTGGTAGAATCTTCAACAGAAAATGCCACTATTAAACAAGTAGGCAAAATGTAAGGGTAAAATCAGAACAGTCATAAGGGAATTTGACAGCAGGGAACTTGATTTTTCCATTCTCATTCAAGGTCAATACCATGTTATTTATAAGGGACTTAACTGATTTATGGGGGCTTCTCTCTGGCTTCAGTTCTGAAGGCAGAAAAGTGGTGGAACCAGGCCCAGAATAAATTATGATATCATTGTTATTTCCACAAATAATTAACCTTCAGACAACATTGGTATAAGTTATATTGATGCCAAAAATATAGACTCTAATCCTTGGAGAATCAGTGATACAAATAATCTTGTAATGGATCTCCAAACACTAATGCATGAGAGGTGAGATCTGCATTAAACGCAGAGAATAACATGTAGTGTACTGCAGCTTCTTTTTAGCAGTTCAAGTACATGCAAAGTTTGTCAGTAAATTTGGGAATTTGTCAAGTACATTCACCTTTTGAATTACCTGAAAGAATCATAAAATTCTTCAGGTTGGAAAAGACCTTTAAGATCAGTGAATCCAGCTATTAACCTACCGCTACCCATCTTTTAAGTACCTGCAGGGATGGTGACTCAACCACTTCCCTGGGCAGCCCATTCCAAAAGACAACCCTTTCAGTGAAGAAATTATTCCTAACATCCCATCTAAACTTCCCCTGGAATGACTTGAGGCTATTGCCTCTTACCTTGTTACTTGAGAGAAGGGACCAACCCCCACCTGGCTACAATTTCCTTTCAGGTAGTGGTAGAGAGGAATAAGTTCCCCCTTGAGCCTTCTTTTATCCAGCCTAAATAATCCCAGCTCCCTCATACACATATGACTTGTACTCCAGACCTTCACCAGCTCCATCGCCCTCCTCCAGCACCTCAGAGCTTTTCCTGTGCTGAGGGGCCCAAAACAGAGCACAGCACTGGTGTGGCCTCACCAGTGCAGAGTACAGGGGGTCAATCACTGCTCTGCTCATGCTGGCCACACTGTTGCTGATACAGGCCAGGATGCCGTTGGCCTTCTTGGCCACCTGGGCACACGCTGGCTCATATTCAGTAAGCTTTTAACCAGCATCCCCAGGTTCTTTGCTGCTGGGCCATTTTCCAGTCACTCATCCTCCAGCCTGTAGCACTCCCTGAGGTTGTTGTGATCCAAGGGCAGAACCTGGCACTTGGCACTGTTGAACCTCATAGAGTTGTCCTTGGCCTATTGATCCAGCCTGTCCATATCCTTCTGCAGAACCTTCCTACCCTCCAGCAGATCAACTCTCCTACCCAAATTAGCATTGTCTGCAAATTATCAAACTCACATGCAATTTAAGACAATTTTTCACAGGTAGTATTAACTGGAAAAAAACCCAAACATACAAACTTAAAGCCCCCAAAACCCAAACATGAAAAGCAACCCAATCCAAAACAGCAGATATCATCAGTAATAATATCTACCACCCTCCAGAGAGCAAAAGGCCTTACTCCTTCCACATACCAGTGACAATTAATTTGATTTCTTGTCATTATTGTTTTGTCTTTTAAAGAAGTACTACTACAGCTATCAGTCCTAAGACTTGCTAATAGCATATTTTTCAAAAAAAGTAAAATTTTTTCTCTGAAAGATCAAACCTACACTGTTAATCATTAACTATTCCTCTTTATAGTCTTCCATTTTTTGGAAGACAAACAGTAGCAGTACAAAGTCTTTTTAACTTTACTCGTATAATTTAACACCCCGGCATCTCCACTTGAGGGAAAGACATTGCAGATTTCAGACACAAACACATTTTTAAGCAAATCCGAAAAGGGTTCTGAAAAGCCCTTTCATTCAGAGTTTGGAGAAAATGAAGTATCAACATACATTGAGGGCAAGTACACCACTGAGAATCTAAATGTTATTGTAAGCATACTAATGGTGTGCTTAACTATATGATATTCTTCCTGTTTGGTAGGAAGTTATTGGCAGCTATACAGGATGACTTCCAGTAATGCATAACCATGTGTGCTACTGCACTCTCTTTCCAATTCACATTTTTTGCTCTACAGTTATATACACGAGGGCATGCATTATGCTATGCACAATCCAACCCTCCTCTTTCCTTATGGTTATTTTTCTTGCCTCAGAAGCAAGCCTGAGATAACAAAAAATATAATTTTTTGTCTTCTCATTACAATATAATTTTAGTAAGGGTAACTACTCAATAATGAATTCCAGTTCGGCTGAAATTTTAAGTTTTTCTCTACTGGTAAGGACATTCAAAAAGAATGAAACAATAATGCATAAAATTCAGGGTCCTCCTTGTTTATTTTGTGAAGTGTTTTATATGCATTTTTACCAGTACCATGAGTCATAAATGCTGTCTGGATTGAGACAGTTCTAGAAAGGAGTAGGATAGTTCCAGAACACAAATAAGATAAATAATATGGGTCTTGGAATTATACCCCCTTTCCCTCTGTCCCTATGATATGAGCGGACAGAAAGGTGTGCTTGTTAGAAGGGGAAGATTACTGACCAGAGGAAAATGCCTTCTGAAATACTGATGGATAAAATTACCTCTCAGCCTGGGAACTGTGAGCATGGGAACTGGAGCTGAGAACCAGAAGCATGTTTGAAAAAAAAGAAAAAAAAATGGCATCTTTGAAGTACAGCTGAGTGCCTAGAAATTGGACAAAAATTAGAAATCCTAATTGCAAAAGCAAGGAACTATAATGACAACAAATAGTTTTAAAGTCATAAAAAAAAAATTGATTTGTAATAAGAGATAAAACATCCTGGGAAAGTAAGGATCAGTGTCTACTGTTAGCTGTTCTAGCTCCAAGAACAGGAAAACAATTTAAAAAAAAATTGTTCTGAAAGAACAGAAAGCATCATCATCATTTGGCTGCCCCAGGTGAAATATAGAAATTAACAACACTTATTGGCTGCTTGAAATGGTGATATTCTGATGTTCTATGATTTATTATGTCTTTCTGATAAAAAAAGGACTTAATTTTTATCCAAAGTGGAGCCTCTCTTTCTGAGACCTTCCTGTGGTGTACATAGTTTTATTTCCTTAAACAGGCCAGTTTTATCTGCACGAGCTTTCTATGAGACCTTGGACCCTCACCAGGCACACCTGGGTGACTCCAAACTCTGTGACATGGATCATCTTTAAAATGAAACTGATGTCTGTTATTTTCCTGGGCTCCCTCTGGGCCCACGTCTGGGGTCAGTTTGATTTGTCCATCTGTTTTAGGATGGTTGAATCTCTCTTAGAGGATAAAGCCTCCATGACTTTATGTATTAAAGTATAAAAAAAGGTATGTAATGCACACTTGTAGGTTGGATAACCCTTCATGTCATCACACACTCTAAGACAATAACTGCTTTTAGAGAAGTGGTTTTCCTTGTTGGTCTCTGAACACCCTGCTTGTTATGACTGAAGTAGTATAAAGGTGGAAATACCATAAAGGTGGAAAATCCACGAGTTTTTTCACTCTACTCCTTCCAAATCATTATGTGCAGGATCAGAACAGTATCTGTCCCTATGACACCTCCAGAGGCCAAAACTAGAGAACAGAGGAAACATTTTTGCCACTGGATTCTTTGATATGGGCTTTTAATGATATTCTCTGCCTAATATTCACTGCACATACTTTATATTATATTTAGTAGAGCTATACATTTTGAATTAAGAAATAACATCCTGTTCTAGAATGGAAGGCTGTATTTAACCATCATGTATATTTATTTACATGTTTACATTAATGCCTCCAAGATAAAAACAGGTATATGAGACTAACAAGTTGAATTTAAAAGGCAAGTATACAATTGCCATCCTGATTCAGGGTGCACATTGCTATCATTTGGCATATTGGCCTTCATCACCAGCCTTTGAAAGATGCTAGATCACTGTTTTCTTAGAAAAGCACGATTCATCTCTGTGTCTACATGTATCTGTATATATAGAAACGGAATGTAAGCAGTTTACAAATTTTATCTCTGTGAAAAGAGAGACCGATCAGTAACATATCTGCAAACAAAATCAAGGTTTATTCTTCGAACTCTTTTTCATCTCTCTTGTGAAGTCTGAGAACTATATATAAAATCTATATCACATTCTTTTAATTTATTTTGTCTAAGTGAAGCAAAGTGAAGCCTTTGGTGTAACTAACAGATGTTTATTTTGATCAATTCTATAATGCCTTTAAAGCTGAATTTTGAAAAAAAAAAAAAAGAAAAATTGACTTTTTTTTCTGATTATAGTCAAGAATTACAGCCCTTAAAAATAATTAAAGATACTATTTTTCTTTACAAAGTAGCAGTTCAGTGACACAAGCATCACTACCAGAACTAAGATGGTAGCACAGGCTTCTAGTACTCAGGCTATCATTAACTCACAGAACAAAGAACAGGCAACCTTATACTTGGAGTGACATTGTCCTGTATTTTTCTGCTGCTTTTCCTTTTTTTTTTTTTTTAATGTAACTTTGCAAACTGCTTCTCTAATATTTAAAGATTGCTTTTGATGTTGGTTTGTTTTGTTTGTCCTTTTCTGTTGTTAAGACGACCTTTTGTTAATCATAAACGTCTTGATTTCCTGTCACACTATCTCTGGGGTTCTTAAATAGAAACAAGAGCTCTATTTGCTGTGTAGCTGCTGAAAAAATAGTGTCAAGGCAACTGCGGTTTTGGGAAGATTTCTGAAGTGTTTCTAAAACCTAAAAGTAATGAGACTGTGGAATGCCACTACCCTAGAAGGTGTCAGACATAAGCTCTGCACTAAATCTGACTCAATAATAGGTTTTGAACTTTGTGGGAAGCTTTCTAAAATCTGGGTTTATTCCAAAAAAAGGCTGAAATTAAATAGCAAGCAAACAAAGAAACTCAGCATTTCTCATGGACTGAGCTGCAGCTGTCCCACGAAACCGGCATTCCCAGGCCAGCATGAGCAGATCAAAGGTAAATGGCACAATGTTGTACAGTCCATCTGGAAAAGAACTATAGAGCATCCACTTCTACTTCATAGCATGATCAGACTTACCTAGCTCATGGCTGTCAAGTGTATTTTCAGGCTGCCTTCAAAAGCCTTTCATCTTGGAGACTCATTATTCTTTGGGCAACCTGTTCCAACTTTCCTCAAGTCCAATCAAAATCTCCATTGTGGCACTTAAGCCTCGTATTCATCCTGGACATGAAGATTGATTATATGTGTATGGACACAAGAAAATCAGAGGCATTACTATTTTGACTGTATTTATTGTTTTATATATTTTTGTTACAATCCCCAATTATTGGCATTAATACAGATGTTGATATCCAATATTTATAAAGGGTCAAGGGGTTTGTTTTTGGGGTTTTTTTGGTTATTTGCTTTGATGGGTTTTGGTTGGTTTGATTCTGTTCGTCCTTCCTTCTTTCCTTCCTTCCTTCTTTCCTTCCTTCCTTCCTTCCTTCCTTCCTTCCTTCCTTCCTTCCTTCCTTCCTTCCTTCCTTCCTTCCTTCTTAAAATGTAACATGGCCCCTAAA
>VZTE01001014.1:334275-431640 GCA_013397775.1 Eulacestoma nigropectus
TTCCTTCCTTCCTTCCTTCCTTCCTTCCTTTTACTGTGTCATTTCAAGTAGTGTCTATGTAGATCTTGGAATGAAACTTCTTCCTGAACATTTATTGAAGATAGTTATCAATTAAACTATTTTCACAGACTTATATTAATTTTTTTTCTCTCAAGCCAAATAAAATAACAAAGTAAAATCATTTAAAATTCGTGACAGTAAGATGCACATCTTTACTGCTAAAATTTCTTGATGGCACAATCAAGCAATGTGAAGACATTACAGGATACTTAAGCTTGCTGAAAGCCAAAAAGTAAGAGCCTCTTATGTGTAAGTAAAGCCAAGATTTCACTTCTAGGATAAATGAAATAATGAATCAAATCTTCATTAGTTTAGATCTAGTTATTACCAGAAAAAAGAATGGAGATAAAATCACTGTGCACACACTTTTCAGATTCAGCCCCTATTCCAAGAATTATGCCCACCCTCCTAATGCTCCTCTGGGCCCTGAGGTTGGTGTTTTCATTCTTCTCTGTATGGGTCTGTTGCAGGTGAGGAGGTTGGCTGTGAGTTGTGGACTTCTGGAATTCTTTACAGGAAGGACTATAGTATTCATGTTGATGGATCTCCCTACCTCTGTCTTAAGGGACCAGACACATTTAATAACACACTTCAACAGCCTTTTTCTTCTTTATTATTCTGAAATCCAAATTCACTATGTGTTCGCATGCTCTAGATACGGGTTTTTTCCTTATTACCTTTAAAACCAATATTGTCCAGCTCCATGCCAGAGTTTCTTTAACTGACCATTGGTGAATTGTTCACTGTTGCATTGTCTCCAGTGCCCTGTCTGTGCCCTGTCTCTTACTACCCCTGTGCCTGAACTCCTCTGCACCATGTCCTGTGTCCTCACTTCTCCAGGTCGCTGCTGTCCTACCATACATGTATTTCTCCATTTTATGGCATTGTATTAGAGCCATGTATATTTTTCTGAATAAATACTTTCCGCAACTATGGTTGTGCTGATCTAAAAATAGGGCAAATCATCTGTACTCACCTGATCAAATAAGGAAATTTCTGTCACTGCTAAACCAAGCAAAACAAATTTGCAGGCAGGTCAACAAAAGTTCAGACAGAGCAGGCCTGATAAGCCCCAGCCCTGAGGCCTTACAGACATCCAGCATTAGCAATGGCAATGCTGTATTGCAGTGCTACATCACTGCAAACTGTTCTGCTTATATGTCCCTTTTTTCTTAACTAGAAAGTCATGAAGAAGATGTGTCATGGAGAAATTTAAGGTAGTTTGAGGAGAAAATTAAGGTAATTTGAGGTAGCCATGAGGACTGAACCCCAACAGCCAAATGCATTAGATTTTATTTTGGATATTAGGAAAAAAATTCTCCATGAAAACAGTTGTCAAGAATTGGAACAGGCTGCTCAGGGAAATGGTTAAGTCGTCATCCCTGGTGTTCTTTAAAAGACCTGTAGCTATGGCACTAAGTGGTGGACTTGGCAGTGTCAGGTTAACAGTTGGACTCAATAAGATTTTATGATTCTATTATTTAAATTATTTTATGACGGAACATGAGTATAGTGGGTAAATTGTGATTTCTACTCCATGATCTCTATCCTACAGCAAATCCACTTCCTGCATGAAATACAAACTCACGCAAAACACTCTGGTCCAGATGTGACAGGCGAGCACCATAGGTCTGAGGAAAAAGCACACTGTCTCCAACACATCAGCATGTCTGATTTGGCTGGTAGCCTGGCCGTCACCCACAGCAGCTCAACCTAAGACTCAGCCTTCTTCAAGATTTTGGTAGTCTGTGCATTTATTCCCACCAAGGGGCTGTTGTTTTCCTAGTTTTTTTGCTTTCCAACTCAGATGGTTGCCATATGATGACAGCAGGATTATTGGTCTCATCGCCCCAGAGAAACAAACTAGCTGGTTTTGAATGCTTTATAATTACAGTTTTCTCTCCCTCCCCAAACATGTTATAAGAATGTAAATACATTAAGAATTAATTTGTACTTTTTTTTTTATTATTTGTTTCCTGTACATAGATACATACCAAGGTTTTTGATGATCTTGTCTGTAATAATTACTTGTTTTTCCAGTGGGCAGTTTAGACCTGGACAGCTTTAGTTCCTATCTCACTTACTGAAGCAGTGTCTTTCATTCTTTCATTCCAGAACAACTTTGGTTTTTTTGTTGTTTTTTTTTTTAATCATTTCAATCCAACCCAAAGCATGTGAGTAGATATGCATGGTTTTCATACAGTGGTGGAACAAATTACTTAGGGCAATTTAGTAGATTCAGAGTAATGATCACTCATTCACTTTATATTTGAAAAACCAGTAGCTCCTCAGAAAACAATGTTTTACCCTTTCTGCCCAATGAAAGCATTTTTCCTTTTATAAGTAAATTAAAACAAAAAGGTTTTAGCTGCATAAGTTCTGCTGTCAAGCCCAGCATCTCTAGAATTTTCATAATCATTCTTTTCTAAATATTAGCATTGCAAGCTATACTTTGCAACCTATAACCGTTCAGGCATCATAGCAACTGTGCCACACAGAAAAGGGATGTCATAAAAAGCCAGGGTCTAGTATAGTAGGAGAAAAGTAAATCAGATGAGTGTCTGATAAAATCAAATCACCCACAAGAAACAGAATTTGCTGAAAACAAGATATTTCATCAGTCCAGCAGAATGGAAATACTATTTTAAAAAACCCAGAATCTTTGGTTCACAGAATCACAGAACTGTTTAGGGTGGAAAAAGACCTCCAAAACCATCAAGTCCAACCTATGACCGAACACCACCTTGTAAACTAGACTATGACACTGAATGCCACATCCAGTTGTAGGGACAGTGATACCACCACCTCCCTGGGCAGCCCATTCCAATCCTAACAATCATTCCCATGAAGAAATTCTCCTTGATGTCTAACCTGAAACTCTCCAGGTGCAAATTAAGACTGTGTCCTCTCTGTAACTACTTGCCTGGGAGAAGAGACTGACTCCCACCTGGCTACAACCTCCTTCCAGGTAGTTGTAGAGAGTGATAAGGTCTCCCCTGAGCTTCCTTTTCTGCAGGCTAAACAATCCCAGCTCCCTCACCAGGATACTTAAAGTTCTGAAGAAATAAACCTAACCTCCTATTTTTCTTATAATACCTGTCCTTCAAACTAGACTAATGATTTTAAAGCAACCAATGTACCAATCTCTACAGGCTAAATTCTACTAAATTCTATCTTCTCTATTGTAATTATTAGGGTTTTTTTAACTTGACGCACTTCAGGATTTGGAAATGTGTTGGCTGTTTACATAATTACTCAAAGATGCTTAAAGTTGTTTGATATCCCTGTGGTTCATTCACATATTCCAAGTCAGGAAGCAGATCATAATTTTGTCCATCTTTTATAAATGGACACCTTAACATGGTTGTTACAGAATCAAAACTACTGTGAACTGAGAAAATAACTTGTTTCCTAAGTCTTGCAACAGTGAAAAAAAAAAAAGGAAAAACTTAAATTTCTTTAAAAAGAGCATGTCAAGGATAATTGCCAAGGTAAAAGGGTAAGGTGTTGGTGGGGTAGAGGAGCTGGTTTTATCTCTAAAGTATTGGAAAAAAAATGCAGAAGAAACACATTTTCCAGACATCTCTGACAATGGGGAAATAGTAAAAGATGCCTGAATCTGGAATACTCTATAAAACAGAAAAGTATTGTAGAAAAAGCCAGTCCAACTGCCAACATTGAAAACGTACACAAGGGGAGGTATGAATTAAAAGAATAAAGAGAATTCAAGAAAGATAATCTCAGTGGATAGATTCAGAAAGTGTTTGGAGAGTTGTTTCATCAACAAAATGCAGAGGAAATCATAATTGACAGGCATTGTACCTTCTTCCCCCCAGTTCTGGAAGCAGGCCAAGGTATGGAATAGTGAGGTTCTGTTATGATTGCCAAATGCAGGTCATTAGAAAGAGTGGAACTGAATATAAGACATTTTCAAGGTCATATAAAACAATATGGAGAGAATTTTCTATCTTGGTTTTCTTAATGGGCAAGGCACCAAATGTAATAAAAGCAGGCTTCAAAGAGGCAGACTGATGAACACCATGAATTTTGCTTGGAGATCTTGTTCATACACCGTGACATAGCCTGGCATACTAGTCAGGAAAAAGGAGAAACTACCTAAAATGTCTGATTCTGGCTGTTAAAAATCAAAGCACAGTAAGAAAAGCAGAGAAAATCATCTAGGAGTGAGACAGGCATGGGCTGGGATTAAGAAGCAGGTAGAGGTGGAAGCAACTAAAACCCCCACTCGTGTCTGCTGTACATCTGTAAGACTGAATGGTTTTCATAACCAGACTCCATCCCTTTCTCCCAGTTTTCTTCAGGCCATAAGTTAGAAATGTTTCCTCGTGTTTCGTGTTTTATAAGGCCATTATAATGCAGTGCAATACAAAAACAAAAATCCAGATCAAGAATAGTGTATAATCTGCATTTATAACTTCTGTAGAGTTCTCTGAAATAAAGAAAGCGAAAAAAGAAAAAGAAATAGTTCTTCCTTTGGATAGACTAATCAAAGGAAAGGGTTACACGGTGGTAAAGCTGAGAATAGCTGAAGTTTACTCACTAAACATACAACCAAATTAAATATTTAATCCAGAACCAAGACTCAGCAACATAAAAAAGGAGGGACACATGTAGTCATAGTTAAGCAGCAAGAGCTTTGAATCCTGTCATCTCTATCTCAAGCAAATATTTTAATTTAACATAAAGGGTGTAAGCATAAAAGAGAGGAAAACAGTATATTTTCATGAACAGAATTTCATGAAAATTGCAGGTGTTCATGAAATTTTCAGATGCTCTTTAAGTTTTCTTCTGGATTAAATCCTGCAGACAAGTTTGGTGAAATTCCAAGAACCAATGCATGATCTAGTCACTGTTATGTTATATTCTAACAAGAAAAAATTAAGACTGCAATGGTCTTTGCTGTAAATATGTAGGCTGCTGGATAATTTATGCACTATCATTATTAGGATGATAATTTTAGATAACAATATTCAGCTTTACGAATACGTGCTTATGCTGTACTCTCTAGCTCATAAATCAATCCCCTTATTATGGACTCTATAAATCTACTCTATTAGGAGTGATGATAAAATTTGACACCTACAATAAATGCCTCAGAAATTTTGTAAGTGAGGTAGAGCCACAGACTTTCCTAGAGTTCCTGGCTCAGCCCATACAGATTTTTTTAACATACATGAAGACATATGTTATGAAATGACTGATCTAATATCCCTATTTTTACCGTATTTGGTTTAATATTGAAACATCTGAGTTTACTGGTTTTCTTGCCTTCCTGGAAATATGAAAATGGAAAAATTAAAATATGGAATCTTAAACTCCTTATGTCAAAACAGAGATATCAAACACATTCATTCATGCTCATCTGTTGGTGCACATATAATTGATGCTGATTTTATCTAGCTGAAAAGATTAGGAGTAAAAAAGAAAACTTTCTGAGATGAAAAAGAGAATTAAGGAAGATTAGTTAGTAAAAAGGAAAAATGTAAGGATATAGGAAAAGTACATGCCTAGAATAAACAATAAGCTAAAAAGAAAAGGAAAAGCATCCAAACAAAAGAAATAAAGAAACAAAACAACTATGAATTTTGTCTACCTAGCTGGCATGGATCTTTGTATTATTTTCTTCGTAATAACTTTTTGATCTGCAGTTCATTCTTCATTTACTGTGGTTTCCAATTACAATAATAGATAACATGTATAAAGTGGAGTGTCAGCAACTTATTTATTAGAGAAAAAGAACTTTAAGTATCTGATTCACACGCAAGAAAACCAAATTACAAATATATCCAGGAAATATAGTTTATATGAATGTAGGAGAAATTTCTGTAAAAATAAAAGATATCTTGTTTGCACTAGAGAGTTTGCAGGTTTCTTCACAGATGTCAATAAAAAAGACACAAAAGCATACTAAAATTGTTTTAATAATAAGAAAAAAAAGAAAGAGAAATATGGATAATGAGTAACCCTTACCTCCCTTCAGTTGTTGGGAACCTCACTTTCATGCAGCTTTCAACAGGTGGTAGACAGAAAAAGCACTCTACACAGAATTGTCATCCGTGGAGTGATTCAGACTCCTTTTCAAACCATGGTACCATTTTATTTAGTGTAACAAACAAAACTCTATTTCTTGCCTTGACACACAGGAATGTTGTCTCTCTCTGGCCACCAGAGGCATGGCTTACCTGAAAAAAGTGTGGATTCGTCAGTGATGGCACCCTGCTGTGATGCCCTTGCACAGCCTTTTCCAATGCCAGTGTCCCAGGAGTTGTAGGCTCTGCAGCTCTCCGAGCCCTAAACCAAATCCCAATTCCTCAAATACAGTATGTTCTATAATACTCCTAATATAATATTGTGTGTAGAATCAGTCAATATACTGTAGAAAGATGCAAACCTCTTAAGCATATTCTCTTCCCCTTAAATATATCACCTTTTTCTTTATCATACATATTTATCAACAGTAATAATATGGAACATCTGTGGAAATAAATGTGTATCTACCTCTTT
Source organism: Eulacestoma nigropectus (assembly GCA_013397775.1). Taxonomy (NCBI): domain Eukaryota; kingdom Metazoa; phylum Chordata; class Aves; order Passeriformes; genus Eulacestoma; species Eulacestoma nigropectus. Next base: position 340,861 of record VZTE01001014.1, read on the forward strand.
TTTTCTTAAGTTTGAAATTTTGTCAAGACTATAATCTCACAGAATATTGTATGTACACACAGATAGATATAAGTATTTCTATTCATATTTAACAGGTTAATTCATAAGCCTTTTCTGCAGTATGGAATTTCTTAAGGATATCCTTATTGTCTCATTTATTTAAACAAATTTCTGTTTGAGAAAATTAATGTTTTATTCTTTGAGCTTATTTGAGAATTACTATGAAACAAAGTTGTTACGATCCTGTTTAAACCCAAAAGAGCAAAGAAAACTAAGTCTCTGTGCATAAACCAGAAAGAACTTAAAAGGCTCAAATTATTCCCAAAAACGAGATTAAAACCAAACGAGGTTAGATGTTGGTGCCAAAAAATTGTTGTATTTTATTTAATAGTTAAAGAGGCAAAGAGAAGGGAAGAGAAAAGTAAGAAAGAAAGACATAAGTGTGCGTGGGGGGTGAGGGGACAGGGAGAGAGTGACAGGGTTAGGTGGAAGCATATCACCCATCCGAGGGTCCCAAAGATGTCTCGTTGCTCCCCTCCATCTGGTCTTCTGGTGGTGAGGGTCCCCCACTGCCACCATGGCCACGCCGCCACACGCCAGAGAGTACAGAATCCCGTGGATTAATATACATTTTGGGCCAGGTGGGAACGCCCACGTGCCTCCCTTGCAGGGTGCTAGGTTTGACACACTGTCCCTTGCAACACTGAGGGTCTGCTGCATCATCTCTGGTGCTCCGGTGCAGGGTCTGGGGACCCCTTTGGGGGGGCCTTTGATGGGCCATGTCACCCCCTCTGCTGTGGATAAGCTTTTTCCCGGGTGAAGGGCCCCTCAGCTGGGCTGCTCTGCCCAGTGGAGGATGGGCGGTCACTGCGCCTCTCACCAGAGGCTTTTCCAGCACACACCCAAAGCCTCTCTCCCCCCACCCTTTGGCACAAGGGGCTGTGCAAGCCTGGCAGCCGATAGCCCTGGGGCTGTGATCTCCACCTTGGAGGTGTTAAACTTACGCTTTGTGAATGTCTTCAGCTCTGAGTTGTTACTTTATCTTATCTTCATCAGCGAGCAGGTCCAGGGCCTCTCAGAGCCCCATTCAGGGTGTGGTAGTCTTCTCTGCAGCTTTTGTAATACAGTTTTAAAAGTCCCTCATGAAAATGTTTAAATCATAAACTACAATATTTCAGTCTCTGGCAAAAGGTCAGCATATTACACCTGAATAGAATTTCAACAGTTTCTTGTGGATAATTGCTTCCCTGATGAAGAGATACCAATCATGTTGTATTGCTTGCAATTATATACATGTACATATGCACATACATGTACAAATGCAACTTCCAGTCTGTCTAGCTGGAGTAATTTTTTGGTTTACAGATATTCCTGTGATATACTGAAAATTTTCAGAATTCAGTTTTCAGTGAGGTGATTGAGAGAGACTATTTTCGTAATTACTTTGCCTATGTGTTTTTGTACAGATATGCAATTTTGTTCTCAGTGAAACCGGTATCTCTCCTTTTTTTTTCTTTTTTTTTTTTCCTTCCATCTTCAGGAACATGCTTCTTTTGTGCTTCGGAAATCTCAGTTAAATCTTGAAATTGGTATATAGAGTTATAGTAATAATGATACTTTTGAACCAGTGAGTCAGTTGCATGTCCTTGTAGACAATCACAGTGTGGAATTATTTTCATGATATATCAAACATTTGCTTGAATGTAGCAACATTTTTGCTCATAGTTCACTGAGAGTGAAGTTACTATAGAATATCATTGCATGATAGATGGAAAATGTCCTTTCCAGACTGAATGTATTCAAGCACAGTTTATATCAATTTACTCATGTGTCAAGATTGCTCTTAGTTTGGATAGCTATCTTCCATCATTTGTAGATATATAGATTGCAGTTATATCTCATAAACAGTCAAAGATCTATTAGCCTCTCATCTCATTTTTCCAGCAATCCTTGCATCCATTTATTCTAGTATAACGTCATATTTCTTAGAGTGAACTACCAGAAACATCTGCTGTATTTTAGACAATGTCATGTGAGTGACTTTTACAATGCCATTCTAGCTATGACTTTTTGTGCATTACCTATACATATTCATTTTCTTAATAAGTAACTTTAGTTCTGCTCTGGAGATAATAATTCTAATTCTCATTTTACTATAAGACAAGTGGCAATTTTAAGTATCTCTATTTCAGTCAATAGAAGAGTGCCAGTATAAGAGAAGACTTGGCACCGATGACTTTGACATATTCCTGTTTGTGTTAGTTTAATATTTAAATTCCAGGTAGAGAAAGACCAGAAAGGCCAGGAGAGGCTAGCACCCCAAATGAATAAAAGAATAAAGTACTGGTGAAGAATTGCCAAATTTGCTCATTTTGCAAGGAAAAAAAGATCGACTTGTACTTCAAGTGATGAAGATATCAAATAGACAAAGTAAGGCACATTTTTCTCTTGCCACAGGCTTCCTTGAAACTTCTCTAATCTCTCATAAAATATGTGTCAGGGGACCTCCAAGAAAATTCTTCTGTCACTTTTAAAGGGAAGATGGAGAGAGAACAGTATTTCCTAGTCACTTGCAACTTTATGTCAAATAGGGAGCAGAAGCAGTGACAAAGAGGATTACACTCTGTCAGCTCCATGAATAAACTCAAGAATGCTGTTCAGACCATGATCTCACAATATTTATGCCATATGTGTCCATTATATGATTATTCAACTGAACCAGTCAACTTGATTCGGCATGTCCAGAAATGCACTTCTGTTAAGATATCAGGGCAAAAACTGTAAGTCTACTCATGCTGTCTGTATGGTTATATCAGATTTATTCTGTCTCTAGAGGACAGATGATGCATTATTCTTTATAAAATGCCATCTGGCAAAAAGTTCAGCTGCTACAAGAACCCGGTTTGAGCAGTCATGGATTTTTAATTTTATTTTTCCTTATATGAGGCAAACATTTCTCATCTAGCTGTGTTTTATTTTCATGTGGAAGCAGGATTCCTAAAGTTGTAGCTGCTCTTTTGCTAAAACATGGACTCAAAAATCTGTTGTTATGGACAGTTCTGGCATGCTTTAATGTGTTTCATGCATAATATTCCCAAGAAAGCAAAGGTGCAGTTTCCATCTCTCTCACCCAGCAACAAACCATAGCATCGTGTAGGACTTCTTCTGTTTCTCTGAAATTGGTATGTTAGCGGGAGGGTAGTAAAGGTGGTGGCTTTTGCCCACACCTGCCAATCTGCCAGGTGTTTTTCCTTTTCATAATTTTTAAAAAAACTCTTTTTTTTCTGCCCCTTGTGAACCTATGAAGTAAACCATCCTTGAGGGAAAAATGTGCACTTAACCCAGGTGCCTTAAAGTTGTAATGCTCTGGAGCAACAACATGAACTGTATATAACTGTGAGAAATTTTCTACTTCTTTGCTTCTCCTCTCACATACACAAAGGTTTTTCTTGCTTTTGTAGAGTGATTTAACACGTTTTCCAAGTCCATTTTCTTGGGTGTCTGTGAGACGGATAGAGTTTCTAGGAGGTGTCTTGTCCCTTTGTCTCAGGACACGTGTCCCTCTATGGCCACAGTTAGTAGAAGTTTGCTCATGTGTAGACACATACTGATTGTAGGAACAGTGTCTTACAACCCATAATATTCTTTGCTAGTGCCCTAGGCTTCCCTGTGCTCTGGGCACTTGCAGTTCACTGCTATTTTAGGGCAGTTAATGAAACGTTAACATGAATAAGAAAATATGAAACAAGCATAATTCAAAGGCAATGGGAATTTAACAACAGAAGCATCAGATTTATCATAATTGATAAAGTATTTTACCAGAGATTAAAATGACAATAACAAAAAATCCAGTCTTAATGCATGCAGGACAATTAAAACTTTTACAGCAGTGTATGGATAAGCCTCAGTTGCTTTTAGTGATATGTAGGAGGAAAGGGAAGCATCCTTGACTGGCTGTCAACATTTAATAAATCAGTTTTTAATATTACATTATTGTATTGCACAGATTAATATTATAATATTATATTATATTATACAATTGTATTGGAATTATAGCACAATAATGCTAGAATTACATATAGTAAAAAAATGATATGATAATATAATATGATATACATTCTAGTCAACATGTAAATATAGCATTTAAAATAAGTATTTCTATATTAAATTTCTAATATTTTTTCTAAAATATTGTATTTCATAATATACAGTAATAATATATAAATTATTTAATTTGTTGGTAAAGGATACCAATATACTGGCTTATACTATATTTTACTACATAATATATTATTTATTTATCCTTTTAGATTTAATAATTTAATGTTTTGGTTCTTAGAAGGATGTGTATTATTACCCTGTTTATAGTGACACTGTATTTATAGCTGTCAGAAACATAGCAAGAGATACTATTTCAGCTGTTTGAAATAAACCCATGCTTTAAATTTCTCTTTTGAGATGAACTTTCAGAACTGTAGTGGTCTTCAGCAGGTATTTCAAAATATAAGAAAAATAAAGCATAATGTTTAAAGCCTAATGGGTAAAAAATAGTGAGCACTTCTGTGCAATAAAATGCTTTTGTGAAAGGATGTCCAACTGATACAACCACACATCAAAGATATATTTGTTTTGAAAGAGTTTCTTGTGAATTAACTTTAAAGTAGAAAAATACCTACTATTTTAAAGTGAACAATTCTACTTATTTCTCTTTCTTTAATCTGGAGAATATGAACACCAGTCACTCACTGAGAGTCACTTTCAAAGGTTTCCAAGATTTTCAGCTATGTTGAATGGCTCCTAAAGGACTAGGAGAAATATGTTATTTTTTTTTCTAATTTACAGTTATGTTATAAGTAAAAGGATAAACAAAATATTTGGGTGGCTACATTTAAAGATGTGTTAAGAGGATGTTTCCTGCTTGTAGACCTGCATGTCAAGAATATCTTAATGTCAGCAGGAAATAAAAACTATTTTATGGATTTGTGAGGATGATGCCATTCTCAGCTTAAATGGGAGAGGAAAACAGCTGTGAACACACCTAATGTTCCAGATCTCATGCCTTAACACTGCATTCATGGTAGTGATGCACTACAGCCCTAACTGTTAAATCCACAGCTAAGTAGCCTCCTATTCTCATGTTTATGAGAATAAAGCAGGAATTTCAAATATTAGATCGTAACAGTCACTCTTGACTGATAACACATGTAAAGTCATTCCTCTAGAAGCACTTAATTAATATTCCCCCTTTACCTACATGTGACAAGTTTCTCTGTCACTTCCAATCTATCTTATGCATGTGATTAACAATAAAAAAACACTAATAAAGTTAACTTTTCTTTTTAAAATTGTGTTCATTTTCGCATTGAGATGGCAGAAAACATCTACAGTCCTTTGGAAGTGTTGGTCATATATATTACTATGTAAGTTAAAAAATTGCTTAATATGGAGTTGAAATGTATTGCAAAAAATCAGATGTATCCCCATTTGAATTCTGTACTGGTTTCTCTGATAACACTGTACAATGAAATAATAGCACTGATAAACATTTTCATATTTCTCAAACCTATCTTTTAGATTGTTATAACCAATATGCTGCTGCTCCTCAAATTTTATTTCATTTTCATTTGATTTCATTTGAGATAATGAGAGCTGTTCACTAAGAAGTTGTACCCATTAAACTTGTAAGTATTTTTTTGTTTGTTATCTTTCTGATGCCTGTCAAAAAGCATGGAAAATAATAGGAATGATTGATGTCCTACATAAACTGGTATTTTAATGGCTCTCATTTAGAAAAAAAAAAAAAAACAACAACAAATATTTAAGACTTCAGTGAACAGCATATTTTCCAGTTGGTTTCCCAACAATTTTCTTTATAGACCCTGCTTGGATGGTGTTTAAGTGAACAGTACATTTTTACTAATCTAAATTGAAAACAATAACTGCATGAAATGAAACTGGACTACATGTTGCATTAGCACAGTTCACTACAGGAATGCAAGTGCAATGCTATGTGTGAGATTGACAGCAAATATAAATTTAAAAAATGAATAATAGCATAGAAACAAGTTACTGCTTATCAACAAAATCTGCGAAAAACAGAGCTCTCTGCTTAACTACCCACAGAATAGCTTATGCAAACATCACATAACATCATTAGGGACAAATTCTGTCCTTGACTGTAAAATGGTTCATTCGATGTTGATGAGAGTCCTGCATCACATAGTAGTGTGATGAATGACTTAAGAAGAAAATAGCTCCAAACTAGTGCTTCATTTTTCTGTTTAATTGTGACCACTTCTGCATAAGTTGCGAAGGTGTTTTTGAACCTACAAAGAGTTTCTGTGTTACTAATAATTCTTTCAAGTACTCAAGCTCTAAACTGTGTATAGTAAATTAATACAATTTGATATTAAGAATCATTGTTAATTATTAATTGCTAATTACTGTTAATTATTAAATTTAATTAGAATGGTAAACTGATAAAAATATATAAGGAGAAGGCTGAGGTACTCAAGAACTTTCTCATTTCAGTCCGTTGGTTATGTCTCTTCTCAAAACTCTCAAGTGGATGGACTGCGAGGCAGGGACTAGGGGAGCAAAGTCTCTCCCACTGTGACAGAAAATCAGGTTTGAGACCACCTGAGGAACCTGAACTTACTCAGGTCTATGGAACCTGATGAGATGCATCCCAGAGTCCTGAGGGAATTAGCTGATCTAGTTGCCAAGACATTGTCCATGATATTTCGAAAGTCATGACAATGATATTCCACTTCACTCTTTATCTCACATAACTTTCTATATTAGTTCTGCTGACTTAAGTAATTGGGCTTTTATTTGGAGGATTTCTCACAATAACACAGTCACCCTCAGATTTTAAAAAGCCAGACTGCAGCATATGAGAAACACCTGATAATCACAAATATCTGAAACTTACTTGAGCTAATTTGATTATCTAGCAGTAAAAAAGCTGCTATTCTAAACAGAAAATACAAAGTTTTATTGATGGGAACACAGTGCACACCAGAATAAATTTTCGTTTTATTATTACTTAAAACAATAAGTAGTTAAATAGTGTAGGAATTGGTAGCTGTAAATGCCTCTCTTTTGCAAAGGTATACTTTACAGCTGGTATATTTCTTTTACTGTTCCTAAAGTTTCACCAACAATTTCGTTTTTCATCGACTGTCAAAGCAAATTACGTATAGTAATGAAAGGTAGTATGCAAGATGATGCTGTGATTTTAAATCTGAAGTAGCCACAGTTCTGTCAGTGCTTATATCAGAGACCTATTTTTAATTACTTAAACTGGTCAATTTTAGGCTTATAGAGTTAGCTAGTTATACAAATAAAATTATATAACTATTCAAATTCTAATTTTGCAGCTTTCTGCAGTACTGCAAACTCTACCCTACTCTGATTGAAGAAAAACCCAGCAAACAAAACAAAACAAACCTACAACCAAACTCAGAAAACATAAATGCCGTTTTTAAATCTATGTCTATAAAATTAAGAATTTGTCTTCATTGTTATTAGATATGCATAGCTTAAGGAAACAATGCAATATGCATTTGGGACTGGAGAGGAAGCATGGGAGCATAACTAAGAGAATGTTTTACACAGTGGAGGAGACTGAATATACATGCAGTGTTTCCTTATCTGAAAGAAGCAGACTGAAGTTGCTGTTGAAAATTATTCAATCTGTCAGGGAACATGTGGTGTGTGGGTATAAAAGTACTCTAAAAATTATCTTCATTTTGTCAGTTCCTTGGATTTAAGTTATTGCAAATGAATGCAAACTGCAATACCTTTCAAATAAGGATTTTGTTTGCTTATTTTCTGGAGTAGCCTAATTTAATCCACACACAATTCAGTAAATAATTACCTCTATATAAAATACATATCCTTTCAGTACATTTTCTTTTTAAACCTGATTAAATAAGACATAAGAAGTTTATCACCAGTTATTTTTTCACTATCAGTGTTTTTTTCCTCTCTAGCAGAACACAATAGATGTTATTCTGTGGAGGTGGAAGTAAGTCTGAGCAGGAGATTGTTCCATGATATTTCAGGAGTGCACTGAAACAGAATATCACTCTTTTAGGCCTGGTGGTTCTCTTGTATCCCCATGACCAAAAAAAAGTAAAGCATTATTTGCCTGATTGCAGTGTGTGGTGTCAACCTGACATACATCCTATTTTGGCAACAACCTCATTGCCCTCATACCATGATAGTAATAGTGCACTGGCAATGCAAGGTTTCCTTTACTGAAGCTCTTTAACTGATCTTTTTTTCCTGTGCCAGTTACAACTCAAAAGGCTGTGAAATTAAAAATATAGAATTACTCATAAATAGGATATGTAATTGGCTCTATTTTGTACAAGTATACTCAGTGTATTTTGTGCTGCTAATAATGTTGAAAAATGAGCCTGAAATGGGGCATCTGAGCTTCAGTATATAAAGAAATAGTTTGGTGGTTTTTTTTTTTTTTTCCCCCTGAGAAATTAAAACTCTTTTAAAGAATAAGGCCAGAAAAATCGGTATGAAAGGTGCAATCCCTTGTGCTGGATTTGACCTTGGCTGGCTGCCAAGCCCTTATCTTGCCACTCACTCATTCCCCCTCCTCAACAGGACAGGAGGAGAAAATTAGATGGAAAAACTTGTAAGTCAAGATAAAGACAAGATCACTCATCAGCAACCTTCATAGAAAAAAAAAGACTCCACTTGGGTAAAATTAATTTAATTTTTTTTCCCATTAAAAATAGAGTAGGATGATGAGAAGCAACAACAAAAGTTAAAACAAATAACACCATCCCCCCACCCCTCTGTTTTTCCCATGATCAAGCTCGCTCACAATTCCTCTGCCTCCTCTTCCTGAGCAGCACAGAGGGATGGGGAGTGGGGGTTGTGGTCACCTAATAACCAGTTGCCTTAGATGTTCTTTCCTTTTCATGCTCTTCTGCTCCAGCATGGAGAGCCACCTGGGAAGGCAGTCCTGCATGTACTTCACCAATGTGGATCCTTCCCATAGGCAGCAGCTCTCCACAGACTGATCCAGCATGGGCCCTTTCCATGGGGTGCAGTCCTTTAGGAAGAGACTGCTTCAGTGTGGGTCCCCCACAGGTTCACAGGTCCTGATGGAAAACATGCTCCTGTGTGGGCTCCTCTCTGCAAGACACAGCTCCAGCCTGCTCGAGTGTGGGGTCTCCATGGGTTGCAGGTTCCTTAAGGGCATATCCACCTACTGAGGCATGGAGTACTTCACAGGCTGCAGTCTGTGTGTACCGACTATTAACTACCATAAAAATTTTCCTAAGCTAAAGACATGTATGTGAAAAGATTGTCCGCATTCCTCCAATATTCCCATGATATTAGAATATACTAAGCAACATGAAAATAAGCAACATCAGCAGTCATCTTTTATTTCAACCTGTAGTTCAAGGTGTAGCACAAGAGGCACAAACTTTGTTGAATAAATATAAGAAAAGAATTTCTTGTGTAGTTTACTTAAATCGTATAGCTAACCACTGGGAATTTCTAAGTGCATTTACTGCTTACATTTCTTTATTAGTTCATCAAATACTCAAGTGTTCTTCTGAATCTGTAAGAAGATATGTTTAATGATTCTTGCATATAATATACACTCCCAGACATCAGCTGTCTGTTGAAATGAATGCACAGAATACATCAATAGAGACAATGAAAAGGTTCCCTGGAACATCTGGCAGATAGCTCCGTGCACAAGAAAGCCTAAGAAATGTGATAAGCCGTATGTGAAGCAAAGATCTGAAGAAATAAGAACAGCTTAGTATAAACATGCATTTAAAAGTAAAAGGCATATTACCAGAAGACATGAAGGAAATCAGTGAAGTGAGTAGGTTGCAATATTCAAGACCTTGTATGTATAAAATCATGCACTAGTGAAACATCTTTTATAGAATCAAGGGAAAATTCCCAAAAAAAGTAGATCACATATTCATATTGTCATGCATTTATTGTACATATCAAAGCTCTTTGTTAGAGAAGTTATTTTCTTTTTCTTCCTGCGAAGGAAAGCTTTATCCACAGTTTACTTCACACTGAAATATAGTAAAATCCTTCCCTTGGATTTTCAGATCTCTGAGCTTTATAAACATAGTTTGTTTCTTTTATTTTTATTTTTGTTCTCAGTTTTCTAAAATCTCCTTTTTCTTGTTCCATTGTGTTCCCCCATGTTCACCCTAATTTCCTATCCCTATTCTTTTTAAATCCCCAACAGTGACTATTAGAAAGAAGTTACAGGAAGCACTATGCAAAGCTTTATTTTATTTGAAATGCCTTCATCAGTTTAACTCTGCTGTAGCTCAAAACACTATGTTTTAACCTGATGAGCTTTTCAATCTCTGGCTCAGTGTGGAACTTTCCCTAAGTTTGCAAAATGCTAATTCATGTCAACACCTCAAAGTCTTGTCCATTTAAATTGACACTGACAAAATTGTAAAAGTAAAAACTGTCTTTTTTTCCAGAGTTTGTTTCTTAGATTTTCCTCTGACTTACAAATTGCCCTGAATCTGAAACAGCTTGTCTTGGCTGTCAAACAGAGTGAAGCAGAATTAACATGTAATGGAGAAGGAAATAGAGGTCTCATTAATAAAATATGCAAAACTTACATATAAGTGATGACACTGAAGCGTGTACACAGTCATTTAATATTGTTTTGGATTGCCCTACGTTTTCTATAATATACCTTTATTTTTCTCCATAAGAGAACACCTAAAAATACATTTTTGAAGAAGATTGTAAGTTGCTTATCTAGTTTGAACAGAGTAAGTCACTGAAAGAAGAAAACAATACTGTATATGAATTCCAGAGGGGAGTTTGGTAATATCATTTCAATCTCCATAGTAGTAATTTTAGTAATATTTAGCAAAAAGCAGCTGACAGGAAAGGTGAGACTCATTATAGAAAACAAAATCAAATAAATCCATAGCTGTTCATGTATTCATTATTTTTCAAAGTTCTTAATACACATTTTAAAAAATAAAATATAATTCATACCTTTAATTAGACTATACAAGCTTTTATGTTGTTAATTACTGTGTGCATGAAAATAAGTGAAACAACGAGCTCTTTTCCAAGACATTAGGAATAACAGATACTGATTTTTCTTTTTTTCTTTTTTTTTTGCAACATGGGAAACTTATCTTTCTGGAGCTCTGAAACTATATAACTAATCTTTAATTCTAAGAAGTGAAGGAAGAAAAAAAAGAGCATTACTTGTAAATTAACAAAAATTGCTTGTCAGATGAAGGACAACTGCTGTCTTGCCCTGTTCTTCCTCTGAAATGAGAAACAGTTCCAGCAGTGGGAATATTTCTTCTTGGACCTCCTCCAAAATTAAGAAATCAGAAACATAGTGAAAGAACTGGTGGCTGGGTGGTTAAACTGAAACTTAGAGCATCGGGTCACTGAAAATGCTGTATCTCAGATCACCTTCTTATCATCCTTCGTGAGAACATGATTTTGCTGACTCAAACTGCTCATGAGATTTTCTGGACATCTGCCTTTGCTAGTGAATGATGTTGCTGCTCATTCTTAAATCACAGTTTTCTGTCTCGACAGTTCATTATAGACTGAGTAGCTATTTCAAGAACCAGTCCCTAATCTGAGAGAATTCTGGGGCTCTGCACAGGATAACAAAAACTATTTTACACAATTCTTTCAACATTGAAAGTTAACAAGAAAAAAACTGCCACCTGCTTGTAATCTGACATGTAATTAGGAACTTTTTAAAATGAAAAAAAAAAATGTAAATGAAAGATCACACCTGCCATGTCATGCTAATCTTTAAGCAAAGTTTTAGGAGACTGCAGTTCCTTACAGTACCGATAAAATTAAAATATCTTACTTAGGCTATTTCCTCAGCCATACTTAGTGTTTTTCTTTTTTTGCTTTCTGAGGGGAAACAGAGGTCTGCCTACTTATAAACAGCTGTCTAGTGTAGGACTAAGATGTCATGAGAAGATAAATTGGAATTATAATATCTATAAGCCTACATTTCAAGTTTCATTATTACTGCCACTGACCTATCTGAATTTGTTTATTAAAAGGATCAGAATGAAATGTACAGAGATTTTATAGAAAAATGGCATTTTCTGGTAAATAATTCTCTTAGGATATGCATCTGGCTATTATATATCTATCATTGATTTATGTAAAGTTGTTAACTATTATAACACTTATGAAGAAGTGAGGAATAAAATTTAAAAAATGTTAAAATTGAAAAAATTGAGACTAATTTTTCCATTGCTTTAGTCTGTACTTGAAGCTACTTTATATTCTAACACACCATTTGATAGAATACCTTCCCTTTTTGCTGAGAGTATTAACTTCTTTATTGTGATTATAAATTAAAATGTGTTAAATGAGGTGCATTCTCTTTTACTCATCCAGAATTTACCTTATAGAAAACAACTGCTATTGGCTCAGATGTCCTTCTCTGCTGTGCTGACTGCAGCATCTTAACAGTCTAAACCACTGAACAGCATGCTAATAAACTGAAGAAAAGGAATAAGAGAGGAATTAACTAAAACTGAGTGACAGGGTCCCTCTTTGGGGTCTTGCTTCTTTGTTTGTCTTGCTTGCTTCATTATCAGAGAATGTCAAATACAGCTCAATGCATAAATTGCTGTACAAGTTAGTTAAAAAGAAACAGCTTGGTACCTTAAGGAGTTTATCATCTCCTAAGAAAACAAATTGCTAATAAAAATATACAAAAAAAATTGAAAGTGAATCTTACTAAAGTTTGCTCATCATTTTAATTTTATGGTGCATTCATAGTTACTTAATTTTTCTATGTTAATTTTGGCAAATCAGTGTGTGTCATTTTATGTGGGTCTATGTGTGTATAAGATTATGTATATAGAAAGACTATTTCATATCAAAACAATGTAAGGAATAGACTGTAATGATGAGAATGAGATTTTTTTTTTGGTATATGAGAAATGAAAAAGTTAGAATTGGAAGAAATAAATTAAATAAGAGTGTACTATTACTACTAGCAGCTAACAGGGAATTGAGTTGGAAGAAATACAGATCATAAGAAATAGAGGCCTGGAGCAATAAAACCAGACAATTGATAAACTGAAAATGGAATAAATTTTGATAATATACAATAGCACGAGAACAATAGGTGAATGGTTTTTTTATTTACTTTTTTCCTAATGTTGGTTTTAAATTATAATTGTGTGAAGTAACATGTAAATAAGGGGTGTGTGGGACAGAAAAAAAAAAAACAAACACAAATGAGGTAGATCTGAAATAAGTTACGTAATTTCAGATAAGGAATATATATAACATGGACCTTGTTCATTGTTCACAAGTAATCTTAATCAGTTAATTTTAATTCAATTAGTTCAATGTATGATCAGTATTCAAAAATTCTGTATCATTTAGATATATATATATCTTTTTATTACATTTGATGCATAAAGACATAGCTTTTTTCTTGTCAAAGTGAAGTATTGACAAGTGTAATTCCAACAATTATAAGTGAAATATTATTATTTCATTTATTGTTGAAAATGGATGGAAAAGATCATTTAAGCACAAAGATTGCAATTTTAAGAAATTAAAGAGGGGGAAAGAAAGAAAATATACTCATTTTTTCTTTTTAAATTGCTGGAATGTTCTTGCCATCTCTATCTTCTTCAGATCTAGTAAAGAAGAGGAAGGACTTCTAGCTCCAGAGAAACACCTTAATTACTTGACTTTTATTGGAAGATTAGGTAGCTTGAAGATAGAAATTTATTAGGTTGTAATCTTGCAAATACTTTTTACCAGTAGTGTAAATAATAGCAACATTGCTAAAGTGCAGAAAGTGTTGCAAATGTAAAATAAAAAGTAGTTGGTTCTGCCCTGGAATACTGGAACATAGTCCTTATTTGCTTTTCTTTAACAATATTTCTCTTCAGTTTGTAAATTAAACTCAACTCTAATTCAGTTAAACCTTATTAATTTGTTATTTACTGGTTCACTGCTTTTAATTCAAAACTTGCATTTTGCTATCTGAGCACCTACCTCACTGTAGAAAATCAGTTCAGAAACATTCTGTTACAGCTGCTCTTGAGGTCTTAAATAATAACTGGGAAACAATTTTGAAGAGATAATTGAAATGACATATTGCTCAAATCATGCCAACATTATAAACATCTAGTTAGCATATCAGCCCTGTTGCTAAGCTTCAAAAGAATTATTTCTTCTTTCAAGGAGACTCCAATGACTTTTTCATAGTGGAACAAAAAAAAGTAATGCTCATAAAAAGTAAGAATCTAAAAAATAACCCCTCTATGGCTGCAGATGGCAGAAACAATATGAAGATGGATTTTTTTAAGCATCATATCCACTTACACTCAATATAGTTGTGTGTGTTACTTTGCAAAAAAAGAGTGTTGATCTTTCAGACTTTTCAGTCTTTTCATGTGATATGGAATGATGTTGAAAGAATACAAAGTCATGGTGCAGTGCTAGTTCAAAGTCCAAGAGGAAACATGGTTCTATTTCATGCTTGTCTGGTTGTACAGGTTAACATTTTAAACAGTGTTTCAAAGAGTATTTTAAAGTGTTACCAACTCCACTGGTAAGATGACTCCTTAGACATACTGAGAAACTTAAACGGTTTGTGGTTACTTGAGGTACTTTTGGTTTTCCCCAGTTGATTATGGATACTGTTTTCAGTTATTTAATTTACAGATTATTTTCAAATTTTCTTCTGCATTATTTGGATTTATAGAAACCATTTCTTGAAACATATTTTTTAAGTAGAAGTTAGTTCTGTTAACTAAACGGCTAGAGCTCTTTTTAAGTATCAGAAACTTGCTGATACTTTAAGTGCATGATAGATATTGAATGGTATGCACATACCTTTCAAAGTCACCGTACAAAAAACTCAAACTTTGTTTTCAAGCATCATGTCAAATTACAGGTCAAACTGTTCATGTCATTCTGTGTTCACACTGACAAAGGGTACAGTAACTCATATCAATAAGAGCTCTTCAATTTTCCTTCTGAAACCACATGCAGTGCTACATACTGGCTCTAATTCTGTACAGTTTCTTCTCCTTATTTTTAATTACATTATTGAGGAGTAATGGATATTTCCTCTCTTTTGAGTCTTACAAATTGGTAAGCTTGATAGCACTCCACTGAACACACCATTACATTCAATAAAATGCCTGTTGCCAAAGCAAAGATAACATTCTTTTAGAGTCTGGGTCCAACCTCTGTGCTCAACCAGGGTGATCCTAGACCATATTGCACAGGATTGCGTCCAGACATTTCTTGAGTATATTCAGTGGTACACAACCTCTCTGGGCAATTTTTTCCAGTGCATGGTCACCCACAGAGGAAAGAAATTCTTCCTCAGTGCTTTACTGTTGCAAAATTGGTGAGCTATGCTATGAAACCAGCAGCAAGTAGCAATCAGGTAATTTTTTTTCAGAATGTGATATAGCTTGAAAGATGGAGGAAATGTAACTTTTGCACAGATACTCTCCAGGATAGCAAGAACAAGAAAGACTAGCCTGAAGTCACTGTGCATGTCTCTAATAGAAAAGTCAAGAGAGCAAGGTGAAAACTCAGCTAAGTTACAAACGCAAACATAGTCTTGCCATAATTCAGTCAGGCTTAATTGTCAGGATGTTCCTAGGTTTCATTTTGGACACTTGCTCTTTCATTGTTAGATGACAGCATGGACCAAGTACAGTGTCAGTTTTTATACACGTGTGTATATATGTATATGTGTGTGTGTGTGTGTATGTGTATATATATATATATATATATGTTTTCAGGGGTTTACAGTGAAGGGAGATAAGAGTTTAGCAGTCTTGGCATTAACTGTGCTCTGTAATTTGCCTCAGGATCAGTAAGTGGTCCCTGGTTCATTTTAGTTACTAATATAGACACAGCTTAAGACAAGGAACTACTGGAGAAGGTCCTGTAGAGGGCTATAAAGATGGTTAGGAGATGGAAACATCTCTCTTGTGGTGGAAGGCTGAGGACGCTGGGCCTGTTCAGCCTAGGAAAGAGACAATTAAGAGGGGATCTTAACAATGTCTGCAAATATTTTGAAGGTGTATGTCAAGAGGACTGGGACAGGCTCTTTTCAGTGGTGCCCAGTGACAGGAGAAATAACAATGGGCACAAACTGAAACAGAGGAAGTTCCCTGTGCATACGAGGAAAAACTGTACTAGGAGGGTAACAGAGCACTGGAACAGGCTGCCCAGAGAGGTTGTGGAGTCTCCTTCTCTGGAAATACTCAAAACCCTCCTAGACACAATCCTGTACAACTTGCTCTAGGTGAATCTGTTTTAGTAGGGGGGTTGGCATAGATGAGTTCAGGAGCTCCCTTCCAACCCTCAGCATTCTGTGACTAAAACGGAATGAAAGCTCTGGGAAAAAGAGCTGTTACAGCTTCTGTGAGACTGGGAGGAGAACTTCTGTGAGATTTCCTGGATCAGAGAGGAACTGGAGAATTTGGAAACTTAAATCTTGGAATAAAAGTGACACAAAACCCCCTGGAGAAAAAGATGTGGAGCTGAGAAAGGAAGGACGATTTATTTATAAGCATAGGATTAATTAGATTCCCAAGAATAAAATGTTTCGTTTAGTCTTCTCTACTGTGAATGCTGAAAGTCACAAAGGACAGCCAGAACCTTTTGCGTGCAAAGAAGTTTGTCTTAAGTGATTTAATTTCAACAAGTCAAAGTTGGTTCCAAAGTTTAAAAAAATGAAACTTCACATACACTCCAGAAGTTCTTAAATTATCCCTTAAACAAGCAAGGCTTTACATAAGGTTTCATACTGGCCAATAATTTCACTTTTGTAACTGTAAGATTAGATTTATTTTCCATGATATAGTATTTATTTTACTTCTGAGGAACCATCATGTTTTGAGAAATAATTTGGTTGGGTGACAAATTTCTGAATTTAGTTTGGTGACATATTGTGGAGAGGATAATATTAACTCTTATAGGAAAAGAAACTGTCACATTGGCCACATTACATAATGATTATTCCTGAAGAGGACAATAATATAGCTGCACTAGCGAAAGGTGTCCCTGCCCAAGGCAGAGGGGTTGGAACTCTGTGATCTTTGAAGTCCCTTCCAACTCAAATAATTCTCAGATTCTATGATTCTATAAAGTTATTAAACTAAGGAATGAGCAAGGCTAACAGGACTAGATAACAATTTTCTGCTGTAAATCAACTCATTAGTGTCCCTGCCAGATTCTTAAGGATAAGAATTCACAGTGGATGTCCTTCTTTCTTTACACCTCTTCCGAAAAATCAGTATAGTCTAATATTATTTTGAACAGTTCAAGGTCTGTTTTATCTGAGGAGGAAATAGATGCTCATTTGGAGAGTACTGCTTGCAGCAAAAAAATTTGAGATTGTATATGCTTGATTTGTCCTACTTAGTAAATTTTCTTGTCTTTGATTGCAAAACCTCACTGTATCATATGCACTTTCCATCAGAAGTTCTCTTAAGACAACTCACATCCATTTCTATTCCATATAAAGCATATGTTGTGGGGTTTTGCAGCCCTCTGCAGGGTAATTCTTCTTTGTTTTCACTGTAGACTTGTCCAGTGCAATAGATGCTATAACACCCATCTGTTTTCACCCTGTTTACTACATGCGCAATGACTATCACCTTTTTTTTTTTTTAAATAAGTTTGTGAACCAGAGGTGAAAACCACCTGTTTATCTTACCTTTGAGTTGTGACTCAGTAAGGCAAAATAAAAGGTTGTTCTCTTTTTTAGAGTAACTAAGGAAAACTCTGTTGGTAACATATCCTGGAGTGCTAAGAGGAGCAGGTACACAACGAGGCATAAAAAGTAGGGAGCCTGCAATGTAGATAAAGGCAGGAAGACTCCTTTGTAATGACAAATAGGGAACAAATCTCGCAAATTGGAAGAAGGCTTCCAAAAGGAGACCATATTGTGTTACAATCAAGAAATTAATTGATAATTGATGAACCCCTACTTGTGCAACAAAAAGTTGTTCAAATTTCTCTGACTCAGCTGATTTGAGTGTTTCTTATATCAGAAAAAACGTTTCATCTTGTATTCTGATAGAAAAGTGGGAAGAAACTCCACAGTTTTAATCAATATTGTTTCAATTCATTTTTCACTAACCTTGTTCTAGCCCTATACAACCACCATGTTCCTTCAGGAAGAAGAGATTAAAGAAAGAAATCCTGCTAACCATGAGATTTGCTTTTTTTTTGGCCCCTTCTCTAGGTAGAACACCATTTGGCCCATCAAGGGTTCTTTGATCAGTGTCTACCTGTTATTCCTCATTTTTACATTTTTCACCTGCTAACACCTTCTCCTCCACCATTTCATCCAAGTGTTGACTCCCACAACAATTTGTTTTCTCTCCAGATTCCTGTAGAGATGGTTCACACTAATTTATAAGGGGAAAACCTACAGGAAGAGTAGCCAGAAGAAAACAGGTCAACTCACCCATTTCATGCCCTACAGCAGTAGCAAATAAAGTTGTTAATTCTGTTAAAGCTGTTCCTGAGCCCTTACCCATCTAAGGAAAAAACAGAGACCCCCATGGCAGGGACTCATACCTCCCTGACTGCACAACTGACCATCACTGCTGTGCCTACATCATGGGGCCATTCTGACTGCTCTTTCTGAAGGTTATAGAGAACAGGTGGTGGAATGGGCAGCACTTCGTATATGAATCATAAACATCAGCTGCAGATGTGACCTATAAAGTTCCTTAGGGAAAAAAAGTAAGGATGAATACTTTCTACTTGTTTTCCTGTCTTCCAGTGTTTTACTATTGTGAGATTCAAGAAGACTGAGAAAGGAAGGAGTTGGGATTCAATCTGACACTCTCTAGATAGCTGGTATGGCATGCATTGCTATTTCTAAAAATATTTCATCTAGGAATTTTTTTTTTTTTTTAAATAAAGTAAGTTTTTAGTGAAAACAGGATTGGTTATTGATTCTCTGTTTCCTTTCTGTTCTTATGAGGAAGCAGGTTTTAACCATAAAGCATAAATGTATTTTAGAAATCTTGATTCTCCTTTTACTAGTAGGCATCTTGTGATTTTAAGGTCAGTTTACTCTCTCATCTTTTTTGTTAAATAGGATGGCATTTGATTATTTTCTCACAAAAAATGGTAAAATATTGAATAGAGGCTTGACTAAAGGATGAAATTTATATTTTCAGAAATGCTCTAAGTTTAAAGCACTGAAACAATGCTGTTAGGCTTTTACTACTGTATTTGACTTATAGAAAGTTGAAGCATTGAAATGATTATGCAGTAATTCAATACATTTTGTGGAAGGATAAACAGTTTAGATTTAGCTAAATTAAAAGCATTCTTATTGTTAGTATGACTTACTATCCCACCATTATAAACCAAATCCAGATGATTCTTATCTCTTTTCTACCACAAACAGTTTTTTTTTATTTATGAATACATAGCACAGAATTGTCTGGGAATATCTGAATTATCATAAATATAAAGCTATTTTTATAGAACACATTCTTTAATCTGAATGTATATTTGGATAGAAGACAAGAATCTTCAAGTGAACTGTGGATTTTTTTTAGAGATAATGCTGATATTTTCCTCCTCTATTTCCAATAACAAACTTTTTCTAAGACAATTTTACACAATGTGAAATAAGATGGAGAGAGAGCCACAGATTATATTTCCACAGGAAATACAATTTCCAATTTGAATCATCATTAATACAAATCTCAAATTTTCGCATTATGGATTGCAGAGTAGCTGGTATAAAACCTTGGACTTCAGTTTGGAAACACTTCAATAATGCATAATTTCATGCATTTGGACCAAAACACAATGAAGTTACAAAGTAAGAACTACAGTTTGAGGCTCACTGAAGACAATGGAAACCAAATCCAAATTTCAGTTGACTTTGGATCAGGCCAAGCATGAAAATATGAATTAAATGAATATGTAGGTTTGTATATGTATTTGAATTTGGTGTTTCTTTACGTCTTCTTTGTGTAGTACATGTTTTTTTTATCTTCAGTCTTATAAAGAATTATCTAACAAATTTTCAGGAAAACTTTTCACAGATCATTTAAGCAAATATTTCCTTTTAATAGATAATAAGACGCAAAAATCACAAAGAAAAAAATCTTTTCTCATTGATAAGAGGGTTTTTTTCATGTTTTTAATTATATTTAACATACTATTTCCTAGTACATCTCTTTATTTCTGTCAAATTACGGAGCGGATCCACCGGTGTGTTTGTTTGTTGGGATCTTTGCCAAAAAATACAATGGGAAATATTATCTGAAATTAAAATCTGAATGTAAATTTGCAATTCTGTCATGGATTCTTAGTGATGTCAGCCTAAGTGATGCCATCCACTACACACCTGATAGACTGTCTACACAATTACAGTTTTATTAACTGTAGTAAACCTACTGATAAAGAACATAGATTAAATTAGAAGAAAGATAGTTCTGCAGGTCTCACAGCTTAAAGATTAAGGCCAGCTCAGGGGTAATAAAAATAAGCTAAAGATTACATTTCTCTCTCTGAGTGAAACTATAAAGGCAATCTTTTACTTGCCTCGGTTTTCCATGCACTGTGAGGAATTGGGAAAAGAGCCAAGAGGATGTAGGTGACATAATGCTGTTTTTCAATGACGAACCTTCAGGAACCCGGGTTCCAGACCCTTGGGCCATGCACCTGCTCTTCTTGCACATGTAGATCTCAAAGAAATCGTATTCACAGTGTGAGAAGCTACTTGGTGTTAACTACACAGGAAGTTTGGGGAGAAAAATGAAAGACGAGCAAAATCTGCACCTTTAGCAGATACTTAGGAACACCACTTGTGCGTTTTACATTCGTCCTGAAGACATTCTCTGATGTCCTTTCTGTCACAAAGAAAGACAAAAATATATTTCCATCTGGGTGATTCTGCATCTTTATTAACAGTAATTAGGAGATAAAGCACTTGCCTAAATTCGTTTTCCTCTCAGCACATACACCTGCTCAGAATAAAACAAAAATTAAAGAGCTATAGGCAGTCATAGCAGTTTCTGTTCCTATTTTGCAGTTGTGCATTTCTCCTTTATTTTTTTGTCCATCGGAAATGTAAAGACTAACTAGATCAACAACTGATAGTGTGATTCTATAGGCAAAATATTTTTGCATTTGTTAGGAACCGTAGTTTGCATGCATTGAATAAAATTTCTGTAAATTAACATTAAATATGTGTTGGCTAAAGCATACATATAATTCTTAGTAAGACAAAGAAAACCTATCACAATCTACCCTTTCCTTCCTAAGTATGAAATATTAATTTTAGACATTAGCAGACTTAATATCTATTTGTGTAGCCCTGTAGCTGAGCAAATATGGTACTGCCATTGCTACTATAAAACCGAATGCTTTGTCCAAAACCTCCACAGCCTCAGAAGAGAGGTTTTCTGATTTTGCAGAACCCCTGCATCTACACTTGTCCTGACTTCTCTGGAGCTTTACTTATCTGACTTAGCTGTAACAGCAGTTCTCAGATATCCAAGGGATTATTACTTAATTTGTTTTGTATTTAGCTTACTTCTGTACAACGTTATGACATTGCACCTATTCTTCTAGTAATTTTGATAGATGCCTGTAACTAGTAAATGCCAAACTCAAATGAGTACATATAGAATAAATTGTGAGCCTAGAAAAAACTCAGTATAGACAACTGACAGCATTATAAAAAAGGCTTTGAAAGTGTGTAGTTGTGATGATGACAGAGGCTACATGTCTGATGATCAATTATTAGTAATTAAAGGGATAAAACGTGAGGAGAAAACTGGTTTTAGAGGTTATAAATATGGATGTTATATGGAAAAGAAGACCAGCGAAGAATGAAAAAAGTTAAAAAAGGTTCAGAAAATACATAAAATTAAACCTTAGAATGAGGAGGAGTGAACACCCCTGTTAAAGTTATAGTTTCCCCTGTGGAGGCGCTGGGGTGCTGACGACCCTTTCAAACTCATACTCCCCCCTTCCTTCTTAGTTTGATTTGACCCTAAGACCCAAAATGGCATGAAAAGATGAGCTTACACTAAAGAAAAGGTGGAGATGTTAAGAAAGATTATGTGTGTATAAGTCTGCATGTGCCTTTGTAACAACTTAAAACTTTGTTATAAATGAAGTTTTTTTCTAGATAATTTAGACTCTAAGAGTCAGTACTATTAGGACTGGACTAATACCTGTTCAGCTATAACAATGTAACCTGTTGCTTAAATTGTTTCTTATAAGACCATGTCTGCATGAGGCTGCTCTTGAGGAATAGCTTTAAGGTTATCCTACACAACTTTCCTATTTTATCATATTAAATTCTAATTTATGATTTTTCCTATTTAAATACTGCATTCAGAAAGACATCTAACATGTAGTTGACTTCAAAATCAACTTGGCAAATCAAAAAATCAAAGCAAAAGAAGTACAACACAGAGTCAATCTCTTGCCTAGTTGAAGTAATTGAAGTCATTACAGTGTTTTTAGTGACTGAGTCTGGGAACTGAAGGATTTTCCCACTTTATCTGAAACATTTCACCCAAAAAAAGAGAAAAGTTGACTCTGTCAGTCTATATAAGCTTCTGTCCTTAACCATGTATTTGAGAAGAAATAACCTATCAAAAAGAGACTTTGGAAGAATATTTAGTCTAGATGAGTATGTTTCCACATTTACCTGCTATGCAGTCTTCTGCCAATTGTATCCAGTTAGCGAATACTGAATCCACCAGCTATATGAGAAATCTATGATGTTCTTCACTTTTTTTCTTCAATCTGACTCTAGTTTCATCTGCCTAATGTAAAAGTACAGTTCCATTTGTTAAAAACAGATGTGAAAGTAATTTTAGAGTGACAGCAAAACAAGGGGAATTAATGAGTATAACATTATAGGGAACATATGTGAAACAGTCACAAAGCCATTTGACATTCATAATTTTGTGACTTGCACCAGACTAATTCTTCAAGAAGTTTCTACAATAATTTTTTTGTGTGTAGTGCTTTTTATGGAAGGTTTTGTTTGTTTGTTTGTTTGGGTGTGTTTTTTTTGGTTTTTTTTTGTTTTGTTTTGATTTTTTTAATCATTGTATTAAAACTTTGCATTTTCTTGGTGGAAGATATACAGTCATTTGTGAGGCTGATATTTAGTTATGATAACTCCAGGGACATTTGACAGAGTTGATAATAAAACAGTTTTACCCAGAATATTTCACTGGGGATTATTGATGAAGCATGGAACTGACCCTGATCTTTCTTACCAAATATAAGCCTATTTTGATAGTTTTTATACCTTGTTTAGAAGCAGAACTCATTATAATAATGTGACAAAATAAAATAATCAAAAAATACAAATTATATCAGTCTCTCACCTTGACTGAAGCCCAATTTTTCATAATTAAGGAATTTATTTCATCTGTTTCTTCCTTTACTGATCTTTTCTCTCTTATATAAAATTTTAACTTAGGAAGAAAATTAAGTAAGAAATGTTAGAAATTAGCAACAATATACTTTTCCATCTACTGGAATAGGATTTTATTTTTTCCTGTACAAATGAATGTATTCTGGATGAATGTTTCCCTGTAAACCTGCAGAACCAATTTGTCAAAAGCAGTTGAAATGCGATGAAATTTGTGATGGGGCCAGAACTAGAAGAGAATATAAGATGGAAAGACATATGGTGGGAGGCTGAAGTTCCCTGGTAATTCTTGGTCTAAGTCCTCCTGAAGCCTTTTAAGTCTGCTCATAACAGTAAAACATTCAAATTCTAAATTAACAACAAAATTAATCTAGCAGATGCCATTTGGGCATATTTTTTACAGCTAGGAATTTCTCATAGAGAAAACAAGAATGATGAAGAAAATATGATAAGACTGCATTATGTTCTACCAGGAATGGTGAGGAAAGGAGTATTTCTAGCCCTATACAAATGACACAAACTCTGCACTGGATTTCCAGAGAGAAAATAGTTGTCCTAATGATACCCTTGTGACGGAGACCCAATGACTTGTGGAAAGAGGATCATAACTGAAATAATGCTCTTAGCACTAGTACAGGACTAACACCTCATGAACATTAGATTTCTATTTTCTATGAAAGGGAACAGAAAAGGAAATAAACCCAAATAATTTCTTATGTCAGAAGAAATATATTTTATAAAATAAATCATATACTATCTTGAAAGATTACAGTTAAACTTAGATTATCATAAGCATGGGTCTGTCATTGCCAAAACACTAAATAACAAGCTTATAATAAAATCTGTTATTGGAAACTTTTTTTTTTTCTTTAATCAGAATGTTGAAGTATAAAATTACCTTATTCATAACTTTGACATCCATGAATTAAGGTGACTATATTAGAAGTCTTCTGGAAGACAGGAAATTATCTATTATGTTGTCAAATAGATTTAAATAACTTCATGTAAGGAGGAGCAAAATAAGTGAAGAAAGGGGAATGGAATCTAGAAAATTCTGAGCTAGTTTGGTTTCTGCCTTTATATAAATTTATCCTTCAAATTCTTTAGCCATACCACCTTTAAAAAAAAATTGGACTCATGATAGAGATAAAAAAAATTGGTGTTCTTTATTTCTCCCCATAACAGTCAAATATTAATATAAAAATATCCCACTAACCACCAGAAAAAAAACCTTCATGTTCTTTAAGGATGTATCAGAAGGGTAGAAACACTGCACTAGTGACCGCTAATATAATTTGTCAGTGTTCCTGGATTTTTTTTTTCAAGTGGAAATGTAAAGGAAGTTTCATTATCATCTTTTGAAAAATATTTTCACAGAATGGAAAAGGTCCAGAGCAGGCATCATAAATACTACATGAGAGAGGACACAGAGCACTCTGGCTATTTTATTTCCATAATGTGCCAGTAGAATCCTCACAAAGACAATCTGCACTACTCATCCAGAGTGAGATTTTGAATGGTTGTCCCTGTTACTTTTCTTCAGTTTGTATCATGAAATGGTATCGAAGCACTTGAACAGAATTCCTTTCAGATGAAGCTGAAAAATGTGGTTCATGACTATACCAAAATGCTATACATGTATGTAGTTCATGACACTGGACATGAACCAGTTTGAAGAATAAAAATCAGTTAAATATATCTAGTATGGACATCAGTGCCTCAGCACCAGCTGTTCCACTCTACAGATCCACTCCTACTGGCCTTCACTGTATGCTAGTGTAGACATCACCTTGACATAAAAGAAATCAGGGAATTTCAGCTTAGACTGAAGTCTCAGTGTATTTTTATAGGACATGTAGGTAGGTTGATGCACTGTCCGCACAACTTAACTCCCTAGGAAATGTTGCTTCTCTTTCTTCAATTTTAAATCTAAATAACCAAATTTTGAGCTTCTTCCATTTTCTTTCTCTTTTCCACCAGATAATTTCCCATCTTGTTTCTAATGGCAAGACTATACTTCTCTTGTTATCTTTTCTGATGCAAGTATCCACCACAGCATAAGAAATACAAGTCAGCATTTCAGTCCAAAACCTGCTTTAGAGGCCTGAAATAACAAAGCAAGCTCCCAAAAGGTAGTATACTTTGGAACTATCTTCCCTAATTAAGGTTTCTGAGAAGTATTCACAAGGCAGTCAACTCAGCTAAAGTTCCCTTTACACTGTCTAGACTGCACTACATTGCACCAATTTTTCTTATTTAAGCCACAAATTTATCCAAATCAAACCAATTCTTTTTTTCTCAGATCTTTAGAGGGAGAGGTACAGTGTGATCCAGGGCAGATTAAAATGTATGTATTTTAAATACATTTGCATTCCACTTAATCTCTGTTTTTGTACTTCTCACCTTGATGTATCCCATTTGTCCTACATCTTTTTTTATTTATCTAATTTTAATATAGACTTCAGTGTTATGTAAGACAAAAGAGTGTTCACAAAAACTTTTTCCCCCACTGTGTTGATTCCAAACAGCTGTGTTTCAGTGGTGGTTGGTTTGCATCAGGATAGACCCTTAAAGCTCATTCTTTGTTCTGAAGAAAACCCATCGGGGGGAAATAAAGGGAGCATAATAATTGAATAGCATTTAGTTTGCAGAATTTAAAATGTTCTGTTTCCCAAAAGTTCATGTGAGGTGTAAATGCATGATTCACTGAAGATCAAAGAGACCAGTCATGTACAATTCTGGATGTTCAGAGCACAAATATTTGTACCAAGCTTATAAACTAAGGCCTAAAGCACCAAAAAGTTAGGGAGTGTCTCATTTTCTCATAAAGAATTGGTTTCTTCAAAAAATGAACTAATTTAATACAGTTTTTATGAATTTCTGCAAAGTTGGTTATGGGGTAAGGATCGTAATTTTATTGATATGCAAGTTTTAGTGGCAGACATACACTTTTATCTATTAAATACAGACTGAATTTGAGATACGAACTGTCACTTTCAAATAATAGGACGAAAATACAATAATCAGAAAAGATCAAGAGTGAAGAGGAAAAATGGAATGAAGGACTCTCAAAATTTAACTTTTTTTGTCTTCATCCTAAGTTTCTGGTTACTAAACCTTATATAAATTTACATAAAATCACTTCTATTTGCAGTACTTTACATTGCAGTTTCTTGCTGTAGGTTTCTAATGTACATCCTCTTCATCTAACTTCATCAGTTTAGTAAAGTGACAATAGCAGAAGGTGTATATTATACAGAGGAAGAGTTCCAAATGCATCAGTGTAGATCTGACATAACTCACTGTTTTGTTTGACTAGTTTTCAGCAAATGCCTCTATACATATACAGAGATACATGCTCCAAGTATATTTCTCTTTTTATTCTGACAGCTGAACCCAATGGAAGATGTTCCCTGATCTGAGCAGACTTTGGTCAGTCTCTCACTGGCAATCACTCAGAATGCTTGATTTTTCCTGGTGCAACACTGATTTCGGGAAACTCAGAAAGGGAAAAAAAGCAAACAGCTTTCCTTCAGTGAAGAAAACAAGCTGGAAAGAAGCTATATTTACGCATGTGCATACGGTAGTTGATTTCATTCTTCCTCTGCCAAGTATGAAATGTTTCATTTAATGTATCATATTTTTCCTTACCTACTAATATTAATAGTCTGTTAACTATCTTGAAAACAAAAGAAAAGAAAGCAAAATAAAACAAGACTGACAACTTCCAAAATATGACAATGGACAAAAGGTATTAATTTTCAAAAGGTATTTATATCTTTAAATAAGTAATTTAATTCATGTTGACACTGCTGTCCTTGTGCTGGCAAAACTGTATAAGAGGTACTGTACTGAAAAAAATATATCTACCTTCATGATAAAGTGGGATTACCAAGCTAAAAATGTTTGAAAAATGAGTGCATAAATAATTTCACAAGGGCTTCCCCACTGCAAAATATCTCTTAAAACCATGCTTCCCCCTTTTCAAATTCTTCAAATTCTGGCACATGTTAAATCACTTGCTGTGTGGTTGTTTTGGACAAAATGTTTTTGCTGCCAGAAATGGCTTGAAAGAAGTGGTTTTTCTCTTGAGTATTTGAAAAAATAAGGATAAGAAGCTTGAGTTTTGCCAAACAGGGACTTCAAAGTTTGGCCTACAGATGGTTATGCATGCGTGCAATACTTGCACTTCATATGTTGCAACTTCATTTCCCTTCCTCCTCCATCCTTTAAAGTGTTTTTTGAAATGCCTGCAACAAAAGAAGTGTGGTGTATGGGTGGGAGAGTTTTGAAAGAGAGTCCTTTTAAATAAGCTTTGAATGTCAAAGGAGATGTGCTTATGGTGTGACAGATGACAGTGCTTGTTCATGGAAGATTTCATTTTAAAGAATAGAGCCTGAAAAGTTGAGACAGGAAATTTTTGGCTTGGTTTTCCTTCTAGCACCAGGATTAACTGATTCAAGACTTTTGTGGTTATAATAGTTTGGCTTTTCAATGAAACTCATGAATGTTAGAATAAGAATGCAAATAAATTACATTTAATTTTGAAACATACAAAACGCTTTGAGAGGGTTTAAGAGCTCTTATGGTCATAGTTTTTTTCAAGCAATAATAAAATTAATAGTTTCATTAAAAAACATAAGCCACAATAAGGAAAAACTATATTTTTTAATATTCATGACATATAATTTTATATCATAGATTTATGCCGTAGAAGGGTTTGGGTAGGAAGAGACTTCAAAGATCAAAAATAATATGCAAGATGTCAATATAACAAATAAGATCATCATATCCATGTGTATCTATTCACATATATAGACCTTGAAAAATTTCTGAAATAAAGAGATGAGGTATAAAATTTTAGCAGTGTTAGTTAAGGCAATGATCTCAAGCTTCTGCACTAGATGTGGCTAAATTTTTAAGACAGTTAATGTGACTCCTACTATTTAAATTACAATTATATCTACAGAAAGATTTTCATCAGAAAATCTAACACAAAATTTAATTCCATTTTATTTTAGAGATTGAGATGATCAAATATAACTGACATTCTGCTTCTGAAGCTATTTGTATGTTGAGTATTAAAATAATTTGGTTTTGTTTGAGCTTTTAAGCCTTGGGGCATTCTGAATGTTATACTGAGCTATATGTTCACATGGATCATAACAGACTGTCATTTCTCTTAAGCCTGAGTATAAATTCTTGCAAATAGTACATATGGGAATATACAAACAACACTTAAAAAAAAAAAAAAGGAAAAAAATTGGAATCTATTTATACTGAGAAACACTGCTTTTAGGGGAAAAAAACCCCATGTGCCTGAAGTCCTGCCAGTATTACTTTGAAGGATGGAAACAAACATGTATGTTCTATTTCAGGGGACATTGCAGAGTTTTAAGAAAACATTACTTTGGAAAACAGAAGGGAACTCAAGTTTGTCTTCAATTTCCCACCCTCCCCTATTTCAGAATTCTTGGTCAAAATCTTTGTTCCAAATTTTATAGTCAAATCTTAATTTAAATACATTTTTAAATCATAATCTATGCTGTTCTTCAGCTTTGAAAGACTGACTTTTCTGCATTTAACTTGCCTTAATTATGCATGGTAGTGTTTAATGAACTTAAAAAAAAAAATTAAAATGCAATTTTAACTTTGCATATTCTAGGTTCACATGCTCTTATTCTAGTGAAAATTAAAATATCTGTAATTCTTTCCCCCTGCCTTGTCTTTCCCTCTTACCTAATGATATTTTATACATTTTTTTTTGCATGACAATTTTCACACTTTATCATAGAATCATAGAATCATAGAATCATAGAATCATCAGGTTGGAAGAGACTTCCAAGATCATTGAGTCCAACCCATGTCCTAACACCACCCCAACTAAACCACAGCACCGAGTGCCACATCCAATCTTTTTTTAAACACACCCAGGCATGGTGAATCTACCACCTCCCCAGGCAGACAATTCCAGTACTTCACCACTCTCTCTGTGAAAAACTTTTTCCTAACATCCAACCTGAATTTCCCTTCATGCAGCTTAAGACTTTGTCCTCTTGTTCTGTCAGTTGCTGCCTGGAGAAAGAGACCAACCCCCACCTGACTACAACCACCCTTCAGGAAGTTGTAGAGAGCGATAAGGTCACCTCTGAGTCTCCTTTTCTCCAGGCTAAACAATCCCAGCTCCCTCAGCCGTTCCTCACAGGGCTTGTGTTCCAAGCCCCTCACCAGCCTTGTCGCCCTCCTCTGGACATGTTCAAGTGTCTCCACGGGGCCCAGAACGGGACACAGCACTCAAGGTGCAGCCTCACCAGTGCCGAGCACAACGGAAGAATGGCTTCCCTGGTCCTGCTGGCCACACTATTCCTGATCCAGGCCAGGATGCTGTTGGTCTTCTTGGCCACCAGGGCACACTGCTGGCTCGTGTTCAGTCGGCTGTCGACCAGTACCCCCAGGTCCCTTTCTGCCTGGGCCCTGCCCAGCCACTCTGTCCCCAGCCTGTTGTGCTGCAGGGGGTTATTGTGACCAAAATGCAGGACTCGGCACTTGGACTTATTAAACTTCATCCTATTGTACTCTGCCCATCCATCCAACTGTTCCAGGTCTCTGCAGAGCCCTCCTACCTTCCAACAGATCAACACACACTCCCAGCTTAGTGTCATCTGCAAATTTGCTAATGAAAGACTCAGTACTCTCATCTATGTTGTCAATAAAAATATTGATCAAAACTGGTCCCAGCACAGACCCTTGAGGGACACCACTGGTGACTGGCTGCCAGCTGGATGCAGCACTATTCATCACCACTCTCTGGGCCCGGCCATCCAGCCAGTTCTTAACCCAGCGAAGAGTGCTCCTGTCCAAGCCATGGGCTGCCAGCTTTCCCAGGAGTATGCTGTGTATGTTATGAATGGTTTTTCTTATTAAGTCAAAGAAGACACACTAATTTAATTTATATATCATTCCTTTGAAAGTAGATAGATTTTATGAAATTATTATTATTACTGTCAATAGATATAGCAGTAAAGAACAGCCACTTTTTTTTTTTTTTTAATTTCCAAGTGGATTTGTACCTTCTTTTCACTTCTTATCAACCAGAACAGGAAATGCTGTTAGCAAAATGAGGCATCTGCTATGTGTTCATGAGTTACAGGAGCATAGTTAATCAGGGCTTGCCATGTTAGTTTAGAATATATTTAACTTTAAGATAAAGTGAGAAAAGTAAGTATTTTCTCTCATTTCAGGAGAAAAAAGAAAAGACAGTTCATAACTCATTATAGAAGATGATGTTTCAGTTAATACTGGAGAAGCAGCATATGGCTAAAATGAGTTACAGAATCGACTTACTAGTAAGCCATGGATATTCAAATATGTCTTATTCCATGAATTTGATGAAATATTATGACAAATCAGTATGATCAGTCTGATGGATTTCAAATTGAGTATTCAGATTATGTTGGTTATTAAGTATTGATATTTTATGGGAAAGGAACATTCTTCTGCTGGAATCCAGCCTGAGCATAGGCTGCATGTGGATGAGAACAAGAAGGAAACCTGGCTGCCTAAACATAGGCTATATTATTAAGAGAATATTCTTTACGTATTTTAATTATGGAATGAACATAAATAGTTAAGAGAATGCAATAAGACAGTGTTTTACTATGCTAGAATTATATTTCATTGGAAGCAACGTCAGTGAGTGATTTTTTATTGTGTGTATTTTTGCATGGATCATCTGTTCCTTGGTTTCCATGACATTTTCTCAATTTTGGTGGCTTCATCCTGGATAGTCTTGACAGGCTTGATAGCTGGATATCTTGGTAGTCTGATCAGTCTTTCTCTGATGTTGCTTGGCTGCGTGGGAGTATTCCTTATGCTTCATCTTCTGTGATCCTCCTGTCTTACACGAGGAACAGATCAGAGAGGCAGATCTAGTAGCAAATGGGCAATATATATGTTAAGTAGTGCCAGACCAGAAGCAGAATTTGGAGAAGGTTCAGGTGTCTGACAAGTGATATTAGTGGGAACTAAGGCTTACCGGACAGAAATGAGCATGTAATAGGCTTTTGTAATTAGAATGGTATGGTGGATATATGATACCATCTAATATGATATCTGAACAGAACACATAGTAACTACTGCTTCTGTGCCAGTGCTCAACATGGATTCTCCCATTTTGTTAAAATAAAATTTCTAATTAAATCCTAATGTAGATGAGATATTTCATTTCCATGTACTTGTTAAATTATAAAATAAAGAAAAAGGTGGCAGAGGCGAACAGTAAAAAATATAAAATTAAACACTAGAAAGCAGTAGAAAGTAATAGATATGGAAATAGAAAGTGTTGAGAGAAAAGGACTTCAGACTGAAAATAGAAACAAGAAAATTTTTAAGCTATTTATTTAAAGTCTAATACCACAAGTGAAAGGATCCTTGCAAAGCTGAGAAGTATGACTGGTGGAGGAAGATACCAAGCTATTCAGTGAACAGGTACCTCACAGAATTGTCTGCTCCTGAGGTCTGCCCAGAAACAGCAATCAGTGCATTGGTAACCTGCAATAAGAAACAGGGCGACATACACCAGGAGGCCTTGCAAACAAAGGGGAACAGCCTATTTTCTGTATTAGAGAACGAAGTGGAAAGAATTTGGAAATGAAACAGAATTTATATTGTCGTGACCTAAGTAGATTATGGGAATATACAAGAGTCATTATAAGACACCACAAAGAATACTGGGAGGTTGTGCAAGACTTGCTATTGGCTATTTAGTGGAGGAGTCAAAGACAGAGAAATCCACCGACCAAGGAAGTTTGGGTTAGAGCAAGTATGGGGACATAGAGGGGAAAAAGACATAAAAAGTGTTGGTCAATTACAAACAGGTTGCTAATCCATATTCTTGGCCACTCTTTGCACCTGATCACCCCAGTGTCTCCTATTTTCTTGTTAAAATCCATTTCTAATCCTTTCTGAGGGTAAATAAATCTATCCTGTATGAATGGGTTTGTATAGGGGTTTGATTGCCAGTCTGTGGAGCATAGGTCATATATACTTTCCACTAATGAACTTCCATCCTGATCAGAGAGGGGAACAGACAAAGGCCATAGGTGTTTTCCGTGTCCTTTTGAGTGCTGAGTGTCTGTGCTGATCTGCGTGTCTGTCTGTGAATATATGTGTACATGTAGTACGTGTGTGGGTTTGCCTTCTTCCTGGTAATAAGTGCTCAGCCTCTCTCCTGGTTGTACCTATAGACAAGGAACTGTGGCTGCCTTATCTCTTTCAGACAACTGAATTAGTCAGCTTCTACCTGAAATGTAAACAGTTAAAAATCAAGATTTGTAGAGGGGGAAGAGAATTTGAAATAAAAAATTGTAAGAGAAAAGAGGGAACAGTCTATAAGTGACAAGGCTACGTGGTGGGGAAGAGAAAAACAGGGAGAGCAGGAAACCTTGTAGTCTGTTGCAGCACCAAAACTTAGCATGATATAATATATGTAAAGATCAATGTTTTTCATTACACAATACACCAGGAAATATAGACATTTTACCTATTTTCTTGAAACATAATGAAGCAACCTTTTACACATACTCAACTTCCCAGCACAAATGTCAGTAAGATGCAGAATGAATGTGCTATTTGTTTAAAGGGTATTAAATATGTTTAGACTAGCTGGTAGGGAGATATAATTATAGAACTAATAACTATAAAATAATCCAAGTATCAATGCAGTGACAAATGCTGGCATTAGCAGTGAGAATAAGCTATAAGTTGCCAAGTGTGCAGAAAAAAAATCATATACATGTTATAAGAAATGATCTGGATATGAAACAACAATGTTTGTACAGTTAGCTTGAATCTTGTCTTTCTGAGAAAAAAATATATTTAATTAGAAAAACAAGAGTGTATAGGACATAAATATGATGTATTTTGTGTTATATGCTCAATGCAATCTACCAACACCATTTTCTCTTGTGAACAAATAAAAAGTTAAAACCAAATCAAAACAATAAATAAAACCCCAAAACCAAACAACGAAAAAACCAAACCAACACTCTGCTTCCTACTGAGTACATATAAAAACCCTCAGTGAAACAAAATGATGTAAGCCTTATAGTCCTGTTTTAGTTTTGCAGAGTCAATTAGAACATCTTTACATACACTCTATAAATTTTTTGTCCATACTGCTATGAAACCCTGTCGCTCTTGAGCATAGAACTGGAAACTCCTAATTATGGACAACAAATATTTTTGCTAGGGCAGCTCTTGCATCTTCTTACTCTGCATCCTCATTAGGAGTGCTTACCTAATCAAGTGAAGAAAGTCCTCCTCAACCTCAGGAGGCCTGCTGTTAACTTACGCTTTCAGTTTGCTACTGAATTTGTATCATCCTTAACGAGGGTGCTGACACACATTATTCAGTTCTGTTGCACAACTTCCCTTCCCTTCCCTTCTTGATTATCATGTTACACAGCAAAAGGGTGCCACGTTTTGATTAGTTAAAATGAAGGCTGATAAAAGAGTATCTTATTGCACTATTTCAGGCTATTTTCCCCTGTGTGAGTAGTAATGAAGCATGTGCATGCTGTCTCTGAAATTCAAGCTCTAGGGAGCAGCATTTTACTCTAGGAAAAGGTTTGTGTTGTTAGTAACCAGAGTAATCTAATGCAGAATTTGGAGAGACTGTATGTATCTAGCCCTCTAGAACTGTTTTTTTCCTAAACCTCACTTAGCTCTGAGCAAGGTTTTTGAGAAGGGAAATACTTCCCTTACAGCAAGTCATAGTAGGCAGTGAGTTATTTGCTGAATAAAATTGACACCTAGAAATAGTTGCCTTCAATAAATTTATGATGAGTTTTTATTCATTATGCTGGAATTCAGAATCAAGTCTCTCTACACAGTCATAAATAGCAAAATTTTCAGACTAAGTCATAAGCAACTCTATTCCAAATTATCTGACAAAGGAAAATTGACAAAATTCATATGAGATCATGAGACTGGATCATGAAATCCTTCTTACTCCCATAATTTTGTTGAACTTGTTTTTAGGCCCACATAAAAACTTTGAAGAGCAGTTTACTGACCTTAGATCATCTTGACGACTATATACAGATTGTTACTGTTTCAATTATTATAGAAGCTTTTCAGACCTTTCAAGTTCTAACTTCAAGGAAAAAAACCAGACAAAATCATAGTTAAAAATGACACTGAAGCTGAGAGACAAGAGTCTTTGCTGGTTGAATATTTCAGGTGGCATAATGTCACTATGCATTAGTTTCATGATAATGTGACCTACATGATCTGAACCATACTATAGCCTCATTTTACTTATTTACTTATGAAAAAAAAAAAAGATTAAACTAAAAATGCATGCTGGGAAAATACTGGAAGCATTAGTGTTTGACTTTTTTTTGAGCCATTTGTTTTTTTTATTAAAACTTCACAAGTATTAGTGGAAAGTCATCATTTTGTTTTTTTCAAATTACAACTAGTTGTGACTGAGCTTTAGAATTTTTGGTAATCATTTAATAAGGAAAGTGTAAGGGAAAGATTTAAGGTTTTAAGATCCATGTAATAACTTGACTTCAGTTGTCTTTGAAGTGTCTTGAGATTTAAAATCCTTGCAATATCAAGTTTATTTCTTATGATAATTCTAAATCATTAGGCTTAATTTACAGGCTCCAGAAATAGTTAGACTACCTTCTATGGGATTGTTCTTTCCAAAGATTAATTATTTAAATTGAGTAATAATAGCATGTAGTTTTTCAAAAACTGCCTACAACTTGCTGCAACACTGTTTCTGTAGTTTTCTGTAGTCTGCCAGACTAGAGACAGTAAAACTCAGACAGGAAGTATATTATAATATTTTTCATGCTAGTGCTCATATCCATCTGTCAGTATGGCATTTTGCCTGTTCAGAAGATATAAGACCACTATTTAGAGGACATTAGCCATATCCAGATAGGACAGACTGAAATACACTTCAATAACCAGCTTCTCTGCCAAGAGATCATCTTGTTTGCAACTATTGCCAATCTGAAGATACATGCTTCATAAGATGGGCAAATGTCTGCAGATATTCTTCAGCTTACATTTTCAGCCTGTTTTTCTACCCTATGTCACAATTTCTTCTCTCTTTTTTTTTTATTCTGATTTAGTATTTTGATATTTTGTCAATGCAAAGGGCATATGGCTTCTTCACTAATACAAATATAATATACTTGAGCAGTTCCTTAATGACTTTATTCTGTAGATAAATAAATAAATTTAGGAATAGAAATTAATTTCTCTCAAAATCAGTTACTTTTATGCTCCTTTAAATCCCTCTTTTATCAATTGCTGCACATCTTTGGCATTTCTCATAGTACTAAAATCTTTTAAAATTTAATCATTCTGTTAGGTTATTTGTCTTGGAATATTTTAGGAAGTGTTTTGATTACATCATCAAGAATTTAAGTCTTCTATTAATGCAAGCTATGTATCTCTATGAAAACCACAGCAAAAATAGCTTACAGAAAAAAAAAAAAAGTTTCATGCTGTGGTGTCTCTTTGTAGCTATATGTATTACAACAGCAATAGTTGTGCAAAAAAGCTGCTCTACCTGGTCAGCAGAAAAGACAGCATTACTTGGCAGTTGGACTTCCCATTGGGCCATTATAGAAATTTACAACAAAAATTGTCAGAAATCCAGAATTTAAAAGTGTCATTCTGTTTCTCCATGCCAAACAGCCTCAAATGAGCTATCAGTCACTGTAATGTAAGCATTGTATCAAAGAGAGAGGAGTAAATAGATACATCATCTGATTATTTGGTGAGCATTAGAGGCAACGGACCATAGGATGGGGCTGCCTCTTAATGGAAAAACTGCCATCTGCCTGTACACACAGCTGTTTCTGAGGTATTACGGAATTGATAATAAAAGCTCTTTCATTCTTAGGAATGTCACGCTTTTCACAGATCCAAAGATCTCTTGTCAGTTTTGTGCAATATCAGCAATGTAAACTTGAATATCATGTCACACACCCTGGGTGGGGTTTTAGACAAAAAGTACAAGAACAGGTTTATAAAACATAGTCACCTACTTCTAAGAACTCTAAGAACTAAAAAACCATGATAGCTCATACAACTACTTGGTCTTATCTTTTTTTCAGTAAACTTCTGTATTCAGCACTGAGTCTCCAATCTATGTGAAAAGATAAAATATTTTTAAATTTCAAGATGTTTTATCAATGCAAAATATCTATTTGGACATCATAAAGTAAAATACAACGATTTAATGGGAAAAGAATCCCTATTGGAGGTGTGGGACCTGCTATATCTTAGGCCTACATTTACCTACTATGTCTCCTATAAATATATGTGTCTCGAACCAATTCTGTCATAAGTCCAAAAGTCACTCAGCTTTGAAGTGAAAGAACAGAACATTCGTTTGCACCAGATTTCATCAGGAATTCATTATTTTGGCACATGTGCATAGAGTAAACAAATGGTTTTACAAGCCAAAA
Source organism: Eulacestoma nigropectus (assembly GCA_013397775.1). Classification (NCBI taxonomy): domain Eukaryota; kingdom Metazoa; phylum Chordata; class Aves; order Passeriformes; genus Eulacestoma; species Eulacestoma nigropectus. The sequence continues at coordinate 377,830 of VZTE01001014.1, forward strand.
GAGGAAGTTGAAAAAATCCATAGCCATCAGGAAATTGGTTTTATATTAAAAGGCAAGACCTACTTAAAGTTAATGCATAATTAATACCAACAATTTGTTATTCATTTAGAAGCTATAATATGACCTAAATTATATGCACAATTTAATTGCTTCTCTACACTACAAAGATTAGGGGAATATGGTTTTCAGACATAGCTATAAGGTGCTGATTTTTTAAGTAGCAAATTGATGTTCCTTAGGTAAAAATGTCTTCCCAGAAAAGACACTTGTTTGTATTTGCTAAGACTTTTTCAATAAGATTCTGTACATAAATGCTGTTATATTTATATTTCACATCATTGGAATAGATCATATGTAATTCTCATTGTTGCTGGAATTTCAATAGCGTCAAGAGTGTTAAGATTATGTTTTCCATATTTTGATTCTTGTGTTTCTTCTCCTTTTTCATTTGAAGCAAAGATGTATTTATTCCACCACTCTAGATTCACATAGTTTTTGATGGTATATTTTTTAAAATATTTTTCCTACTCATCCTGGCTGCGTAAGTTGAATTTTTATCCTTTTTTGATTATTCTTACTGACAGTCTTTGTTAATTTGTTAGCAAAACTGTAAAATAATAGTCGCATAGTAGAATCTACTGTAGTTATTTAGAATCATTTTTGCTGTGGTACTTCATGAACAAGCAGATATTTTAGAAGTTTCTAGCACTGTTAGAAAGAAAACAAGCAAACCCAAACTTTTCCAGACCAAAAGCAAAAAGAATTATAAAGAAAAATTAATTAGGAAAAAGAAAAGAAGACATGAAATAAGCCCCATAATGTTCCTGTGATTTTCTTGTGATGGTAATTAAAACAAGGGTGCAACATAATTTGTGCTAAGAAGAATGTGGCAGAGCTGCCAATTTCATTGTCTCAGTAGGAAACATGCCTTCCAGGCAGTCATTAAAGAGTCAAGTGGGCTAGTATTTTTCTGAGACCAGGGATGGTCTGGCTATGTGCTGTGGTTTCATGTCACAGATGGTCTGCAGATTTCTGTCTGAATGCAACTGCCAGCAAAGTTTTAATTCTATTTCATGAAGTAAAAATAGTTTTGATTAAGAAAATTAAAATAAATCTTTATGAATAGATATTTTAAAGGAATGAATACAGAACAATGTGTGTTTTACTTATATTTATTATATACTTATAAGGGTGGTATGTATGCGCATGTATCAAAGCTTGAATTGCAACTCGGGTACTAGTCAACAAAGAAGAAGTTTTTTTCTTCTTTACCACTGGATTAGCTTTCTTATTAGTAAATCTAGTGTTTAAGTAATTTCAGTGTTAGGTCTTGAGCAATTGCCCAGATATGTGGCCAATAACACTGTCTAAATGAGAAAACTCTTCTAGTTAGAAAATTGAAACTTTGGAGTTAGCTACCCCTCAATTCAAATCTTATCTCTTATCTACTTCATTTTGTTCTACCATCAATGAAAATCTGTAACCAAAGGAAGTGATGTTATCCAAATTAGCATATCAGCATTTGACTCTCAGAATCTGTTCCTTGCCTGGGAGCAAGCAGTTTGGAAAGGCCTCTTAGTTATTATGCAACACAGTTAATGTTTCCTTAGGTAAAATGCAGTTCCAGATGGTTGATTTCTAAACTTAGATACGCAAATATGACTGGCTAAATATGTGGGTTGTGGGGGTATATATATATACACACACACACACACATGCATATATTTACATATATATACATGTATATATATATATATATATATATATATATATATATAAACATTCCTCAGGACATTTGAAACTCTTCAATTGTCATTTGCAAAGGCATCTAGTGACATTTAGAATGCATTGGTGATAAGTGTGGTGCTAGCAGATACTCATGACAACTGAGGGTGTTTGAAGTGACATTAAAACCCTACATACACGGCAGCTGAACGGAGACCCTGCTTAGTATATCGGCGGACTACAGAGAGCTTATTCAAATTAATCAGTTGGCTACATATTTCTGTCATTCTAGAATACCCTAGGGTATTTATCCTGCTGTCCAGCTGCCACCCCAAAAAGCCCATGGCTCTCCCATAAATCCTATTATATCTGCAAGGCCACAGTGTTATGTCAGACACCTCTGAGCATTTGATTTTTACACTTGGTGACATCTTCACAAAATTGGAGCAGGCCATAGATGTCTGGTTTGAGGTAAGTTAAACCATACTGAGTTTATGACTAAGGTTAAAAGTTGGTGCTATGAGGAATCACACTGAGTTATCACTGAGGGTAATGAAAGGTTCCTCTGAGGCTCAGGTTATCTTACGTGTTATTTAAAAATTATATAAATTATATAAAAACTTCTTCTATGTGTCTTGGATAACCTACAGCTGTCCACCTCATCACCTTTCACTGAGCACCTAATTCTGGATCGTTGAATGCCACATTAGGTATGAGTTGACTGTAATGGGAGCTTAGATATCTATTTAAAATAGGGAGGCCTTAGTCTTATTTCAATTTGTTATGTACAAATTGCTATAAAGCAATTTGAGGTGCCCTACAGTATTCGAGATACCTGACTAAAGATGGTAGATACTGCACAGGATCTGAGGGACTCATGGTCTTTGGTAGAAGCAAACGGAGACCAGGTAGGACAGGACCATAGGACCGTAAGATGATTCAAGGCACATGAGGAGTTCTTTAGCCCAGGCTGCTGTTCAAAGCAGACACAGCTCTGACTGGAACATTCAAGACTTTGTCCAGACAGGTCTTGAAAACCTCTAAGTACAAAGCCTGCACAGTTTCTGTGGGCAACCTGATCCACTGTGTGGTTGGCCTCACGGTTTAATTGGTTTTCCTGATACGCAGTTTGGACCTCCCATGTTTTTATTTACATGTCTCTTGCCCTCCCATCACACCCCTCAAAAGACATTGTGTAAGTATTTGGGGGCTGTTGATAGGTCCCCTGTAGCCTTCTTCTCTCCAGGTTAAACAAACTCAGCTCTCTCAATCTTCCTCATATGAAACATGATCCAGTCCATAAGCATGCAGCCCTTTGTTGGATTCACTCCAATATGTCCACCAAACCTGTAATCAGCCCTCCAGATGTAGCCTCACAGGGGTTGGGAGCCATCACCTCCCTCAACCTGCTGGCAAGAGTTTTCATAATGCAGCTGTGATGCTGCTGACCTTTGTAACAAGGATACATTGCTGATCCATGTTCAGCTTGTTTCCCATCAGCACCCCCAGGTATTTCTCTGCAAAGCTGCAACTGGTTCCCAGTACAAAACCATATGAAAAAAAACTTCTAAACAAACTTTTGCATGAGGTTCTGCCAAATCAACACATATTTTCTTAAGAAAGTGTTTCTTACAGATGACTGCTCATACGATTGAATAACAATAAATATCACTTTGTGATAAATAAGTTGACAATGAAGGAAGAGTTATGCTTGGAATAGCTGGACTGTTTAGCTCGCCATTATAAAAGGAAACAGTCTCTTTCACCTACCTCAGAAATATTGTAGAAATTCACTGGTGACATAACATGCCTGCTGTCTTCCTCATAAAGGAAACAAGTAAAAATTCCGCTGTAATCATAGTGACACTGTAGAGAAGGGATGGCTACTGTAATGAAAAATATCTGCTCTTTTTGTGACCCAATGTTTCTTGAATACTGTTTTCTGTCAAGTAATGAAATCTAGATTTCAAGATTCAAAGTAATTTGTTGAACTTGTTATTTCGCTGCATGGAAAAGGTACAAATAAATTTACCTCAAAGCTCTGAGTAAGTCAGGGCGCTGTCACAGTAACTTTTACAAGATGGCTGATGCTCAGCTGCACAAGGTAGAAAAAAAGAGTCTAAAATAAATCTAGAAAAGAGCATCTGTTAGTTAATCTAAGACTTGTTAATATAGTTGAACAGAGTGTTCACAGAATTTAGACATCATCACCATGTGAAAATTTGTGGATAAAATCACTATGGAGAATAATTGTTTGATAACCATTATTAATAATGAAAGCTATTTTTTTTTTTTTTTATTAAGAGAAGAGCCATTATATATGGCCATAAGAGTAATTTTAATGGGGGTATAATCTAGTTAATTTGCCACTCTGGATTATGGAATCAAATAGTTAAAAATATAAATAGAAAATGAAACAAAGATATAACCCCCCCCTCCACTCTACATCAAATCAAATATGGAATGGTTATAGTATTTTCTTATGCAAACCCTTTTCTTCTGTTTATTGTAGAAGAATAATAATCTGTCTTTGTTTAGAAATACTGAATTCATGGTCATATTGTGAAGTAAAACAAAATATTGAAATTATTCGTAGCATGTACTTTACGATAAAAAAAAATTTAAAAATCAGCACTATAAGGGCTCGTTGTATTGAGGGAGTGGGATTTTTTACTAGTTAATACAATAGGTGTCTTTAAATTAAAACAGAGATCAAAATGTATAGTTATAGATGATTATAGATCTTGGTGATTAACCAGGAGATAGGAGCAAAAACCACGCTCTGTTGCCGAGATGGATACCACTGTGGTTGTGGTAGGAACAGCAAAATAATTGAAAGACAAAATGTATGTACAGACATTATCTAGAAAGAAATACTGAACTTGTAGTTCTTATAGCCATCTTTGAATGTCTCCAGTTTCAAATAGTGGGAAAGGACTAAATAGTCCTAAGGTTCAGCTTTTTTGTGCCTTCAAGTTTAACCTAGGCTTACATGGGGTTTTCTTTTCCAAACATCGACTGAGGAAGTATAAACTGTAATCAAGAAGGGTGATGAAAGTCTAAAAATATTCTTATCTTTCATCACTTTAGCAGAATAGATTAGTCTTTATTAACCAAGTCTATATTTTATGAATATGAATACGTATTCTTTCCTATGTTTACACAGCTTCCTGTCAGCTTGTATAACTTGTAATTAAAATCTAATTTTGCTAACTTTAAAATATGATACATGAACAAACTTCTTTATTCTATGAAGATCCCATCTTTCTAACTGTGGTCCACATTCCCCTTTCTCTGGAAGTATTCCAACACATTAACCCTTTCTTTGTTTACTTCATAGATTTTCATGCTTTCACAAACATACAAACATTATCTGTTTGCATCATGAAAAGCATGTAATAGAACAAATTAAAATAGCCAATAATCTTCTTTAAAAAATAGCAAAGCCTTTCATTTTACCTGAAATGCCTAAGGGAATAGAAAAAAAACGTGTGAACATTGTTATTTTTATAACAATTAAGATCTGTAGCCAAATGAATTGATGCTGCAGGTAGAAATACCACATTTCAGAGTGTGAGCTGGTTTTTGTTCAGTATGCTTAGATTCAAGGATATAAATGACATTTTTTTAAAAACATGAACTTTTTAAAAAGAAAAATAGAAAAAAAACCCAAAAACATACCAAACAATACAAATAAGTGTCATGGGTTGAAACTGAGTTGATTGACAAGCTTTTAAGCCAATGCGCTTTTGCGAATTTTGTGTATTTAAACCCCATGCAAGGGCAGGAAGTTCCTCTCTTGTCCCTGGTCCTCCGGATGGAGAAGGGGGGCCTCCGAGCCTCCGGGCAGCCTCCAGGCCCGCTCGAGCCTGGCCTGGGCTCCTGCCTGGGCTCCTGCCTGCCCCCCCCTTGCCTCAGAGCTGTGGGCAGCTAAACGATCTATGGACTGCCCATAGCTGAATCCATCCGGCTCGGCTTTTGGAGGAATCAGGAGGGGCCTCCCCTCCCCCTTCATGCAGCCCGGGGGAGCCTCCTCTCTCCCCCTCCTGCAGCCCGCGCAGACCCAGCGGGACCAGCGGAGCCTCCTTTTCCAGCCTGCACAACTCGCACCGAACTGAACATCAGCACAGCCCGTGGGGAAAGTCATGAGGGAGAAGAACATGGAGGCTGCACGGTCAGGGAGAAAGAGAAAGTCAGTCACATGAGGCGACGCGGAGATGGCGGCGGGAGAAAAGGGTGTGTGCGTTCCGGCGCCAATCTTAAAACCCCTTCCAGCAGCTGCAGAGGACTGAACTCTTTATATCATTTTAAAGTATGGGAAGATGAAAATCCATGCCTGTGAGAATTCATGTTGCAGCCTGTGAAGATGTAAGAGAATGTCTATGCCAGGCTATGCAGTTGTGAAGCAGCTTTTAGAGGTTTGTGAAGAAGCAGAGAGCCTTTGTGTTTAAACCGGAATAATTAATGTTTGAAAGAGACTGGAAGCAGAGAACCTTTGTGTTTGGGCTGGAAGAATTCATCTTTAAAAGGACTTGTAACCCCATGTGATGGCCCATGATTGCAGTATGAATATACTGTGGAATTGTCATGGGAGAGATATTTCACTTCAGTAGATGGTTTCTGGGTGGACTACTGAGTTGTGAAGGAATGTCCACGGCATCAGCAGAAGGGAACCTTTTTCCTTAAGCATAAGAAAGAGACTTTTAAGGACTGTAACGCTGACCAAATATTGTTACCCTTTGTGCAAGGTGGTAAAAGGAGGGGGAGTGCTGGAGGGAGAAAAGGGAGGGGGGAAGAAGTTTTTTGCTTGGGGAGAGCTGGAGGGAGGAGAGTTTTGCTTTAGCTTCTTATTATTTCTTGTTACTTTTAACTCTGTTAGTAATAAACTTCTTTACATTCTGTAAAGTTTTAGGCCTGCTTTGCATTTTTTCTGGTCCTTATCTCACAGAGTAAAATAGATGTGATCAAACCACTGCACTAAATTGGTGTTTCCGCCCGGTTGGCAAACCAAACCCGCTACAATAAGATTTGTTAAGGTGCCTCTATGACTGGTATTCAATTGTTTCATTGTGCATGCAATTTCAAGAATGGTGTGGGTTAAAGAATTCAATGGTTTATCATCATGATAGTCTTTGCATCATTTAATGTTTTAATTTAGCTTTCCTTCATCTTCTGAAAGGAAGTAGCTATTCAACAATGAGCAACTTTATTCTCCAGATGCTCTTTTTTTAAACAATTGGCTTAGGTTTCTACTGTAGACTGGTCTTTCTTTCTTTCATTTGAAAGAAAATTAAAAAGAAAGGTGTCACAACAGAGTAAAGAAGTGAATGTCACAAGGAATATTAGTCAGATAGTTCTGATAAAAAAAAATTCTTCAATATGACAATATTATTACCCAGCTTAGAAAGCATCAAGGTAAGTGGATACTGGTGCCTGGATCCCATGGCTACAGATCACAAAGTTTTGTATGGTCCTAATGATTTTTTTCAGGTTTTTAACAAGTTCAAAAAATACAGTACATAGAGTTTTGTACCTAGAATGGAAGAACACCCCAGTTCTATCTTAAGGTTAATACAGAGTTGATGATTTATGGTTGCCAGAGGTTAGTGCAAGTTTTTCATTACAGATGATTAATTTATTTGTTATATGTCTTTGCAGAAACCCAAAAATATGATGGGTATAGTTTTTTTTTGGTCTTTCCTTTTAATCTCTGTGCTATCTGCTAGCAAAGTTACTGTGGAATTGTACATCTGGAAACTGAGGTTCTATGAAATGTTGTTCTAAAACATTTACAGAAAACTATTTGAAATAGCATGTTACAAGTAGGTTGAACCCATGATTTTTGAGCCCTTTTGTTCTCTGGTGCTCCACATATGGTAGAGTTTTATATGAAGAAAGAGAATATCAAAGACCTTTTTTATCTTTCAAAAAAAGCACAAAACCAGAAGTGTATCAATACTGAAGATGCTTAAATTTAGAAAAAAACGTCCTTATGTCAAATATGAACTAACATATTTTACCTATTTCTTCAGGATTTAGCACTTAGAAATCTGCATTTGCTGAAAAAATCTTTTATTTTCAACTTATCTAAATGAAAACATGGAATTATTTAAAAAACACATAGAACACGCTCTTTTGATGTATGTTTTTCTTTACTATCATTTGTAGACAAAGCAATAAATGTCTTTCAGGTGCATTAATTAACATTTCTGGAGGCTAAGAATGCAAAATATAGATTATTACCCTCTAGATACTCTGGTTCATATATTTTATTATGATAGTGGAACTTTCTTACCAAAAAAACCCCATAATATTCCCTCTGTTGGTGATACCTGTGATTATAGAATGCAACAGAAAAGGCGAGGAAGAGGATTACACGCTCTCCCTAGCTCTTCAGATCACAGACTGAAAGAAACACCTTGTGATACATACAGTCTTTGTGGAGGGTATGGACAAGGCTGAACACAGCCTGAAATGCTGACACGCAAGCATTTTAGGCTTCTAATGATTTACCATCTGTGACTTATAATTTGGAGCCTTTGCATAATGACTAACTTCTGAATTATCTGTCATCTGCAGGTCCAAAGTCTGTTCGTTATGAACTACAGACATCTAAAAGTCTCTTTAGTATCTTAAATAGATGGAGAAGGAGAAAAAAATTGCAAAGATAACGAAAAGCAGTAACAAGTACTCAATATTGATTGATTGTTCCTTTTCAAAAAGTATTTTTTCCCCCAGATAATTCTTTCATGCCCTTTCTATTTTCTCCCATTGTAGTATATTTCTTCCTGGTCTCCTGGTATGTAGAATAATGGTAATTCAACATAGCCTGCTGCTGCAGAACTTCAATTCCACTTTATACAATTTGCATTACTTTGCATCATTGGACAATTTTTTTACTTACAGTGAAATAAATTTATGATATCATTCTGCATTCGTTCATTCTGCACATGATCTACACTTATAACACTGTGAAAAATGTTTATAAATCTTGTCTGGTATTTCACTGATACTTCTGCTTCCCCTTTGTAGTAAAAAGTTTTCCCTTTTATATGTTATATGTATGTTGTGCCATTATGCAAGGACTTACTAATTGATAACAGGAAAGGGTTTAAATAACATAATCCTTATGTTCATCTTTAAACAAGGTTTATCTATTCAAAGGTCGATTCATTATGCCTGACTTAGTATTTCTTTCAGCTTCTTAAAGTAGGAATTAGTCCTGTTTTTTCTCTCTAATTTTCATAAAGTGAACAACTACCCTTGTGCAGTGTCACAAAGAGCAGATTTGCCCTCTGGGCATGCCAGTGTCTCTCCACTGCTGTAAGAGGCACATGACGGAATATATCCTTATTCAGATGTATTAGCTAAATACCTCAAGTTCAGTGGGATGAATCTGGGCATAAATAAGTAAATTGAAATCAATCTTCCCCTGTGGGAACAAACTCTTTATGGGAAAGAATAACTGAAAGCAAGTTAGTGTTATGCTCAAAATATTGTTTATGGGCAAAGAGGAAGTAAAATACATATCTCTGTAAAAATAAAACCAAAAGGTTGTTATTTCTCCAACAGAAATCTGAAAAGTCTAGTTCAAAAATCATCATTAGTCTAGATACAATTATTAAAGGAAAAAAAATGTTTTCATTTTTAAAAAAAATAATATTCATAAGAGAATTAAAAATGCAACAGTCTGGTTAATGGCTTCCTTCCTTTCTTATCATCCCTTGTTATATTGATAAAGGTCTTTGGTTAGATACTTTTAAAGGAAGCACTCGCCTTCTATGTACACTTACAAGCAAAATTCTGTCAGCCTCTGGAGTCCTCTGCTGGAATAAATATGCTGTGTAGAGCTTTTCCTTTCCCGTTCAGTACCCAGTTGTGGTACTTTGTATCTGTTTGTTAATGAGCTACTACACCTTTCTCTTTCCTCATAGGTCTGCAGTGTCATGTTACATCCCAGTTTACTATATATGGTGCCCTTTATATACATGTCAAATACTAGATTTTTGTTCTGTTCATTTCCCCAAAACCCAGTTTTGTCCATCTCCAGATATGCATTTTTGTAACTGACAGCGATTGAGTTGTTTATAGGTGTGGCATCTCCAGTGCCTCATCTCTTATCACCACCCCATGCCTGGGCTCCTCTGCCTCATGCCTTGTGTCTCCACTTCTCAGAGTTTTTTGCTACTGTACGAGATGTGAATTTCTCTGTACTACATCTCTGTGTTAGAGCTGTAAATACCTCATTCTATATGATTTTTTTTTTTTTTTATGCTACTATTTGTATAACACTCCTATAATGCAAAGCTGGAGGTAAGGAAAAATTCAGACAGAGCAGGCCTGGCAAGTGAAGCACCAAGCTTATGGCCTGTTACTAGCAATGGCAATACTGTATGACTGGACTATGCAATGACATTATGGCCAAATATGCAAAAGCAAATATGCCAAAACTAGAAGGCAGCTAGGAGCTGCAGGTTTTTTACACTTGAAAAACAAACTTCTAGCACATTTATTCTCTCCAGCAGAATAACAAGCCTCAAATGGGCCCATGGGATTTCAACACATTGCCTGAGAAAAACTACATTCTATAAATTAACATGGGAAGCCATCAGTAGGATGAGCAGAGAGCTGTCTATACCTGCGTGAGAAAGTAAGTGTGGAACTCGTGTACTCATGTAACAATTTCAGTGACATTAGGTCGTTCAAATTAAATGCAAAAAAAATTATATATATAATATTATATATAATATTTAATGTGTATTTTATATAATAATCCAAACATAAAGAATGTGTGATTGATATGAGTAAATATATGAATCATATAGGTACTGATTTAAACAGATATAATTATTTTATATCAGCTAAAGTTTATGTTTCATATATTTGCTTGTATCAATCACATTCTTTCTATTTGGATTATTATTTTAAAAAGCCTATGCTCTGTGTGAGAGATTTTTTTTTAACTTTGGGACAAGGGAAGTTTGAGATATGACTTTCATTTTCATGTTTAGAAAATAATGAAAAATTTACAGACTATGCAATAATTTCTCAGTTCATGAAACACACATACTTCAAAGTTTGTTTGATCCACACACCATGCAAGCAGCTGAATTTCAAACACATACTAAGCATAGACCCCAGAATGTAAAAGGCCTTTTTTGTTTCATATATTTGGTGGAAGGGTGTCGCTGTGTATTTTTAACTCCCACCAAATGGCCTTAATTTATCTTCAGGGGAGGTATAGAGAACATCATGTTCCTGGTTGGATTAATGCCTGAAAATGGCAACAGGCCAGGATATCACATGAATATTGAATAACTCACAGTACCATGCAGTGCAGTATGTGTGTTCTCCATCACATAGCGTGAGAGTGGCCATGGAGTGTGTAACCCCCTATGTTTTACACCATCTTCATTTATGTGGACACAAGTTCTTTGATATCACTTCTAAATTCAGTGGGGCTCAGATTCCTGTCCTGAAAGGCATTCAGTAGAACTACTGTACTACTTACTACTAGGTTTAATTTTTGTCTTGTCAAAATGATCAAGATTAGTGCAATTTCTATTTCTTTGACTGGTATTTATTAGTTTTTCAAATACAATGAATGAGTCATTTGACTTCACGCAGGAGACATCAATGAAATGGTTAAAACAGACCTCAGTGTGTCTCACAGTTAAAAGTATTTCTCATTTTAAAATATACTTTACAAGAATAGAGAATAGATCTTGCTTTGGCCTTTTTCCAGGTGTGTGGCTTGCAGATAATGTAAGAAATACTTAAGTGTGCAAGGGGGAGTTAATTGCTGTTGGAAATGGTTTTGAACCAGATTCAAAATGTTTAATATTTAACATGAAGGGCTGGCTGATGTTTAAAACAGGTGATCATGTTCTTTGCATTTCAATTAAAAACATGTGTTCCTGTCTTAATATAAAAACTTCAAATATCCAGAGTCTTTTGCATGTAAATGTAGGCATGCTCCACCATCTGTAAATTAGATTTTTTGGTTTTTAATTATTTTTATTACTTGGCACAAATGTTAAGCAGGTGTATTTCATTTTTAATTGGACGAAATTATGGTCCCGTTCAAATACAGTATACTTTGTTTCCAGCAGGATTAACAGTTCTGTGAAATACAGGGTAGGTATCCATGAGGCTATACGTGGTACATATGTTATAGATAAACAGGCAATGCTCACTTTGTAGTACAGAGTTCTGCTTCTGAGAAATAAAATTGTATGCACAATCGCTCCTCTTCTATGGATGTAATTGTTCTGCATATTACATATATTATGTCTGCAATTACATTTATGGATGTAATCGTTCTGCTTGTATCTGCTAGGAGGTTTTTGAGATGCGGTGTACGCAGCATATGAAGGTGCTCCATGGAGAACTGATTAAATCTATCACATTAACAATATTACTTATTGACATCTGCAAATCCCACTGGACATTAAAAATAATTCCTTAATAACAGTAAAAGAAAATATTTTCTTTCAATATTCTAAGATGTTGCTTATCACTCATTGGTGGAAGCCTTCTAGCTAAGATACACAAAAAACCAAAGTAGCGCATTTTAGGAAACATGAAAACATTCAGTTTAATATACACATTTTTGGGTGCAGCAAAGACTGTCTTATCTATGTTAACATAACGCCTACTGGAGGAGAGAAACATATATAAAAACCAAAATAAAAAGGCATTACTATTATGTGTTAATTTTAATGCAGATCGCAAACATTCTCTGTTATTTCCTAGACACAATAGATGGAATTGTGTTAATTTTGAAAGAAAAAGGAAGCAGGAATAGAAAAGAAGCTGAACAAACATGGAAGGATCATCAAAAGCACGAGAACAAAATAATTATTTCCAGTTACAGTACTCGAAAAGTTGTAGACTGAGGACAGGTATTGCTTTGTTTACTCACCAACAGGAAATCTCTAGCTAAAGCAGTATTTATATCATATACTACAGCTCAGATTGGAGCTGTCTGAGCTACAAAAATAATTGCAAACAAAGGAGGCAGAACAGTTCTGGGGCTCTTAGACAAATCATTTTGCTGCCTACCTTTCATTTATGACCCTGGCCATAAAATGTCTCTGATGGAATTGAGTTAAAATGAAAAATGAAGTTAAAAAAAAAAAAAGTCTGTTGTTGTTGTTGTTCTTATATTTAAAATAACAAAAGAAGTTAAAAGTAGGTGTATTGCCTGTTTGATTCTTTTTGATAATTTTAAAAATGCTAAATATACAAATGTTTTAATTAACAAAATGGAAAAAGAACTAAGTTAGAAATAAAAACTCCTTGTTTTTTCCTTAATAATCGAAAATCAGATTTTATTTCCTTTCACCTATAATTCAAGGAAACAAAAAATCTTCAAGGAAAGAAATGAACCCAGTGACGCCATGGAGATGGTTCATATTCATGCTCACATGGTACACCATGTTTCTTTATTTAACATGGTACACCACTGATATAACACTATTAGAGCCAGAAGCACAATTATATCAGCATCTTAGGGAAAGTAGAAGCAGTATTTCTTTGACTTGTTTACCTTTTAGGAATATATTCTGCATGCCATGCATGGTAAATATTCAGATACACTTTGCAGTCAGTAACCATGTCACGGCTCCCTTGTTTTCAAAACAATTCTGAGAAGGTACTGAAAGAAGGAAAGGAGACGTGTTGCAACACACTAAGGTGAAAAAAGATGTAGTTTGAGTTTTTTTGCACACCACCCCGGAACTGTTACTTACTATTATCTGGGTGGCTTCTTCTGTGGGAAAGTTGCATGTGGCATATAGACCGCAAAATACTTTAGGTTGGAATCCTGACATCTGGAGATACAGATAGAACATCTTATGTTACCACCACAACCCAATAAAATAATCTTCTCCTGACTATTGGAGACTGCTGGATTCCAACATCTGCAAGCCACCGAGGGGAAAAAAGTATGAAGTATCTTTAGTAAAGAGAAAACAAATTGTTTGTTTCTCTTTTGACTTTTTACTAAAAATGAGAAAACAAATCAAGAATTACGAAAGGTTTTTTCATGACATATAATTCACACATCTAATTTGAGCTCAGATCTAGATTTTTTTTTCCCCATAAATGCTGTTTTCATTTATTATAGAGGGTTTTGTGCATTGGGTTTTTTCTTTTTTTAACATTTTCAGGTCCTTAAATTCAGCATTATATTCAGAGGGAGTACAACTGAAATTGAAAGGATGAACCCTTCATATAGTAATTTAAATAATTTGATACTATAATAATATTCAGTGTCTCGTCTCAGCTTAAAAAAAATGATTTACAATAACTGGTTCATGCTAGTGATATGTATGTCAATTATTTTGTATTATATAGTCTTCAGATTAATTGAAATAAGGGGCAAATTATTTTTTTTGCCACAACTAAAATAAGTAGCATTCTAGTGGTAAACATCTTTATTCAATTACTAAAAATGTTTGAGTTATTGGTAATGATCTATGTGGCACCCTTGAACATAATCTTGTTGTTCTGCAAAGAGAATCTGCTCTATAAATCTAAATTGCTGCACTTCAATGTTTGTTGATCAGATGCTCACTTCTTTAAAATAATATTTGAAAGATTAGTCCTACTGCCAAGGCCTAGGTCTATTACAAACAATCACTAGACTCGTGCTGCATTCAAGGGCTTGAAGCTTTCGCTCAAAGAAATCACTTCTTTCAAATTAGAGCAGGTGCCATCACTGTCAATACACAATAAATATCAGCAGGCTGTAGGGCCGGTGGGTTTTTCTTGCAGCTGCAAAGTACCCTGATTTTGCTCCTCAGCATGGAACTCTAGTTAAAGTAATTAAACTTAAGATTTATGCATAAGAAAAAAGTCATAGTGAGAGGCTGATTGGAAGAATGAATTTGGTGGAATGATTTCTATAATAATAAAGACAGCAGAGAATCTAGTTCAAAGATAGTCAGGTATGGATAATTAATTATAAGCAATAATTGAAGTAAATTGATGCATTAGCTCATATATGTGTAAGCATAAATTCTAAGTATCTAAGTACTGAAAGCTTTAATTGTAGAAAATAACTTTAAAGTCATAAGAGTAGCCACTTCAAAATATAGCTCAAGGTCATTAACTACTTTGTACTCACTCGTAGTAGTAGTAGTAGTAGTAGTAGTAGTAGTAGCAGTAGTAGAGTAGTAGTAGTGATGGTATTGCATTGACAACAGCCTCAACTTAAGGCTACATAAAGTAAACAAATGTGGAAATTAGTTGCCTAAGAACTGGTTCTATTTGATCACATCATATGCCACAAAAGATTGAAGATATGCACATGTGCTTGACAGACATGAGAGAGGCCTACAGGACACCCACGTCATTATGGAGCGTAACAGAAGGCTTGGAAGGAAATCATGAGTACTTCATATGTCCCTGGATACATATTTGACAAAGTCAAACACTGCCTGGCTGTGCATCACCAGAAACTGGCCTACAGTAGTGTGGATCTGCACCACACACTGCTGTGACTTGGCTAACGTTTTTGATTTGAAGTTACAACAAGTTTTTGGGTTTAATTCAGCTGTAGAAGACCTGTGCTTATCACAACACAGAATGGGTAGTGATTCATATATACAAATAAAAGTAGGCATGTAGTTCTAAGTGTCTGAGGTCTTGAAGGTTTGTTTTTTTTTATTCCACTACACCTTCTACACTGTGAGTGTAGTTGTGACAATAAAATGAGTGCCATGCCATAAAATGACACACACAACCAGTGTGCCATATGGTGCAGGGTGCCCAGAGCCATTAAAATCAGATTATCTGCTAAGTTTTCTATTTGTTTTCTATTGAAAACAAAACCAAGCAAATCCAGCCAAACAAACAATCAAACAACCAAACAATAAACCCCCTCAGAACTAAAATGGACATAATGCACTGCAGGGTGAAGATTCATAGGTCACACACATTCTGAGCATGTTCCAACATAAAGACACGTTGATGGAAAATTCTAGTCTCTCATCAGTGTAATAATACTGCTGCAAAAATACAATAACTGCAGACCTGATTTCCAGTAAGATTTTTTTTTCTTGTGTCTGGTAGAGCATTACTGAAACTGCCTGTTCTGTCGTCTTCTTAGATCACTTAGATAATTTTCTTAGACCTCTTAAACAAATATTTAGTATAGGACAAGACAGAAATTGTGATATAGGTATGTGCATAAGTAAGCTCATTTTTCTTTGTATCTAAATGAAATAAAACCCTTTGTTCAGGTTTACTGTTCATAATTTCTGACAAAAAATATCTTGACATTTTTCTGGCTCTTTTTTTCACTGATGCTCTGAAAAAAAATTGCAAAAGACACTTCTGCCCCCCAACTTCCCACAAGGGCCATGGAGTGGTATTTCTTTTTAAGTTCTCTAGAAATCTACCTAAAATAGCAAACAATTGTTCTTTAGTCAAACAATGTTATTAATACGCATAGGATCCTTCAGGCATTTGCAATTTCATCCACAGAGACTCTATTTTACCTTCAAAGGATGTAAATCTTTGTATTTCTTTCCAGAAGAAAAAAAGAACAAAAGGTTGGACTTGTTCAAAACCCGAAAACAACTTGCAATAAACCTCAGAGATAGAAAAGAAAAAACAATTCCTTTATGAAAAAAATAAAAGAAAATAAAATCCTCTTAAAGGAACAGCTCTTCTCAGGGTCTACTTTCCTCTTCATATCCCATCTGATCTCCAATTCTTGGATCCAATCCGGTAAGACAAAAGTGATCTTCAGGAATTACTTGACAGTGACACAGCGGCCACTATTCAAAATTTTAGACTTAAAAATATGTAGCTAACAAACAAATCTGTTGCAAATAGGTAATAGTTAAAATGATAATTTTATTTAAGTTTACTCAGTTGTCGGGGTGTGCTCTGGCAGAGCATCCTCCTGGTCACCCCAGAGACCCCCTCTTGTCAATCTGGACAGGGCTCTCCCCTGGATTGACGAATCAGAATCGGAGGGTGGATCTCTGGGCAGTTCCCAAGTTTAAGCCTCGCCCCCCCCCAAAGCTAGCCAGGCCTCTTCTTCCAGAACCCTCCAAGCCGCTCGGCACCCCATAGGTGCATGCTGACTGTCTCCCCCTTGTTATCACCCCGTTGGTTGATTGTACCCTGGTTCCTCCCAGTTCCCCCCTTCCTATTGATTCTCGCCCTAAACTCCACCCTGTTTTCCTCACCTTAAAACCCTTGGTGCAGGTCCTCTCCGGAAGTTATCTCTTCTGCCCGGATCCGGCTAATAAAACCTGCTGTGGTCCAAGGAAGGATACCCCTCCTCATTTGTTCTTTGTCTCCGGGGACTTTGGGCTTTCACCACCTCCTCCTCTGCCCTGAGGAGCGCGTGCAGCTGCCCGCTTGCATGAAGCCCCAGCAGCGGCGGTTGCGGAACCGAAGGGGCGGAACTCGTGGCTGCAGGCTGAATCCTGGGTCGACTGCCTGGCCCTGACAAAGGGGTCTGGAGGCAGCTAGCCCCGGTCGCGGAGTCACTCAGTGTTCTATTAATTAAGATTATTAAATATTCAAGTCCGAAATAAAAGACATTCTAAAGAGAATGTCTAACAACATGGAAAGTGCTTAAAAAGCAGACTTAAAAAAGTTTGACATTTTTCTCGTTATTACAGGGAAATTTTCACGCACAAAACTGGATTGGTTACTTTTATACTTCTTTTCCCTTAAAAACACACTCAATCTACTTTGTTGTGCACTACTGGGTTCTCCAGAGTAATTGTATTGATTAAATGAGGTTTGCAAGGCTACGATCGGTAATTTCTAGATGAATAAAACAGTTATTTGTAGGAAGTACTGATTTAGGTTTCTGAGAGAAAATGACAACAGAGAACAGAGGAAACCATAAAACACTGCAAATGACCTTTTAAATGGAGTATGACTGAAATAAATATTTCTGTCACTTAAAAACCATCGACATCTCACAAATGTGAAAGCAAGATAAGATAGTGTTATGAGGTAATCAGATGAGGTAATCACAAAGGACAAAGGAATGAGTCAAGAAACAAATTTCCTTCTTGTGCTGTCCTGAAAATTTGCCAGGCTAGGTCTTTGAACTCTGTAAGAGGAACTTCACTACTCTGAGTTTGTTCAATTTACATTACACAACTAAGTGAAAATCAGTTTAGACTGTGCTCATGATTCTCCTCCAGGGTAACAAGGATTGGGAAAGGGTTTGTCACTATGTAACATCATTATAGTTGCTCATTTTATAATGAGGATACCACAGATGATTTATATGGGCTCAAGAAGATCCATCACAAAAGATCTGAGATAATTTTCAGTAACTCACTTTAGGATAAGTGATGGTTTGGACCAAATTCAACAGTTTTAAGAAACACTGTGCTTTGACTACTATGAACACAATAACCTTTCTGTAGAAGCTTTATGGACCCACAATAGTACTTTTTGTTCAACACTCCTGTGCTCAGTTTGGTATTCCCACAGAGATCTTGGGTAGATGAGGGGGGTTTGTGTCCGGGTCACACATTTTACAATCCTGCAATAAAAATTACAGGCAGCTCCATGAAATTCAAAGGGTTCTGTGTTCTGTCTTATTAAATGTTTATCACAATACTGGTTTCTTTGCATGACATTAACTTAGAAAATATTTCTTGATTACCCTCATTCTCAGTGTGGGAACACAGATTATATCTGACTTGAAATGAAAGAAATCATTTGTTTGCCCTTACTGATGAAAAGTTATCTCTTGGATTTGCACTGCTAGCATGCTCATTTGGCTTCTATTGTATACAAGGAAATAATTTCACTTTTTTTCTCAGTAAAGCTGGAGTTTTCAGGGCATGCATTAGATTACATGCTGAAACATACCAAAATAGTTGACCAAAAGCTGTATGAACACACAAGTAATACCTTTTAATTTTTCAGTTAGTGATAATTTCATGTGAAAGCTGGAACAAGAATACTGGAAAATCATAGTCAGAAAAGAGATTTAATAAAACTGGAATGATACCTATGGCTTTCCTGATAACTTGTAGATGGGAAAATTTCATAAATTAAAATAAAAACCCAAACAAGCAAACTCTAGGGACCGAGCTGGAATACCACTATCCCTTGAACGGAAGAGTCAGTGACATGAGTCGTTGGGCACAGCTCTGCTGTTGCCTCCTTGGAGCCAGCAGTAGTGGAGGCTCCCCACGAGGGCCCACTGTCCCAGCAGGTCAGCCAAAGGGCACCAGAGCAGCCTGGACATGGGGATGGCCCGAGGCTGGCCCAGAACATGCACCCACAGGTGCCTGACTCAGTAGGACCTTAGCTGGGCAGGATAGGACTGTGGGAAGCTGGAGACCAGCTCTGCTGCAACATCACTGGGGTAGGGGATGATGAATGTGGAAGACTGAAATAGAGTCCTAGGACATGGACAGAGAGTCCTGGGGAAGTCTGGACAAGGACAGCGTGTACAGAATTGAGGGCTGTTTGAGGCTGGGGGGGGACCGCTGGAGGTCATCTTGTTCAACCTCTTGCTCAGACAGGGTCATCTGTAGCAGCTTGCCCTGAACCTTGTTCAGACAGCTTTTGAAGATCTCCAATATCTTTAACCTGTCCCAGTGCTCAATCACTCTAACAGTCAATTAAAAAAAAAAAAGTTTATTGATGTTCAGAGGGTGCCTACTGTGTTGCAAGGTGTGCCAATTGCCTCTGATCCTGTCCCTGTGAACCTCTGAAAAGAGTCTGACTCCTTGGTCTTTGCACTTGATTTTTCTTTCCTTTTATTCTGAATTCAGAAATGAAAATTTCATTTGACTTGAAACTGATATTTTAACATTATTGAATTTTGGACCTAGTGTTTTACCATTAATGAATTTTAACTTTATTTAGCCCAAGGTGATAAAACAGCTTGATGTATTGCGATGAACAGAGTCTCAACTGTAGGCTTTACTATCTTACATCATAGGTGTAAGATGTGGACCTAGATTATTTTGTCTCATCTTTCAGATTTGGAAATGAAACAAAATATTTAATTATTCAAGCAGCATCATTCTCAGATTCCCTCCAACTCCATTGCCACCTTTGCTTTTCCTTTTCTTTCATATCTCAGATAGTGCCAAAGCATGTTTCCTCTGCCTGTTGGATATAATTTTTCCTTTTATTTGTGATTTTTCACACATAGAATTCTTGATAAGTCTAGTCATTTTTGTATCATCTCCTCATCTGAACTCCTTACTTCTCACTACTTTCATCTTACTGATGTCAGTCTTATGAAAAAGATACTGTCACATTTAAAGTTACCATAATTAGAATGTTGAGATCAGCGAGGGAGATGAAAAACACTTTTCAAAGTAACACGAAGGAGTTCACATCTCACCAGGGGAAACCGTGAATATTTCTCATTTTATTTGTAGCAAGAAAACAGCCATTAAAAAAAAAAAAAAAGTTTAGGAAAATAATAGCAATATTTCATAGCAATGAGTATTAAACATGAAACGATAAAGTAATTTTTATGCTGCCAAGAAATTTCACTATGTTTTCTTATCTCAGCAGGAAGACTTCTGTGTTGGATTTACTTAACAAGGTGTGTGAGGGGGAACAAGAGCGTGGTCTGTGAAGAGAGGCCAGGGGTTTCCCATGTTAGATGCAGTTGGTTCCAGATGGATCCACAGACTCACCAGAGAACACAGTTGAGTCCCTCAGCCAAGATGGTGGTGCTTTCTATAAAACATATTTCAGAAGAGACAAAAAATGCTACACAGCAGCTGTGAGGGAGAGGAATGATAAACAAGTTGAAACAATCCTACAGACATCTCGATCAGAGAAGAAGCATGGGGAGGAGGTACTGCAGGTAGTGGAGCAGAGTTTCCTTTGCAGCTCATGCAGAAGGATACCCTGAAGCAGGTTTTCCCCATGCAGTCTGTGGGGAGGATCATGTTGGAGCAGATTTCCACCCTGTAGCCCATTAAGTACTTCACACTGCAAGAGATGGAAATGTCCCCAAGGAAGGTGCAGCCCAAGGAGACCCCATGTCATAACAGGCTTCTGGTAAGGGCCATGCTCATGGAGAGGAGCTCATGCATGGTTTGCTGGCAGGACCAGTGACCCCATAGGGGACCCATACTGCAGTAATCTATTCCCAAAGGACTGAAACTCACTGCAAGAACCCCTGTTGGAGCAGTTCTTGAAGAACTGCAGCCTGTGGAAGTGATGCCTCTCAGCAAAGGAGCGTCTCCTATGGGAGGAGTCCCACTCTGGAGCATGGAGAGGAAGGAAAAGCAGAGCAAATTGTTTTTACTGCAACCCTCATTCCTTACCCCTTTTGCACCACTCCAGGGTGGGGAGGGAGGAGGTAGAAGAGTTGTGAATGAAGGAGTAAAACTGAGCCTGAAAGAAAGAGGATGAGGACAAGGGAAAGTGTTTTTATTTTTGTCTTTTTTTCTCACCATCCTACTGTGGTTTTAGTTAACAGTGAATGAAATTGCTCTTTCACAAGTTGAGCCTGATTTGCTACATGGCTTTGAGAAATCTGGTCTAGTGGAAGGTGTCCCTGCCTATGATAGGGGGTTGGAACTAGATGATCTTTAAGGTTCCTTTCTAATCCAGGCCATTTTATGATTCTGTGGTACATATATTATATTATGCTGCATTAACTCATAGTCATACAATTGGAAAATATTTTAAGACAAATTAAGGTTGATTATTTAACGTGTTTATATCCAAATGTGAAATGTAACTCTAATGCAGATATAAAAGAAGACTCAGAAAAATTACACCTTCGTGTTTTCTTGTTATGACTTTGGCTGCCTTCCAGTTAGGTTTTTAATTCCATCTATATTCTTAGGCATTGCACAACATAGTAACTGGAGGAATGAATTGTGAGATCACAGAGGCTATAGGATTGCTTTCTAATTGACTTTACATGGGAGATATTTATGTGGGCACTGTGAATATGAAAGTTGTAGCTGTCATAAGAATCAGCAGGAACATCTGAAGACTCCTTTAGAAAATATTGTCCATAGTGGGTTAAGTCTTACAAGAAGAGGTTATAGAAATAGCATGTTTCGGATACATCTTGAATATTAAAGGGCACTCTCTTTAGGAGAAAGAAATCAACCTAAATATGTCACATCTCTTTTTCTTTTTTCTTCTCTTGTTTCTTATTAACAAAGACATTCTTATGGAAGCAGAGGTTTATTTTATAAGAATTCATCTGCTGCTTCTCTTTATTCTTCCAGCTGAAGTCATAGTCCTCTGACATCATGATCATATCAGAACCCCTCATCTTGATGTCACAGAACTGGCTCCAAGTAGACAGAAAGAAAAGAAGAGGTACTTCTTTCTAATTAAAGCTTGCTTCCTTCTACCCATAATTAAAAAAAAAAAAAAAAAAAAGAAAATAAGAAACTCACAGCATCTCTTTGATGTAGTAGAGAGAACATTCCTTTATTAGAAAAACTGCTCTGAATTGTCTCACTGGTTTTAACCAATTTTCTGCTCTCTTCCATTGTCTCAAATCGTAGAGAAGTTAGAAAAAAATTTGTATATTAAATATTAAAAGTTTCTGCACTGTTACTTGGATTAGATCTTGCTTCAAACATGTTATTGAAAACACTACTTTCTTGTCCCTGTTTTCTGACTGGAAAGGAAGATAACCTGATGTGTATTAGAAAGAACAATTATATTTCCTTTTGAGCATCTCATAAAAGTGTTTTTCATGAATGTGCATTTCCCCTCTGTAATTACATGTAAACAATATTCCAAACAATAATTTAGCTATAGACATGAAGAAAGGTAAGGAGGAAGAGAGAAAGGAGGGAGAGAGGGAAGAAGAGGAAGGAAAAAAGGAAGGAAGGAAGGAAAATGAATGATCCTGAAAACCAATAATAAGAATCAGCAGACAATCTGACTTTTTAAAACTTGGTTTCATGTCGACAATAAATGTAGATTCTAAATTAAAGATATTGTTATGCTTTAGTATAGTTAACATCATATATCAGTTTTGTCAGCTATTGAGGTGTTCTGCCAGTTTTGGCTGGCGTAGAGTTAATTTTCTTTGCTTAAAGTTATGACATTATTTAAAATATATACATTTTAAAACAAAAATAGACATCTAGGCAATAAACTGTATGGTATTTAAGTGAAAAAAAACCACCTTTGCATTTTGCAAAACTTTTTTTCAGAATTACATATACTGTAAGAAAGAAAAGCTTTTCTAAATGTCATTAACGGTCCAGAGCTGATGGCACAATTTTACCTTATATCGCCGTATCCAGGTCAAACAAAAAAACCTTAAATGTGAATAACCAATAAATACAATTAACGAAATTGTAGATTAAGTACTAAAATACTGTTCTCTTTAATGGAAATAAGGTAATCTTTGCATCTGCAGCAGTTCAGTGCAGAATATCAGAGTGATCAATTCTGTGTAGCTGATTCTGAAGCAGTGTAATTAGCTATTTTTTGTCATAGCCTTCTGTAGCCTTATTAAGCCTTACTTCAAAGACAACTATGCCTATGCTATCAGTTGTGGGAAGCTTCATGTAATTGTTGCTACACAATTCTTTTATCACTGATAAATCATTAATGCATGCAGCCTGGGTCCTCTAATATTTTTTTGTTGCGGTACTTTTCAAGGCATCTGCTCTCCTACACTGTCAGTGGCTGCCAGTAGGAGATGCTCTGAACAAACTAAAACTTAGTAATGAATTCTATATAAATAGGAGAGCTCTCATTAATTTGATACCAATATAACTCTCAATTTATGTTGTTTGACAAGTCTTCAGTAACATCAGTGTTGTGGACTAACCTAGGCAAGCAGCTAGGCATCTCAAATTTCATCGTCCTTAAAGTGGGATGGGAAAGGGGATCAAAAGGGTGAAAGTGAGAAAATTATGGGTTGAGATAAAGTTTAATAGGTAAAGCCAAAGCCACACATACAAATAAAGCATAACAAAGAATGCATTCTCCACTGCCCATGGACAAATGTTCAGCCAGCTCCAGGAAAGCAGGGCTGCATCACATGTAATGGTAACTTGAGAAGACAAAACACCATCACTCTGAACATGCTGCCGCTATCCTCCTTCTTCTCCTCACTGTATACACTGAGCATGATGCCATATGGTATGGAATATCCCTTTGGTCAGTTTAAGTTACCTGTCCTGGCTGTGTCCCCTCCCAACTTCTTGTGCACTCTCAGCCTCCTCACTGTTGTGGTGGGGTGAGAGGCAGAAAAAGCTTTGGTTCTGTGTAAGCACTGTCCAGCAAAAGCTAAAGCTTCCAATATTATGGGAAAATCCAGAATTCATAAAAGGTCCTAAAACCAGAACATTGTATTTTGTTGAATATTTGAACACTTATCTGAGGTCTGAATTGGGCCATCCTTATCCTAGTGGGGAAGATTCTCTTTTTCTCAGTCAGATCAAAACACTGGAGCAAAATACTGTTTGACTGAGAGCAACACATCTGCGTTGTTCAATGACATGAAGAAAGAGTGAACTCTGACATAGCCATCAAACACCCTATTAAAGTCACTTTTAAGCTACTGCATCATAGCTTTGTTGGTGTAGCTTGCTTAGTTAAGAATAACAATAAATGCTACTATGCACTCGCTTTTTAAAAAAATATTTATTTTAGCAGTGAATACCCAATTTTGACTGCATTAAAAGTGATTTACTAATGTTTCTGTAACTCTCTTGATGTTCAAATAATTTCAGAGATGAGATGGTTTCATGAATTATTGGAGGAAAGACTTACATTTTCTTCCTGGTTAAAGGTCCTTTAGATTCTGCAGTAGTGTTCATTTTAATTGTTTTCTGCAAAATAAGATACGTTTATCCTTCTTACTATACTTCAGCCCTCTGGTTCTATAAAATTTTCCAGCATCACTTAAAAAGAGAAGGAAATGGTTTCCTAATATGTGGTGTTTTCAAAAACAGCTTTTCAATCAACTATTTAATTAATGTTCTTTGTGACTCATTCACATGTTAAAGGATAAAAATCTTTGAACTTAATCACTTAGTCTGGTGATAAGGTTAGGGGAAAAAAAAAGACAAACACCAAACCTTGAATAATAATTCTATTGCAGTCGAAGATTAACAAAGAAAATTTCCCAGAAAAAAATTACAGCATATTTAGGGTTACTTAAAAAACGAAATTTCTAGGAATTTCTCTGGTTTTGAAATTTAGCTAATGACTCATTTCTCAGTTAACTTTTTGGTATTTGACAGACTTTAATGATGAAAGAAAAAAGTGAATGAAAATAGTGAGAAACAGATTTCCAAACAAGAGTTCACTGCTATATCAAAATTGATATCAATAAGTAATAAAGGCTGATGGTAGATTTTTAATAAGTAAATGAATAAATAAAACTATTTTGTCATCAGTCTCATAAATAATTTTATTAATAAATATGTGAATTTCTGAAACAGTGAGAGATATTAATGATTAAATTCAGGGGCTCTGTTTTAGGAAATCACTGGAGTGAGTACTAATTGTGACCATTTTTACATCTGTGAGCAAAGCACATTTACTTCAAAGCTGAATTTATTGATTATTTCTGTTAAAATCAATTTTTAAATGATAGCTGCAATCACTTCTTAATCTATGACTTTCTGCTTGTCTTTGATGAATAATGGATAGATTTTACTCTCTTTGTGTTTGTTTCATTCTCCTCTTATGGAACACCCTAGATCTAAGGCCACAGGACTCTTAAACTATTCACATTGTTTCACTTATGTGTATTTCCATAGAAGAAAACCCACTTCTTCATTAATCTTAGCAAAGACTCAATGAGAAAATTCTAAAGCTGTATTACCTCCTTAATACATTCAGAGCCTATGTTTATGAACTTTAATTTGAATCACATAGCATTCAAATGAAAGAATAGAGATATGAATGAGATTTTTGATATTGCTGTTGGATTTTCTTCCTGGTAATTAAACATGCTTTGCAATCCTTCAGGTTAGTTGCATGCTGCATATCTTAAATTCTCATAAAATAAACAGCTGTAGGAATTTTTTTTCCCAAAGTGCTCCTCTGTACGTGTAAAAAAAACCCAGCTGCAAATAAGGAAAATTACATCCACAGCAAAAGTAAATACAAGGCAAAACATGATGGTTAATAGTCAAACTCCATCTATATTTTTAACTACACTAAATTCAGCTGCAAATATGATAGTTTTTGAAACTATAATGTGGCAGAATTCCATCAGGCTGTGTTTTATGTACCTGTTTTCAAGACGCTTTTAAGTTCTTGGCAGTTGTTCATGCAGGCTTACTCTGAACCAGATGATCAACATCTGTGGGCCTCACAGCAACAGCATTTCTGCTGCTGATTCAAATGTAGAAGATGTACCTTCTTTAAACAGAATAGCAAAAAGGGATTCTTCACATATGAGACAGATTGGCAGGAAATTTAAAATAATTTTGGAGGAACTAGAGTTTATTATTTGCTTCTTAAACTTTAGCCTTGAAAGGTTCAAATTACTAGATAATATCCTGACTTCCTTATCCCTGAGAAACATCAGTGACATTCAAGCAACAGACTCATTTTAGCACACGTATATATTCAAATACATGCACGTATATATAGAATGAGTCAATATGCATGAGTGATAATTCTTTTTACTGGACCTTTTACTCTGATACATTTTAACAAAAGATTATTAATTGGATTGTATATGAGATACATACACAATTTTCCTATAGGAACTCTGAATAACTTTATCAGAATTTCAAACAAAGACACCCAAAATGAACACCTGTATGCACATGGCAAAACGCACACAAAACTCATTGATCTATATATAAAATGATCTAGCTCAAAGTTCACCTAATAATACACAAAAATATTAATTTCAAAAATAGAGATAATTTGTATAAAATGTAATTGAATTCACACAAAATTTTGAGTTTTTCTCCTTAGAGATATTCGGGAACCATCAAGACATGGTTTAACTAGAAAGATTTCTTGGAGAAATAAACACAACATATTTTGACATTTCCATGACATGATAAGTGGTTCTTTAAATGGAATGGGTCTCTACTTGTATTATTTTACTTACATATTATCTTTCAGTCATAACTAGTTAGAAATGCTACACTAGAGAATACTCTATAAATACATTTTGGAGTTATTGATACAGTAAAGTATGTATTTATTTTTATATCTATTATGCTAAGCACTTCCCAAAATCACAACTGAAAAAAGATCCAAGACACAGACTGCAATAATTTAGTAGAAGGGGTTTGTTATTCTGCATTGTGCAATGTCAGAGAAAATGGAAGAACAGAATAAGTGAATGACTGCGACATAATAAATGCTGTCTTTTGGCAAAGTGATCTCTCATTCATGTATAATTTTTAATTTTGTTCTTTTCTTCTTAAGCTGGTGTATGATTTCTCTAGGTTTACAAATATATTTGTAGAGTCCCATCATAGTTCATAGTTATCTCTGATGAGTATTTAAGTGATGTTAGAGAGAATTTTTAGCACTGCGTACTCTCCAGATTCATAATGCTTCTATTATAGTAATTAATTTTCACCTGCTTATAAATTAATTTTCCTAGCTCTCTCCCTTAGCATAAAGTTTTCTGAAAAAATTATAGTCAGAATGGTCCACAACCATTTTTTTTCTGATGTATATGTATAAACCGAATTGTAGAAAATAGATGCGCAGTATTTAGAAGTTCATATGTTTCAAAGCTTGGAACCATGACCTGAAATTTTTCAAGATTACTTGTGAGAAGTTGTCATTTACAGTTTCTGTGAATTGTATCCTGATTAGGTTGCCATACTCTTAGCTGTTAATTGTACAGCTCTGTCTGAGCTGCCAAATCTTCTATAGACAGTGTGGACTGTAAATGCATCATCCTACCGGGCAACCAGGTAGATTCTCTTCTACAAAGGTTTTCTGATGAGAGAAATGGCTCTTCTCTGTCTCATAAGACTCATCGACTATGAGGGATGGAAGCAGACATTTAGAAGTTTGGAATAGTAAGAAAAAGAGAGGAATAAGGATTTCAGGAGAAAGAAGGTCTGTCAAAACAAAGGAAAATACAATCCAGTCCAAATCAAACTAAACCCACAATTGGTCGGGATAGGATATAAGTTTGAGGAGAAGGGTGGGCAAAAGAGCAAAAGAAAATTGATTCATTTGGTCAAAGAATTACCTTGGAAACCAGTGAAAGAAAAGTTTGCTGAAGTCCCAACACATAGTAGTCCGCAAATACAAACCCTCAGCTACGACAAAACTGTACTGGATTTAGGATTTTCCAGTTGCTCAGATCTGAGAAACATCACCAAATCAAGGAGGACCAAGGAGAATTATAAAGGAAAAGGCTTAAACAGCTAGGGGTTATCTGCACACTGCTAAAGCTACCACAAAGTCACCAT
Organism: Eulacestoma nigropectus; assembly: GCA_013397775.1. Taxonomy (NCBI): domain Eukaryota; kingdom Metazoa; phylum Chordata; class Aves; order Passeriformes; genus Eulacestoma; species Eulacestoma nigropectus. Next base: position 405,930 of record VZTE01001014.1, read on the forward strand.
TAGTCAGAGTGGCAGCACCTAAACAAAAATTGTCAGGGAGTGCTAGCAGCATTTTCAGAGGTTGTTAAAAACAGTCAAATGACACTTCCTAGAGCTTGGGGTGTGAAATCAAAGTGTTTCTCTAGTTGCTTATGTGTGTTATAAAACACAATAATATAGGAACTTCAAGGAAAATATATGAATTATCAGTGGATTCTTCACTAGGAAAAAAAAAGGAGAAAATAAGAAAATACCGAATTGCAAATTAAATGTATTACATTTGAAATGTATTACATTATAAGGTTAGCAGAAGAGATACTATTTTTATGATGTAGATATATAAATTAAACTTCAATTGATATAGAAATTTCTACTGATGATTAAATGCTATCTATAAACAACCATCAATGTATTTACATTTTATTTATGTAATTCTATGGAAGACTATGAGTTAATGTAGGCCACAGGTTCCATCAGTTATTTTCATGGTGTACTTCAAATTCAGGCTTGAGGCAAGTTCTTTGATCTTTTGCTAACCAAAGCTGAGAAATAGAATCAGTATAACTGTGACCTCACTTTCTTTAGTGTCTGTAACATGGACTAAAAGAGAGAACTGACTGATCTATGAAATCCATAACTGCACTGAGGTAATGGAGAATCAGGCCTGACACCTTCTAGTGAAAAAAAGAAAGAGGAAATTTATATTTTTATTTTAAAATTTTCCATCTTATAGATTTCCAGGGGTAATTGGCTTAAAATTTGGATACCAGAAGAGGAAAAAGATATTTGGAATGAGTGAAACAGACAAGAAACATGTAAGAACTCATCAGATATGTATAAATACACACACATACACACATATATACATTAAAAAAAGAGATACTGAGATTGCTCTGATACTGAGAGCTACGTTTTTTCACCACTTCTTAGGGTCAACCATGGAAAGTCTGAAAGATGCTAGGTCTGGCAGGAGCTGAATTTTAATAACTGTATTGATATTCTCCTGATGAAAACAGTGCTATTTATATGCATGAAACTTCATTAGGAACTGAATAACAAAAATTTAAAGACATCTACAGAAGCATCAGCAATTTAGTCACATATGTATGTGTAGTGAACTCTTGCAATTACTGAACTGGTCATGCTATTGTAATCATTAAGTATATTTACAGCACTTAGCATTCAAATGAATCTATCATTATTTACTACAGCTTACCTCATTATATGGTAAAATTACACTGAGCTTAGAATTAAAATATAATTCAATATGTACACCCACAGATCCTGAAGAGTTCTGAGAAGTTCTGTCTGACATTAGACTTTTTCAAAGAGAATTTTCATAACTAGCTAAAAAGTAAATAGCAAATGGGATGAAGGATGAATGACTTTCAGGAAGAATTTATTCACTGAAAGGGTAGTTGTGAGGAGCCAATTCAGTTTGAATTCAGCCATTTTAGTTTGCCTCAGCTCTGGCGGTCAGGGCTGTCAGAGGCATGTAGGGGGAGGGAGCGTACACCTGCCACTTGCAGGAGGCACCCAGAAGTGGGGGAAACCTTGTCTGTGGGGAGACTTCACCCGGCAACATCCCACTCCCACGTGAGGCAAGGCAGCAGGAGACACTGTGGAGGGGCTTCTCCAACCAGGTCGTGAAGAGCTCTCCACCAGTGGACGGCACAGGAAGGTTGGACTGGACCAATGGATCCCTGTTAGAGGGATGACTTTGGGAGGGGCCAGGGGGGTATAAAAACTAACTGTGTTGCTGTTTGGGGGGGGCTTGCTACTGTTCACTGCTCACTGGGGCTCGTTACTGTTCATTTGCTGGCCTGCTCACTCCCCTCCTTTGCCCTGGCCCCAGCCTGCCTGCTGGCTCTCCTGCCCTCGCTGGTTCGCCCTCACACCTGTCCTGCCTTCCTGTGCCCCCGACCGCCGCCTTGCTACTTCGCCCCGCATCCTTGCCTGGACTGCGTGCGTCCAGCCCTGCTGCGCCGATCCAGCCGTCACTGCCCGCGCCTTGCTCCAATCCAGCCGGTCACCGCAACCCTGTCCAGGGTCCTGGTCCTCCTGTCCAAGCGCCCACTCACCCTGGGTCCGGTGCCGTCTCCGCGGGAGCCGCACCCCTCCGAGAGCTGTGCAGGCTCGCTAAGACCCAGCCCGTCCACAGGCAGGCCGCGTGCACAGCCCCTGCCACCTGGACGCTGAGAGCATTGCCCTGACTCACTGGTGGTAATGCCCTCTTTTACTCTCTGTCCCCTCTCTCCTTCCTCTCCCCCATTCCTTTTCCATTTTCCTTTCCTCTTTTCTGTCTTTTCTAGCCCTCTTTCATTTAGGCAACTCCTTTTCCTTCTTGTTTTCATTACCAATAAATGGTTCTCAGATACAAGGTTTGCCTCGTTTGGCTTCATTTCGTTCCAGACCACCCATTTTTAAAAGAACTCCTCGTAGTTCCCCTCAGTGGAACATGGCAGTGTTTAAGCATTGGAATGGGCTGCGTGGGGAAGTGTAGGAGTCACCATCTCTGGAATTGTTCAAGAAGCTGCTGGACGCAGCAGTTAATGAAATACTTTAGTTGACATGATGTTGTTCAGTCAAAAGCTGGACTCTGATCGTGGAGGTCTTGTCCAACCTTAATGATTCTATGACTCTATGATTTAATTTTGTATAAGTTTTCTCGCTATACTTGCAAAGCTTTCTATTTAAAAAAGCCCATGGATATGTGAAAGATATAATATGGAAAAAAATTAACTGTATATATAGCCATACATAATTTTTGCTCTAATAATTTTCCTTTATATGCCAGATAAAAAATACAGTACTGATGTAGTACTACCCTTTGGGAATGGTCAAGCACTTTGTCTCAAATGATTTGTTGAATTTCATGAAATGAAAATGGGTGACATTGAGAAGTGCCTACTATTCCTTTGACATGGTGCTGGTGTTTTCCCCACATACTTAGCTAACAGCATTTTCCATCTATCATAAGAAAAGGCAAATAAATTCCGAAATTATGTATTATTCCTTCATTCTGCATCCCAAAGTCTATGATGCCCGCATTTTTCTGTTCAAATTAACTTTTCTTTACTGTAGCATTACACAGAACCAGTTTCTGACCAAAGTTACATAGTAATGAGCACTAAGGTATTTAATGTCTTTGACGATGCATGAAAACTTTTCTAAAAAATCTGTAGTTAAAACCAAACTAACAAGCAGGATACTATATGAAATCTTTCCTATAATGGCCAAAAACCTTTGCCATATGGTGCTGTAATAAATGAATAGTAGAACATCAACTAGCTAGGAGAAAGAAAAAAACGAGTATATCAATTTTAAAATAAGCAATTATGAGATAATTAAATAGAATATTCCTTTTTTAATTACTAGAACAACATTTTGTATTAGTATGTCTGGCCCTAGAACAAGAAATGACAGAGGAGACACAGTAGTAATTTATTTAAAGATGTGGAAAATTGAATTATTTTCCTAACATAGCAAATGCAATGCCTGTTATTTAACTTCTGCAGAATAATTACTCAGCAGAATATGATTCAAAAGCCTAAGAAAGTTTTCTAGCAGTCTTCATACACTTTCTGTCCACAAGTGTGATGATAAGAAGACCACAAATCAAACAAACCAACCAACTGAACAAAAAAAACTCAAAACCAACCAGAAGGAAAATTACTCATATCTTATCTCTTGGCAGAGTAATATTATCAAAGATTTTCATTCTTGTCTCACTGCCCACAATGCTTCACCTTCGAACAATACTTTAGTAAAAATATAGATATTTCTTATTCAACCTCTAAATTAATATTTTCTTAATTTACCCTAACTGATGAAATCAAGTCCTGAAAGTTCCTCTAAAAATGCCACCAACAAGAAACAAGACAGACCTTTAAATAGAATTTGCAACAAGAAAATAATAATTTAAAACTATTTCAAATCACTGGTAGTTTGTCAGTCTTAAGGATATATATAGTATCAGATAAAGAGACCTTTGTTTCTATATTGGAATTTGCATGGAATTTATCAAAACCCTTCAGGAATAAGAAAATCATAACTTATTATTCTCTAATAATTTTTCTACAGATTAATAAGATAGATATTGATGAAAATTTGATCTGAAATAAAATCAGTTCCTACACTTCTAAAGCTAGATTCTCACATGAGACATTACAGCCTGCTTGAGCAGTGTATTCACTAATTACTGAACTTTGACAGAACTAGACAGATTTTGCTACACTTAACTATATTTTTGATAAAGTTTTTCATTCAAAACAAACAAAAATTATGGCTGTCAAACTCTTTCTGGTCGCTTTTTGGGCTTTTGGGACATTTCTTTTCCTTCCTTCCTTCCTTCCTTCCTTCCTTCCTTCCTTCCTTCCTTCCTTCCCCGTTCTTTCCCTTTCTTTTTGTCCCCAGAGATTTGAAAAGAGAATAATAAAGCAAACATTAGTCCTACCAACTTTCATAGGGAAATATGTGGAAACATCAGTCACTTCTACTGCTTANTTCCTTCCTTCCTTCCTTCCTTCCTTCCTTCCTTCCCCGACATTTTCTCAATTGGAAGGCAAATTTGCAAAGAATTTGCCTTGGTTTTTTGCCTGTAAAAATGGGACTGAAGAGAGTAGAATGTTGATCTGAAATGCTACTTGCCCATATGTCATGCAGCAATGTTTTTCTTAAGCTGTCTGCCATATAGCCCAGAGCTTAAATTTCCAGGAGTTATATGTCTGATTGCCATTTATCTCTTCTAAATCATCTCAGGAACCCTCTAATCTATGCATTTCCAAAATTGGTGACAGGGAGGTTTACTGGATCATGATTAGAAGTCTAGGAATTTACAGGGTAAATCTATGTTGAAAAATAACTATTTTCAAGTTCACTTCTGGGTCCTGGTTCCTTGCTCATGAACACTGGATAAATGTTAGCTCTTTCATGGGTCTCTTGTGCTTTAGTGAAAACAAAACAGAACAGAGAGTATAATAAAGATGATACAGTTTATAATGGGATACTACAGAGTTTTCATTGCCTCTCCCATTAAAGTCTTTCTTTTAAATTATCTCACAGTGCTCTAGACCCTTAGCAATTCTCCCTGCATCCAACATATCAGCACTTTCAAGCTAATAAAACATTAGTCCAGTGGGGTACCAACTGCCTGTGCATTGTTCCAGGAGTTTGAAACAGGAAAGAACAGAAAACAGTAATTGCAGGTTAGGGCCATGAGAATATTTGTGGAGTCCAGAGGTGTTCCATTGACAGTTACAGTGTAATGGGGATAAAATATGTTCTTACTAGTCTTGAAGAGATTCAGTACTCTTTAGACTTTAGAAGAAGACAAGCCTGGAGTCTCTGAGAGAAACCTCCTTTTTCACCACCCTGTCTATTAAGGCTTTCAGAGCCACTGCTACAGAGCCCTTCAGGTTACAAATTCAGACAAGTTCTATTCTTGTTGCCCAACACTGCACATACTGTGAACGGAATGTTGAAACAACAACAACAACAACAACAAAATACTCATTTTATTTAGCCTTTTTCATGAGAATATTTCGTTTAGGGTGCATGTGCCAAAAAGCCAAGATATCTCATAGCCTAGTTTTAGTAACTTGTCAGAAATCACAAACTGGATAGAAATCATGTATTCATTGGCTTTTCCTTCTGTTTGTTCTCTGAATTGACATTACCTGAATTCCCTTTAAGAAATGCATGTCTAAACATCATTCTCTTAATACAAGCTCTTAGTTAGTTTCCTTAAAGCTTTTCAGTTTGGAAAATATTTAAAAGCACTTAAAGAAATACAGTCTTCTTTACATCAATAGCTAAGAAGTTTTCTGGTTTCAAGCATTTGTTCTTTTGACTAGACATTTGATTCCTTTTGGTGTGTGCTGTAAGTATTATAGATTTCCCATAGACTGAGGCTCAGGTTTACTCAGTGTATCTGGCTTCTTTGTAGAAAAATGTGTGTTTTTCTACCCCCAGTCACGGTTCAGGTCACTCCAGCATCTCAAATAGTATCTGACACTTTGTTTCAGTCAAAGAGATTAGGAATTAGGTCTACTTTTAATTACATGAAGCAATCAAAGAAAGGACACCCTGTGATAAGCCAATTTGAGTCCTCATCAGAGATATTATTGCTTAAAATACTTGTTGGGAAAGGGGATAATTGTTAAAGGACTGAGAAACAAATATCCATAGAATTTGGCTGGCACCAAAAAAATGTGTACTGGGCGTGCAGTATGGGATAAATCATACATTACAGGAAAGAAGTAAGGAAACTGGGAGTAGAATAATTCTGAAATGGCTGGAATACGAAGATGGAAAAGCTGCATTTTAAAAGACAGTGATGGGAATATGGAAAAACAGATGGTAAATACTGTCATTTTCTTCTTTTATTTTTCTTTTCAGTGCAAGTGTGCACACAAGTGAAACAAAAGAGCTGGGACAGGTGTTAAAACTCCTGCTTTAATTGATCCAAGTGGGATGAATCGACCTAATGTTTATTATTCTATTCACTCACATGCAGTGAATTAGATTTCAAATTTGTGGAACTTTTAAAAAATAAGTTACACTTACTTCTTTTTTAAACAACTGTACCTCCCACTCTATTTCTGTGTACACTTTACACTCAATGTGACTTTCATGTGCTTTCAGGACAAAGGAAGATAATAAACTACTGAAAGATAACAAGGACAGAGGTACAGACAACTGCAAGAAATTGATTTTCTTTAACTTTCTTCTTATATTTTAAAATTTCTTTCCACTATTACTGCTGTTGTTTTTAATCCTTTCCTCACAGCCAAATCAGTTGGATTTTCAGGAACTTTTTCATTTGGGAATACAAGGTGACTGAAGACACTGTCTACTGCTGCTGGGCAATTTCTGTCCATTTCACAGAATCTTTTCATTTGGAAGGGACCTCTTGAGACCATCTACTCCAACACCTCCCCCCCATCCACCTCCCCCTAGGTTCAGCTAGACTAGGTTTCCCAGGACTGTGTTCAGAAAGGCTTTGAATATCTTTGATGTTTGTGGAAGTGTAATTCTGTCTGCCATGAACACAGAATTCACCCATCTATCAAACGTGTAACAACCCATCTTTGCACAGAAATAATGGCTTACAATATGGTAGGAGAACTTCACAGTGCTGGAGTTTTTATAGTAGTCCAGAAAAAGAAACTTTTCAGCACACAGAAATTTAACCTATAATTTTTGTTGGGAATTTTTTTGTAGGTTGTTATTTCTCCTTGAAGAAAATTATATGACATCATTTTTTTTTAAATGCTTCAGCAAGATTATAGGGCTTTTACTGTCCCTGAAACAGCAAAACCAATCAAATATATGAAACAAAACTATGTATAATGGCCTCTATGGGTTTTTTTATTGGTTTGTCTTTTTTTTTTTTTAACCAAAAATAAATGTTATCATTAGGAAATATTCAGAGAGAAATTTCTGTATTCATAAACTGACTGGTATTCTTTATTCCAGTAGGGGTATAAATGTAACATTTAAACAGGGAGGTAACATTTGGAGGACAATCAGGGAAATATGAACCAGGAAAAGGTAACAACTCACATACGTGAATCTAATTACCAAGGAAGATTCTTTTATTTTCTTCCTGAATAGATCTTACATAATTTAAAATTGAGGCTGAAAAAGAATGATGTACAGACTTTTTTGGAAGAGGCATTATGCATCATTAACTATAATAATAGGAATCAATTAGTTGTATATCTCACAGTGATTTTGATTACTTAACGAACTGGAAAATACATACTAGTCAGAGTAACTACAACCTGGATGCAATAAACATCAATAGTGGTTACAAAAATACAAATCTGCCTCAAAATAAGGCTAAACAATATGAAATCCAGTTCATGAATTAGAATATTTTTCTAGTTTATATGACTTGCTACCACATGTTTTTATGACACACTTTCTTTTGTGAAATACATATATTTATTTGCTATTCAATAAATAATAGTAACTAGTTTCCTAAAAAATTCTAAAAAATTCCCAACCATTCTTAAGATAGGGTTTGTAAGATAACTCATTTTAGAACTTCTCTTTGCATTCTTATTCTTTCTCTGAAATCTTTACCCTCTGTTAAGATCTATTTCAGGATATTAACAAAAATAAATAGTAGCACGTAATTTACATTTGAAGCCAGTGTTTTTCCTGTCAGCATGAATTGCTGCACAAATGTCAACATTAGAAGTTATTTGCTGTGTCTCAGCTTGGTTGCGTAAATGAAAGTCTCTTTGGATTTTCCATGCTATTTATTATGAAGATTTCTTAACTTAAAAACTTGATCATGCGCAAATTCTTTTAAAATAGTTTCCACCAATCTGCCTAGGTGATTCCTTAGTCCCAGACGAAAAGATTTACAGATGATGACTTCTACTGGAATGGTACTCAAAAAGTTTTAGTAGTTAAACGTATTTCCTGTAACTTGTTTTAGATTTTCTGTTCAGAGTGAACAGGCACTAAATCACATCAGTCTACAGGTGATAAAAACAGTCTCTTTCTCCTGATCTGTAAAATAGCTGTAAAAACTCTTAAATAGTTACCACATCTGAGAATCATAATTATGCAGAAGGCAGAAAAATATGTACCAAATAAAAGCAATTCTGGTTACAAAGAAAATAAACTGTGATGAGAAGATGTGTTATTCTGTAAATACCTTGTATAACTCAAAGATATGATGCCGCTGTGATGGAATCACTAGCCCTGAGTGAACTCATATTTTTACTGATCATGAAAATGCTAGATTAAATTCTGAAGGCAACTGGCTTAACAGAATTACAGAGAATGTCTTGGGTTGGAAGGGACCTCTAAAGATCATCTAGTCCAATCCCTAGATGACCTGCTATATAATCAAAAATCCTTTCGTGTCTACACTGCCCTGAACAAGAAAAGCCTACATAAAATACTTCCATTTCAGTATGTCGTTGTACATATGCATTTATCTGAAAGATTCCCACAGATACTTCATTTAAATATTAATATTTGATACTCTAATTCATATATACTCAAGGAAGCTGCACACTTTTTTAGAGAACTGATTGAAATTAATGAGAACACACAAGCCACAGCTATAGCTATTATAAAGTTTTTATAAATCAGACTGAATTTCTGTATTTCTTGTTTTACTTTATTATTAGTCTTTTTAGATTAAATATTCTGACTCCTTTTAGTGATAACCTAACAGATTCCTCAAGAACTATAAAGGTAGAAATGATAGGAAGACAATAAGAAGTTTGGATTCTAAGGCTGTGATGAAAATGGTTCATAAATATTTAGTTTCACTCATTTTAAATTCCTATGCTGATTCAGTGAGGGAAAAATCCTGTTAGTCATCCAGTGTCATCTAGAGCTGCCGATCTGTTAGGACTGTTTTCTGCAAATACTACTTTATATCCATCAACCTTATACAGGTACCTTATATAAGCAATGTTGCCCTAAATAACACAAAACAACTAAATAATTTTAACATCTTCTCACTACGTTTTACTCTGGTTTCCATTGACTGCTTTGACTAGATTTCTATTAGGTAAAATGAAAACTGGGAAATCTAACTGAGCTATTGACGGTTTTTTTTAGATGCCTCCATTTAGACGTCTAAATCTTCAACCGGATTTTATTTTATATGCTTCTCCAGTGAGAGGCATTATTTTATCCATTTACACAAAACATAAGGCAAACATAGTAGAAATTAAGTTATATTAGCAATTATATTAAGAATATTAGCAATTCAACTGAAATAAAATAAAATAAAGACAATGGAATAGACTGATTTCTCTTTAGGTACAATAGAGACCTTAATCAAAAGTAACTAAAGGAAGGAGATGCCATGTAAATGTAAACATAGTAGTCCTGAAATAGAAATTCAGGACACACTAATAATAGTGGAAGTTTTTATGCATTCTGTGCACCTAGAAGGAATGATCTCAGAATTATTATCTCCTCCTCAAGACAAGGAGAGCAAAAAGTGCATGCAAAAAGTGCATAGGCCAGGTAACAGCATCAAGTTAATGACTAACCATTATGTTAAATAGTTAACATAGTTAAAATAGTTCCCTTCTGACTTGCATAAAGAAGTCCAAGGCATTGTCCTCTTTGAATTGCAAATATTGACTCTGCTACTAGATGAATTAGAAACTAAAGTTAACCTTAAACCCACAATTTTCTAATGGAATAAAAGCCTTTTTAGCACATTGCTTGTAAGTTAGTGATACTTTAGAGCCTGGAAAATACAAAAAAAGATACTAAGAAGCATTATTAATTAGGAGTGTTTCCACATTTATTTATTTTAATTTATTTTTAAATATCTTGCATATTTTGTTATGTTTAATTTCTTCAATCCTTTAAAATGTTGAGAAATAATTACACATGCATTTCTATAACCTGACATGCTTATAACAGCCTAAGTGCCTATATATAACACATCTAAATAGAATTCTATTTTTAAAAAATCCTATCGTATCTCCATTATACCTGTTTTATAACATTAATTAACTCATGTCTGAACTTCTCTTTCAAGGTTTGCCTCTAGCTGTCTGTGCAGCTGAGGTAACAGATGCTTATCTGGAATGGCTATTAAAGTAATTTCCTGAGTTAGTCTACCCCCTGCTCTTTTGATATTAGCAGTACTTACGTGTTCTTAACATTCTTTGCAGTCATATATATTAAAGGAGAACTATTCAAAATATTTACCAGTGTTATATCTTGATATGCTTTTCTTCAATGCTTAGGAATAAATCATAGCCATCTCAAAAGTCATCTTGAATTCCTCTATTGTTATTTTAAGTATAGTGTCATTAATCCAGCTTGAGACAGAATCATAGAATTATTAATATTGGAAAAGACCTCAACCAAAAAGATTATCAGGTCCGACCACAAACCAAACACCATCGTGTCCACCACAAAACCGTATTCCCAAGTGCCTCAACCACAACCTTCTAGAACACTTCTAGAGATGGTGATTCTACCACTTTCTTGGGCAGCCTATTCCTGTCTGACCACCCTTTCAGTGACACAATTTATATTATCCATTCTAGTCATAACCAAAGTTGTTATGACCATTAGAGGGTTGAGTGCTTCTGTTTATTTATTTACTTTGAATTCTTTTTCACCAGATACGAGAGAATTTAATTATTAATGTCCTGTAAAACAGTTTGCTCAATGGTGACAATATAGCTTGCTTTTCTTGTTTCTTCACTTTTTATCAGCAATCATTTAAAAAAAAAAAATGGTTAAGCAAAATAGAGCATTTATTTTAATATATTTCATGTCATAGGTCTTTTTGACAACATAAGACTTAACATGCACATGTGTAGCTGGAGTAGCAAGTCAAGATAAACACAAGAAATATGACAGAGTAAAAATAAAAGAAGCTGATGGTTTTTTTGGAAATATAGGAATCTATTTTTCCTATTATGGATTGCAAAATGACTATTCTAAAACCACTGTAATTTTAGACATATTTTGTTTGTACTGGACTTAGGTGTAACAAAATAACATGAAATTGATACTAAAATCAGAAGAGAAAAATGGTGCTGCTTCTGAGTTTCTGTTGGTTCGTTTTCCCTGAATTATTGATAAGATGTTTTCACTCTGCTGCTTTCTAACTGAAGAGCAAATAAATTGGACTTACCTTCTTGAGGCATTTCTCGAGGGCACAGTAGATGTTCATGATAGAGACTCTTCAAGACATACAGGTGAAAAGAATATACTTGTTTTATTTTGTCATCCTACCTGTCTTAATCAGCATTGCCTCTGATTAGGGTTACTAGGACAGCACATAGAGCTAGATTTTCATTCTGTTCTGATTCTGGGATCTTCTTTGCTATTTCAGTATACATATATTTGTGGACGGATGATGTGCTTAGCGCTAGATCTCCGTTCTTCATATGAGATTATAGTGTGTTGTGGGATGTCTACAGACGTTTAGTTATTTTGTTGCATACTTTTCAAGACTTGTTTCCTCAGGTTTCCAGTAGACAGTGCTTCAAGTTATAAATACTAATTTTTAATAGTTGTGAATCAAGTTTTTGTTATTGTTGTAGTTTTGAGGTATTTCAGAGTCTTGAACTTCACTTCTTCAAAGCATAAATTGACAAGAGCTTAGAAAATGTGTTCAAAATTTGAGAAAGCTTGTAGGCACGGTTTCAATTCAGCCCAGTTTCTACTGACCATTGTACCACTATCTGAAATGACTGGAAATAGCAGTCAGAGAATGACCTGTTATATCATCCCTACCAGATCTCTTCTGGACTCCTGAGTTTCTCTGTAAATACACACAATGCATCACTATTTAGACTAGCAAAACTATGAAAAACAGAGAAGCGTTCTCTAAACAGAAAAAATCGAAAGAGGTTTAAACTCTATTTCGTTACAATGCACAGCAGGTAAAGCCTACAAGTTCAATAAAGAGAGGAGAACTGTAAATAAGGTAGATTCTTTGCAAAAGACAGCTGTTGATTACCTATTTTCTTTAGTTACAAGACCAATGTATCCTGTTTTGGAGACAAATGTGCCTTTTCTTTTTCAGCATTTGTGTAGCAGAAAGGACAACACTGGCCTGAAGAAAACCCCCGTGGTTTAATGTCTTTTTCCCATGTTTGATATTAAATTTAAAAAAAAAAAAAAAATACATAGACATATGATTTATTGTAAATTAGTCTGAATTTTTTATCCAGTCATGATTCACAAATTAGTAGTGGCTTCCAAACATTAGTTATAATGTTTTTGATACCATCTTAATTTAGCACTGCTTCTCTGGGAACTAAATGATAATGTCATATGCTCTGGGAGAAAAAAAAAAAAAAAGATTACACCTTACAGACTTGCCAGTGCCACTGCACAACCTCAGTGTATAAATATTCAGATTTACTAACAATTTCAGGCTGTGCCCCTGCTCTGAAGAAAAGCAGAAATTACTGTCAAAATAGCTTTAAATATTTGTGGATTAGTTTGACTTGAAAACTTGCAAATTTTCAGTTTCTCGGGAAATTTTGCTGCCTTATGACTTTGACAGGGAGTGAATTACAGTGAGAGGCAATATTCTTCTATTTTTAGCAGTTTGAGGATAATTAGAACTAGTTAATTAAAAGCAATGAGGGCAAAAGGAGGAAGCACAAGGTTAAGTGCTACATCTCCATAACAGCTGTCATCCACTAGAAGAACGGAAATTTTAATCTCAGGAATGCAGTTTGCGTAGGTGGTTTCCTCAAAAATAAAGACTGAAAATCTGGAAGGGATAAGGAGGCTGTCTGGTCAAAATAAGTTACAACTAACTTTAATAGTTGCAAAACAAAGTAATATAATGATGAAAATTACATAAAAATCCAGGACAACCTTACAAACAGATCTTAATGAAATGAAATGAAATGAAATTAAATGAAATTAAATTAAATGAAATGAAATGTACTCCGTCAGTGTTCCTTAGCATATCATGCCAATATTTTGAAACAAATATTGACTTGGTCTGGTTTTGTAGTTCAGGTAGTACTTAATGACATGTCTATTGCATCTACTGATTAAAACTATTTCAACTTTTAAGAAAATAGATCTTATTTCTTACTTCATGACAAATGTATAAATACAAACCAGTATTTTACAGCGCATTATGACAAAGTTTATATTTCTTTTAGTATAAGTAACTTGACTCAAAACTTAACTCATAAATAGTTAAATATTTACCTCTGTAAGGAGATAATTATCTCACCAATGGCACTGGACAGAAATGGATTCAAAATAAAAGACAATTCTGCAAAGGACATAAACAGTAAAGGGAGGTATTAGCTAATCTAAGGGGTTAACATCCAGCTAACCATCAAAAAGTTAAAATAGAAGAAAACAGAAGTAAAATAATTAATAATTTATAGCAAAACATTTAAAAAATAGTGGGTTTATAGTCGTGTCCTGCATGTGAAAACCAATTTTAAAGATCTATTTTTATTTGATTAAAGATATGAATTTCTGCACCACATGGGAGCACTTGTCTAATAAACTTTGTCTGAAGCTCCCACTCCATTCATGACACTCACCACTCACCAATCTCAGTAAGCCTTTAAGAAAATTGAACACATCCTTTTAATATGAGAAGCAATTACATGAACAATAACTATAACTCTCCAGTGAAGCTAATTGGAGAAAAAAAGAAAATAGATACAGTTTAGAAGAAACAGTGAATAATGTCTATAGGTTATATTCTCCATCTAGGCACAAACATAGCTTTTTTTAAGTAAAACCTTCCATTCCACTTTCATTCTTGTCATATTTAATTTTGATTGGAAGATTTAAATCTTTAACTTCTTAAAAGACTATTAATAATAAAGAATATTAATCCTATATAAAATTCAAAGGAGAAAAAAAAGAACAAATACCCTTCATCCTGCTTCCACAGCTATACATGATTACAAGTAGTTACCTATGCTGTTACAGGAATGCTTTTTAAATTCCATGCTGCTCCATTGTGCCTACACTATAGCCCTAGATGTCAAAAGAAGAAACCAAAATAATTTCAGATAGTTTGAAAGAGGCATTTGGACTCATCTAGTTCACTGCCTACTCAAAGCAGGGACAATAACATGCCAATGGATCATAATTTTAACTGTTTCTCTGCATATCATGAAAGTCTGAGCTGCCCTTTTGTCTCTAAAAAAATTATATTGCTCCAGTTAAATGCATGATGTTAGGTTATAAAAATATTTCAGTACAGTATGTGAAGTTGTTGATTCATTTGGGAAACATTATCTTCAAAGAATCCTTTATCTCATTGTGCTGGTATAAAAATTCTTACAATCTTTTACTGTCTTACTTCTTTGCATTGTGAGGAAGGAATAGCTAATTCTTATAACATGAAATATCAAGACATGATGGTTAGATTTGTCTCAGGGTAAACTTTGAAGGTATTCAAACTCTTCCTGTCCTGCTCATCTCATTTATCAAGTATCTTTTTTTCTTTATGTGTCATAATCTTCCCTGTCATCTGTGTCTTACGGAGTATTTCTGGTATGTTGAGGTAATATAAAACTCATATCTGTCCTTTGCTAATGTTGATAAAAATAATTTGCAAAGAAATAATTCCACTTCTGGTTGCAGAGATGAACCACTACCTAACTATGAAGTGTAGAATAGGAAAGCTTACCAAATTTTTCTTCAATCAACAAATGTAGCGAATCCTGTAGTCTATAATTTGCTTTATGTTGCTTTTCAGAACAGTGATTAGTAGCAGCTAGTATTGATATATAGTAACCGGTTAGTTTTTTACCACCAACTTTATTAGATCATCATCAGAGTCTCTACCATGATCTACTTAGCAAAGCAGAGTACGGGAGTGGAACAGTTCTTTTAGGTAACCTGTGTCTAAAATCACCGATTTCTATGGAAAGGAACAAGGAGGAATATTTTAGGAAAAAAAAAATGTGAATATTGTAGGAGGTTTTTTTATGGATTTACTATATTTCATATTGGACAGAGCCCTTTGAAAAAAAAAAGAATGAGTAGTTAGTTTTGTTTTGGAACATGAATTTGAACTCAGGAACCATTCTAAATTCTGTTATTTCAATTATTTTCTTTCAATATGAGTTCTAACTACTGTAAAGACTTTTCTAAACTGAAGAAATTGCTGTATATCAGTAAACCAGAGATAATAAAGTTTTATCTTCTGCAAGTTTCTACTGCTTCTGAAAAAGAAAATTATAACATGACTCAAGAAAGACACTGAAAAAGAACTGAAAGACTCAACATGAGTTTAGGGCATTGCACGTAGCAGCACGCTGCTGCATGCGGATCTAACTCTCTAGACTTTCCTTTTTAAAAAAAAAATAAACTGTAGGGTCTGTACTGTATATGTTGTTTTAACTTGGACAACGTGATAGAGCTACTGATTGATTTGATTTACTTTTTCCATCCTGTTTCATCCCAACTCCCATCATATATTTGCGCATCTTTTCTCAGCACTGCACTCCTCAGAACCTGTACCTCATGTCTTTAATTCGCCATTGAAATAAGCAGCACTAATCAAAATGGTCTTCTAAATAATCATCGGTTTCCAAATGATAGCTTCTTTGCAGAGAAAATATCTGAGTGATTAGGTTTTTTTATTAGCTTTACCATCATACCAATATTATTTTATTTCTCTCAGGACTGATCTTTAACCAGATAAGAGTTTAGTTTAGGAATTTCAGAGATCACAAAGATTTTAATTAAATCTCTTTTGTGCACTAACAATGTGTGACCTATTTTATATTACAATAATTTTAATATTATAGGAGCTCATTTAGATGGTACATAGGTATCCCTAAATACAGTCAAAGGACTTAAAATTCAATTCAGAAGCAATATTCCCTTTAATTTTTTTATATGGTTCTTATAATACGTATGATCATAACCTTCAACAAGGGATGCTGTGCTTTAGAATTAATCTTTCCTTTGACCACAGAGTGTAAGCTGTGGTCACATTGCAAACTGAACAGAAAGGTTATAGATAACACTGCTCTTCTGTCTTTCATTTCCCAGAGCCCCATCTGTATTTGAGTCTGTGGGATTAACTGATTGAAGTCTGCAGTTCCTTCACACTGAAAGTCTGAATCGCCAATTATATTTTTTACGAAAAAGAATAAGGATGGCAGAAAAGTACATCTATGCAGGATGAGTGACTACCTCATTAGAGCACGAACATTCTGCAACTAAGAACAGTTAAGGTCTAGTATGTTGTCACAGTGCAGTTATAGTAAGTGCTTGCTATATCATATAGCTTAAAGTTCTAAACCGCCTACAGATGGACATGTCCACAAATAAATAGATCATATATTAAATAATGAAAGACTATATAGTACCATGTTTTTTAAACAAGACAGCATAATATGTGAGTTTGTGGGAGGGAGCATTTGTTTCTTGGTAGTTTTTGTTTCATTTTGGTTTTTACTGATGCGTCTTACTTTTCTTTCTTATGTTTAGGAAAATGCTCACATACACGAAGTGCAAAAGGTCTAACTTGATATTACCTGTAGGAACTAATTGTTGTCACAGGGCTGGAGAAAGGCACACCTACAACACTGCTCAGGTCAGCACGCAGTGACCACGCCTGAGCTGAAATGGGGTCCTGGGCCATGGGTTAGGGGTGGAAGGAGGACACAGTGGATGCTGAGCAGGGGTTCAGGGCCCTGACAGAAGCCCCCTTTTCATCTCACTCAAGCAAGTGTTGTCCTTCTGTCTCACAGAGATCTGGGATCAGAAGGACATGCTGTACAGTGTTCTGATTGCTATGGGACATCAGGGGTCTATTTCACGGGATGCAGAGGTGGAGCACAGAACTGGAAAAGGTATGTGGCTCAGCCTGGAGCTTAGATCCAGGTCAGGAACACAGCAAGGCCATGCAGGGCCATCAGAAAGGGCACTTGGGAGTGAGACAGGGAACCTGGAGCTGATATAGATACAGAACAGAGCCTTGAAGCTGAAATAGGGGCATGACACTGGGGATTTGGAGTAGTGTCAGGATCATGAGAGGGACAATGTAGGACATTTGGAGCTGGGCAGGACATCCAGGCTGTTCCTGTTGTTTCCGGAGGGAGAGGACACTGCCCCTAAGGAGCCCTGAATCCTGGGAGGACCAGTGAGAGAGGGCTCACTCAGGTGCCTGGGGCTGGTCAGCAGTTTGGCTCTGTGAGGAGATACAAAACTCAGGGCCAGGCTATTCTCTCTGAGGAAGCCGTGGAGGCAAGGCCTTGAACTGCAGTGGGCCAGTGCCCATGGAGTTTGGGTCAGAAACCAGAAATAACTGGCAAGGTACAGCCAGGACTGATGGCTCCCACGAGGCCAAGCACAGTGAAAACCCTGGGTTTGGCTGTAACTCCACAATGGGTGCTGTCTGGCTGGGTCTGAATGTGGCAGGAAGCACAAAAGCCACCAAGGAGCCCTACCAACAGTCCCGGCGACTTTGGGTGAGCATTGAGCCAAGGCTGGGATTTTTTTCCCAGCAGGAGCATGAGGCTGCCAAAGGGTGGTCTAACAAGTCAATCCAAGGGACCAATGCACATGTCCATGACTGGAGACAAGTACTTCCGTGTGGATATGAAGGGTCTTTCTAGGAGACACAGATGGAGACAGGCACACCTACAATGATCTCACCAGGCCTGGATCAAATTGTGTATCCTGGGTCCCTGGGTAGACAGGGTGTGTGGGGACTCAGTCAAAACTGGTAAAAGCTGTTGAGATCTATTTGTTGTACTTCAGACCCTGACATGGATGTTAACCTCTGTTTCTGTTTTGAGCTCATTTTCTGTGACTGACATTTTTCCAGTGCAAAGATTTTTCTACAGGCAAGTGGATTTTCCCTTGGACAAGCCTAGGATTGTTTTTTTTGCCTTCAAAACTGAAATCTCAGGTATGTCAGTAAGAACCATTGGTTCTGCAGCTTGTGACAGCATTTATATTATGTTTATCCTAACACCTATGCACAACTCTGGTGCTCCAAAACACTTGAAATTAGTTGTAAAAAGGAGAACAAAATGTGAGGACTGTTCTGACTAAGAGCTTTGGAAATGACTCAGAATTTGTAGCTGTGTGTCTGCCAAATGAGAACACTGAGAATACAGTCCTTGCCCCCAAAATAATGAGGTTTCTGGACTACCTGACAGAAACTTGACAAGTATACTTTTGCTATTAATGTACATTTTCCTGCTAAAAGTTACATTAATAGAGTGAAGTTTGAAAAGGTAGAAGGAAATATGGTTTTTCCAGAAAGGTCAAAGGAAAACTGGATGAAAGCTGAATGAATTTCAGAGGTTCAAAGATACAGTAGTGAAGCTGGCAAGAATATGTTCAAAGCCCAACAAGTACTTTTATTTTCTCTTTTAGTTACAACATACAAGGTTGAAACTGGCTGGAATCCTGCCTGCAACCATATAATGAAGGCTTCCTGTAAGGATTAGGCACAGGAAGGCTATCAGATATACTAAATTTGGTTATGAATTTAGCTAAACTGGGACAAATTGGAAAAAGGTAATTAGTGATGGGTTTCTTCAGAGGGGAAAGGACTGAAGAAAAGGAATCAAAGCGGTTCACGGAAGTACAAATATAAAAAATGGAGAGGAGAAGGGAATAGAAAGGGATAATTGTATGCAAACAAGCTGCTGAGCAGCACACTTGTCTGACTGAGCCCTGTACCTGATCACTGCAGTCTGTCCTATCTTGTTATTAAATCATGTTCTTCACAACTTTCTGTACAGTTTGACTCGGTGTGTATGTACCTAGAGGCTTGCACCTGGAAAAGGGGACAGAGTTCACAGAGAGTACTCAGGGACGCCTGCAGCATGTAGAGTCTGGAGTGTATTTTTCCGTTAGGGAATCTCAATCCTGTGAATCTGTATGTGTTCACACTGGTAAACTTCAAACTTGACTAGCAGAAAAAATGACAGCACTGGCTAGCTGTTTTCATGTATGTGAGAGCTGGAGGTATTTATGTGAGTGCCATGACAACAATGTTTTCTGTCTGTGCTGTTTTTTGTGGCCAGACAAGCTGGTGAGGACTGTGTGTGTTTATGCATGCATGTACCTCTCCAGCTGTATCTCTGGAATCCATGTTTAGTCTTGCCATTGCCCAGACCTGCCAACAGGAGCAGCAGCAGTCACATCCATCCCAATGAGATGGAAAAAACACCCTGAGTCTGATAATCCACAATTTTCCATGCCAGGGGCATGGGAAGGCAGTATCCCCACAGCCAAAACTCCAACAGGACACAACAACTCCCTTAAAGGGGTCTGTTTCTGGGAGTCTGCTTTAAAGTTAAGGGAGCTGCATATTCAGGCAGCAAGATAAGCTGAGACTGTCAACAAAAGTCTGAAAACTAGTAAAACAAGGAAGATACAAGCATTTGTTTAAATGGCATAAGTAACTCAAATGCTGAAGAAGTTTTCTCACTCTAGCACCCGGCACACCCCTGTGCATACAGAAGTGAGCACACCAAGAGAATCTGCAGTGCTTGGCCGATCATTTGTCAGTGTTCTTAGACAAGAATATTATTCACTAATTTAATGTGAAACTGCAAAACGTTCCCATGTATAACCTACGTAGTAAAATACATTTTTCAATCTCTCATGTTTCTTAATTAGTAACCCTTCTGTCTTCTTGACTGTGATATTTTCCTGTTTATCATATCCAACAGATCCCACATGGCTAATGAAAAACACAAATGAAGAAACTTTAGTGTAGACTAAAGTTAGCAAATCCAGAGTTAATATCTGGATTCAGCATGGCTGATATCTCCCTGTAAACTTATCAGGGGTACTCCAGGGACCCTGCGGCTCTATTACATGTAGTGCAGTTGTAAATGCCAGAGTGGCTTCTGGATATCCCTGGTAATCATGAGCAGGCATGTTTCAGTTACGACCAGCAACATAACTCCATGCTTTTGGTTTTCATGTTAAAAAGAGTTCAGTTTTGCCAGAAACCAGTTTCTTGTCCATCTTCAGATTTAGCAAAACCTATAGGAGTAATTGCCTTGCTTGGGAGTTTCATAATACAATGAGATTTAGGGGGTGGCAAGACAGACGGGTGCATGTTGGCTCTTCCCATCCACCCCCTCAGGCTGGCACATCAGTCTTTCTGACATTCTTGATGGAGAATTAAATTGTTTTTTTGGTAGAAAGATGTTGGCTCGCGGCTGGATTAACCAAAGTAGTTCTAGAAGTTTTCCTGAACACAGGTAAAAGGTGAACTTAAAATTTCAAGTTTAGAATCATTATTTTGAGATTCTATGCTTTGATTCAGTTTTGTGCCTCTCTTCTACCTTTTCCAGAGACTGAATTTGATCAACTGTCTTCTTATTAAGCAGAGGAGAAGTATATGAGATGACTTGTTTCATTAACACATATTCAGAATAAAAGAGAAGACTTTCTTTATACATTGGTACAGACACCAAGGGACATTTTGTATTATCTCACTAATTTTATGCTTCCAGACTGTTTCTTTACTATCGATCTTTCCTAATATGTAATGCAAATTTAAAGTAACATGCAATCCATCATGTGAAACAGCTCACTATAGAACAGACTTTTTTTTCCTTGGTAATGTTATCAAATATTCCCCATCACTCACCAGAACTCAAGTTAAGACTCTGACTTGTGGTCTGTGAGGCAGAAATAGACTGTGCTGTGGGAGATGGATGAGTACAAAGCCTGCTACAGATTTTACAGTAATGATTGTTCTTATTTGGAGGGCACTCAGAATTGATGGATAGCAATAAAAATTTCCAAAGTTAGGTAAAAGAAGAATGGCACATGGAATGGATGGGCAATTTTCTACTTTTCTAATGACTGTATCCATGAGACCCTTATAGGGGCAATATAAAAATTAACTTTCTTTTTGTTTCCTTTATATTTTTAATATTTTTAATCTGAAAATGTCTTTGGTAGTACATAATACTGTATTCAGAAGTAAATGGTTTACAGTTGTTGATAAAATATCTTTGTTGTAAATCTTAAAAGCATTGTTTAACATTACAAAAACTTTTCTGATTCAAATCTCATACATCTGAAATTTTACAGGGTGCAGATTTTCAGGAGGACCAGAGAAGAAAGTCTAAATATATATCTACAATGAATATTCATTAATGTGAACTTAGAAAATGCACATTTCATTAAGAGGACTTGAATAGTTCAAAATTTATTCGATTTCTCCTGGTTTTTGTTCTTACTTAAACTGATATTCTTTCCAAAACTTGAGGCTTTGTTGTAAAGTTTTCTGACATACATATTTCAAGTTATTTTATTCAAACTAGTTAAACATTCATAGTTGTGTTGGGTCTGACTGAGGTAAAGTTCACAGTCTTTACAGTGCTGTGCTTTGCATTGGTAGCTGGAAAGGTGTTGATAACAGACCTGTATTTTGGCTACTGCCAAATGTCCCTCTGACACTCTTCCCCCACCAAAGGCGACGGGAGTGGGCAAGATCCTGGGAGGGGACACAAGCAGGCCAGCTGACCCAAATTAGACAAAGGGATATTCCATACCATATGATGTCAGCTCAGATATATAATCTAAGGGAGAGAGGAGGAAGGGGGGGCATTCATGAATTTTCAATGTTTGCCTTCCAGAGGAGCCGTTACACGTGCTGAACCCTGCTTCCTGGGAAGTGTCCGAACATCGCTGCTGATGGGAAGTAGAGATTGACCTTTTTTTTCTCTTTAGCTCACACACACACAGATTTCTGCTTATTCCTTTCTTTGATTGTAATGAAACTGCCTTGTCTCACCCTGCTGGTTGTGCTCCATCTTATTCTCTCCCCTGTCCCAGTGGGAAAGGGAGTGATAGAGTGACTTAGTGGGCACCTGGCATCCAGCCAGGGTCAACCCACTATGATAGGCCACACTAATCTTGTGCTCTGTATATTACTCTTCCATCTTGAAAGATGTTATACTACTAAATTATTAATTTTTTTTAAATATAAAATCTAATCTAAGACATAGGATGCATAAAAAGAGACAAGATAGTCTTTGTATTTTTCGTTTCCATGTGTACTGAAATGGGCAAAAAGATGTCCTGCTGAAAACTCTCAAACCACTTTCAAGCCACTTATTTAAACAAGAAAGAAAGAGTCAGTAGACTCATTTTACGACAATTAAAGATGAACATCTGTAGTTTCAAGACCAAAGACTTGCTATGGTTTTTTAATTTACTATTTCATACTGGCATGTCGCTGCTGTGACCGCTTGACCGCCCAGAAGGCCAGCGGGGGACATGCAAGAGTGTCCGAATATACAGGGACAGCTCGTTGCCTCCTTTCAGTGGCGAGCCCCGTCGCGGGGCTTTTCCTTCAGCTTTCTGCCCTGAATGGGTCGGGTCGCAGTCGTGGTTGCTTAGCAGCAGGTGCAGGCAAAGGAGGAGAGAAGGATTCTTTGTTGCAGTTCTCCAAGTTTTTATTCCCCGCCAGGCAGGACAGGGGAACGCAGAAACAAGAAGGGGAGCAACCAAAGAACGAAAGGAACAGTTGCAATGGGTTTTTAAACTACTCACCAAAAGGGGAGGGACAGGGGGACAAACCAATAGAGATTTGACGGGTAGTGACACACAGCCAGTGGAGAGGGAGTCAGGGAGGGGCTTACTTGAATGAACCAACAGAGACTACAACTGAACAGAACTTTCTGGATACAAAATACATAAACATGAACTAGGGGAAGAACAGGGGAGGGGATTCCCCAAGACTGGCAGCTTTAGGGCAGGATCTCAGACCCACCTTCGGAGTTACTGTCTCTGGTGGGAAAATCCACCCATTCAAGCCCAGAAGTGGGCATAGCCACCGCAACACTGGCAATCAATAGAATGGCATATTGATTTTATTACTGATTTTGCTATTGACCTAGGACCAAATTCAATGCTCAAATAAAGATCGTCTTATTTAAGGTTTGTTTACAGATTGCAATACATGCAAAGAATATTTAAAATTGATTAATACACTTCATGAGCAATGTGCATTTGATGTCCTGCTGTTTAACAACAGAATGGCTTACTGCATATGCCGTACAGCCGAATCACATTGTGCTCTCATATATTTGTCTTTGAAAAAATAACCCTTATTTTCCCATTGAAACCTTCAAATGATGATTCTTAGTTAAGAGATGTGTAAATGTACCATGTAGGTGCAGTATTTTGTGGTCAAATATAACAAAATATATATAACCCATAGATTTTTAGGAGTATCCTTTCTTGGCTTTGCAGAAATACATACAAGAAGAGGAAGATAAAATTTAGGTAATGTTGAGACCAAAGGGTAATAGATTAAAGAAGATTAGAAGCTGAGAGTTCATTTGAAAATATCTGTGAAATAAACTGAATCTTCACACGTATCTCTCTGATAATTTATATATCTCTTGAATCACAGACAAGAAAAAGAATGATCCATGGATTGTTGAAAACATACTAATAACTTATGGATTTTTCTTTCAGATTATTTTATCTAATGTTCTTTATTTTCCATGCTATTAATTTTCTACCGGAAATAAACATAAAAAAAAAAAAAAAAAGTCTTTCTAAAGATATTGCCAATACCATCCTGCATGGAAAGAAGAAAGAATGTCAAGAAGTTGAGTCCTATTTAACATTAGATATTGCAGCAAGACAATCATGATCAAAGCGTCTTTCTGCAAAGGACAGAGGCTGTGTCATCTTTAGATTTAGAACAGTGAAACCCTTTCTAGCTCTAGTAAAGTAAAATACCTGTTCTGCATGGTTGCTGCAGTGAGTGTGGATCACTGCTCTGAGAGGTCACACAGATTCTTTACTGCTTCATGAATTTCAGCTGCATCATCATCAGAGGTCTTTGTCTCAATGGGTAACAGATCATTCTTAAACACACTTAATAGCAAAAATATCAGATATCTAACTGTTGTAAGCAAAAATCCTTTAGTAGAAAATATTTTCAAAAGTAGGCAACATAGTTCACACAAAAAACCACTAATAAATTTAAATCTTAAATATTATCTGATTGGCATACCTATTCCGGTCCCACTGTCCCTAGAGATGTAGCTTCTGTGGCTCTCTGAACCCTAACTCTAACCCTAATGGAATGATGACGCTGCAGCTGCGATCCCCATGTCAGAGGGTGTCTCACACTGGAAAAATGTGAATGCAGCTTGTTGGTGTCCTGCCGTGATCCTTGGCATACCTTTTCCAGCCTCAGTGTCCCATGACTGTTGGCTTTTTGGCCCTCTGAACCCGATGTAAAACAGAGCAGTATTTTAGGGCTGCACTTGAGGTTCCTATCACCAAGGATGGGCCATACAGGAATAATGTTGAGGCAGCCATGTTGATGCCCTGTCATAATCCTCTTGGCATGCCTTTTCCAGAACCAATGTCCCTGGAGCTGTAGGCTCTGTGGCTCTCTGAACCCTAACCCTAATCCTAATTCTAATGGGACTTTGGTACTGCAGATGAGTTTTCAATTGCCATGGGTGGTCATCATTAGAAAGGTGTAGAGGAAGCAACACTGGTGCCCAGAAATGGCACCATTTTCCAGCCCCAGTATCCTAGGGACTGGGGGATTTCTGGCTCTCTGAACCCTAACCATGAAGAAATCTTGGTGCTGTGCCCGAGGTACAGATCACTATTGCTGTTCCAGTTTAAAAAGGCTTGGAGGCAGCAATACTGCGTCCTACCATGATCCCCTTGCTGTGCCTATTCCAGCCTTAGTGTCTGAAGCTGTTGGTTTTGTGTCTCTCGGAACCCTAACCCTAACTGAATTGTTTTATAATGTCATATCCTCTAGTGCTCAGGTTGGATACCTTCACACAAAATATATTACCATTACATGAAAGTAAGAGCTTTTTGCTGTTGGGATTTTGCCCAAGGCCAGGATATACTGCTTCCTATCACCACCAATATTCTTTCTTGATTATATTAAGAAAAACGAATTGTGGCTGAATTAATTTTAGATTTTTTTTTCCTTTTTTCAGCTTATTCCCTATTCAGGATTTATATCTAGTATAAAATTGAAGTCACATGCTTGTGAGTCAGGGTAATAATCTAGAACATATTTATTCTTATAGTAATTGCATTTAGGGAAACGTGTACAGGATCCTTTCATGTGAAGTGGTTTAGAACTTTAGAAATCTAACAGAAGTGAGGAATTCACACATGGATTTATCTGGCTGATGGAAAATACACAAAAAATTATAGATAAATCTTAACTCTTAAGAAGCTGTGTCTATAAAGAAGTGAAATCTCTTACTTAATGTTT
>VZTE01001014.1:431653-539277 GCA_013397775.1 Eulacestoma nigropectus
GTTTTTAAAAAAAAGAAAATTCTTTTTTTAATTTTTTTTTTTTTTTTTTTTTTTTTTTTAAAGGAAACTAATGTTTTCCTCTTCCAAGATACTTGAATAAAAATCTGGAAGTAAAAGAATAAAAACAGGATTAAGTGTTAACAATAGCCAGTAGAATTCAAAATACCTTTATTAAAATCCTAGGTAGTACTGCTTTTTTATTTATTTCTTGTTTATTATTCAAGAGAATATTTGATTGTGTTAATTGAATATCCTTAACAATAGCTTTGGACAGTATTTCAATACCCTCAACCCCCTTTCCCCCCCCTTTTATCCCTCTTTTGTTGTGGAATTGATACTTCTTATCAATTATAGAAGTTAGGTAATAGTCTCTGGTTTCCAGTTTTGAAGCGTACTACCTCCCAAAAATTCCACAATACTCATTTAAGAGTAAAATTTAGAACAAAAAGTTCCAGCTTAGGATAGTTTTAAGTCTAGATTTTTTTCTTCATGATCTTGAAATTGTTTTTGTACTTAATT
Source organism: Eulacestoma nigropectus (assembly GCA_013397775.1). Lineage (NCBI taxonomy): Eukaryota > Metazoa > Chordata > Aves > Passeriformes > Eulacestoma > Eulacestoma nigropectus. The sequence goes on from VZTE01001014.1 coordinate 432,173, forward strand.
ATAAAGTCTGTGTAGTGTGTTAAACATGGTTATTACTTATATACTTTTTTTTTGTGTTCCAGAACTTAAGGCAAATAATTATGTATCCATTTCAGACAGGTGCTAATTAGCTAACAGATGCCTTTCTGTGATTTTTACTTGAATGACAATATTCAAATAACAGTATATTCAAACATGGATGAAACTTTATTAGACCTTCCATGACATACTGATAGCATAGTTTAGTCCTTCAAGGTGTGAAGTCACCATCGACTTAAAGAACCAAACTGAGTTGTGTTGAGAAAACAAACTTTTAATGAACTGTGATATACAGACTTAGAATATTATTTTCTTAAGTTGGATGATTACTGGTCTGAATGACTGGAGAATTGAAATGACATCAAACATTAGACATCTGTGGAAACAGATGCTTTAAAATACTCACTGTCTTGATTAACCTGTTAATCTTTAAAGTGTGTTTTTATAGTCTTTTAAAATAAATATTAAATAAGAACTAAATAATAGGAGCTCAAGTGTTCATTTCTGTCATAATGTCATTGTATTGTCTTTGTTTGTGATACTTGGACATGTCTGTACATATAAATATATACATATACATATGTTTAACTATACAATGGTCTTTAGTGGAAATCATCATTGATTGTTCGTTTTAAGGTCTTTTATTTTGCAAAAGTGCAATGGAAGAGGAAAAGAAAACAACAGGATTTTTCCATCATTCCCAGGTAGAAAAGCTGAGCTTTCTTCTTAGAGATTGTGAAATTATTAATACGAGAATTAGGAAAAATAAAAAACTTTCATAAAACATAGTATTTGTCTGCTGAATCACAATTGATTTTGAGTTGTCAAGAAATCTGATATTTTTCTTGGAGCTTTGATTTTTTTTCTGTTATAAGGAGCATGAATTTAGAACAAAAAATTTTCTACCTCTCTACTTATTTATAAGTATATACCATATTTATTATTTCTGTCGGCTGAATTTTTGATTTTCAGAACCAATGAATCTGGTTTGATTTCTTAAATGCTTGTGGCTGGCAATATTACCTCTAACATTTATGTTTTTCTTACATTGTGGGACCTGTAAATACATTTTAAGAAAACCATTTAGGACCAAATAGAGATTTCTCTTTGCTTGTCTTACCGGCAGCCACTAGGGAGGAAAATGCAATTAGAGTTTTATAAGTGTCAGAAGGAACCACCTTTTCTGCCAAAGGATATAATGGTATCTCCATTTCATATAAAGACAGAGACAAAATAAACGATGGAGATTGGGCTGCAAAGTGAAGACAAAGTAGTTTACACATATGCTCTTCAAAAATAGAATCAAATACTGAAGATGAAATTCTGTAGAGAATTCCTCCCCAGTCCGCAACTTGTACCAGTATTTTTCCCACAAGTCCACCAGTGTTTTTCAATCAATTAAATTAGAAAGATGAACTCCAGTGACCAGAACCTTAATCCAGATTGACAGAGGAAGCAAAATACAGTGCTGCTTGGAGTAATTTGATCAATATTGTGCTCCCAGACCAGCAGTTAAGTTTAATAAGTTTAGGAGAATCCAGAAGCAAGGAAGGAAAGAGATTCATCTTTCACAATCTCTTTTGCCTTCTGAGCAGCTGTACGTCCTTGACTGGGAAGTGGATAAGGCAGATATATAGTGCAACATTTTATATTCATAAATTTATTTTATGTTCACCATATATATGTTCAGTGCACTATTGTTAATGTGTTTCGTCAGGTGAAAAAAATTGTTCTTTTACATTTACTCAATAACCTTCTGTGACCTGAGATTTGGAAAGTTGGAGAGATTCTATGAAAAATTGAAGCCTAGGACTTAAACATGGGTAATTGGTTCATTTATTGATGGTATTGAATTTAATGCTTACACTCATCTTGTATGATCTCTTTCAGAGGTAGCGAGGCTCAAAAATCCAGTCTGGCATCCCATGAATTCCTGACATCTAACAAAAATGTGTAAGCTAATGAACTCTGAACTGGTGTCAGAAATGTGGAAGGCTTCTTTAGCTGTTAATTCAGTAGGAATGGTTCATTACCTGCTCAATGCCTGACACCTTTGGCAAAAGTTTGGAAATTGAAATCAAGATTTTTGAACATTTTATAAAAGCTGATAACAAGCATTTCAGGCTTTTTAATTGTGGTTTGAAAAATGCTTGGCTCTAGTACTTGCATGCTGCGATTTTGTGGATGGACAGAGTATTTATTTCAATTTTTTTACCCCTGTTCAATTTCTTTGTTATGTGATAGCTAAATAAGATATATTCCTATTTTAATTTCTTGGCTTCTTACACCACATCCAAAGTTGTGTAGGAAATAACACCAAGATAGTTTTAAAATCCCAAAATAGATCAGAATAAGTAATATATAAGCTTATTGCAGAATTTACTGCATTAAAAATGTATGTATGATGGATCATAGTCTATAATACATACTTATATTTGCAACAATGCTCCCAAAAATAACAGAATTGCTCAAAAAGATAGGAATTAGTTTGAATATGGACAGTATTTTCACTCAGTACATTCTTGCTATTTTGACACAGCAAAATTAGGCAAAATGATGTGGTCCTAAAATAAACTTTAAGGGACCACCATAGTGGACTTTTAATCTGGGGTTAAAAAACACCGCCAACAAGCCAAAACAAACAAGTAAGTCCCATAGCTTAATTTTTCTGTATTGTTGCAAATTCTCTGAAAATATTTACCTCAATTTTAATCTGGAATATACTATACATATCACTGCTACTTTTCTAAATTTGTGTAGATAAAGAGTTCTACATTTGGCTCTGAGTTGTCTAAAACAGTACACATTTCCTTATGTGAAACAAATCTCTCTCTGATCTATATCAATATATAGGTGATAAACTGTCATCTAAGCCACTTCTTTAACAAAGATGCGTGGCTAAATAATCACTCTGATAATTACTTTGTGAGTAGATGCTCTGCTATACTATTTGTGGTGCAAGAGCAAATTTTAGTTGGACGCCAGTGTTTGAACAGATGTGAGATAGAAAACATTCTAAACCAAAAATGTATTGTGAAAAATAGAAGTATGTCTCTGGGTTTTTCCTTTGGTTGGCTATTAGAGGACCATCTGTTGTGGGATTTTTTGTTGTTGTTTTTTTTTTATATGTGGTAATAAAGGCATAAATTTGGGTCTGTGTTTCATAATGCGATGAGATGTAGAGCACTTCATGACCTTCTGATACAGACATTGATGGCAACAGAGGGTCTTTAACTCAGCTTGCCAGCCAATTCACTGGCAAATGCTCTCAGGGGGTTTTTCTCCTTCTGAGTCTCAGAGGGACAATGCATACTAATGACAGCTGGAAGAGTGAGTGAAAGAGTGATTAAAGATAGGGAATTCTCAACTGAGATTTTCTCACACCGAATTACTATGCTGCTAAATTTTCTAGCACAGAAAAGAAAGCTGATAGCAATGCAGTCAACAATATTATGGTAACAAATAAATTAAAGTGTTTGTCTTCCTCTTGTCCATCTATGCTATAACCTTACATTTTATTACAGTCTGTCCACGATCTTTAAAAATTTAAACCTCTCCAGGTTTTTTTTCCTGTTGAATATATTTAAATGTATCTTGCTTTTCTCATCAAGTGTATGTTTTCAAAAAAGATTAACATCTAACACTGTCAGCATATCTATTTGATAGGACACAGATCCAAGACATCAAAATGCAAAATTATTTCTGATCAACCACAGTAATTTTTGTTTTCATATTCTAATAATTTTAATCAGCATGATAGGGTTCTCTAAGTACAAAGGTATAAAACAGATTGAAATAGCCTTAAATTTCTGTGTAAACAAGGCCTTAAGAGATCAGTACTGGTTTTAGCCCACGTGCATTTTACCTTCATTTCAGAAATTGTCTAAGTAAATTCAGTAAATGGAGAAAGATCTTATAGGAAATAGTCATGCAAGGGGTAGAGTCAGGCAAATACTACCCTCATCTTCAGAAAAAGCAAGAAGGAGGGCTTAAGGAAGTGCAGGCCAGTCAGCATACCATCAGTCCTAGGAAGAGTTTTTGAGATTCAAAAATCCTACATACTTTTTTGTAAGTATGTCTAGGCACAGAAAGAAAATAAGAAGTTTTGGGAACAATTAGCATGACTTTACCAAGAGCATACACTGCTTGATGAATTTGACAGTTTTCCATGATGAGATGACATACTTAGTGAGTAACAGAACACTAGATGTTTATTTTAGAACTGTAGAATGCTATAGGTGAAGAAAATTCTATGAATTTTTTTAAATTTTAATAAAACACTGTTAAACTCTTGGTCAAATGAACTTCAGTTACATTGTTTTATTGTCAAATAAATTACCCACCATAAACAAATTCAGATTTTAACATATTTACCTAACAATCTGAAAGTATTCCAATGTAACAACATTATACACATTTGCTCCAGTATTCCACTTCTGATTTGTTTATCTACACATTCTCATATTTTGGACAGATACTGAGAAAATATCAATCCCCTTTAGTTTTTAAACCTAGAATAGATTCAGATGCCATTCACAAAACTGTTGAACAGCAATTACAACTGATGTTCATCTATCTATATTATTAATGTTTTTCCTTGAATGTTTAGAGATTATTTGCTTCTAGCTTTCAAAAGAAGAAAGTGTTTAGAAGACTTTAGTTTAAGATCTGTTGACTAAACAGGAGCATTACTTATTAATGATATGAAACATCTACAATTTAAGAAAAGTTCTGTTATGGCCCCCTGGTGCACCATTTAAAATGTGTATCAAGCTGCAAGATTATAAAAACAATCAGGGTTTTATGGAGCCGTAGTCTTCATTAGACAATAAAGTATTATCAATTATATGCTACATAATTTGCTCTTTCAATTAATCTTCTAATCTTTATGCAATGCTGAAAAGGTCAGCTTTAACACAAACTTCCTTGGAAGATTTAGGGGATATGTGTTGATGGGTGAAGATGCTGATGTAAGTAGCCATAAATGTTAGAAGGGAAAAATTATAGTGCAGAAGAAAGTGACAGTCCAAAAATATGAACAGAGAAATTGACTGTCTGCTTGCGAGCTGTGAGCCTAGGAACTAGGTCTGGGAACCAGAAAAGTGCACCTGGCTTCTTTGAAGTGCAACTAGGTACCAAGAAACAGGACACATCTTGAGATAACATTGATAAGAAATACACAAAACACTAATAACAATTTATCGTCTGAAAAAAAGTGGAAACAGTATGGGAAAACAAAATTGCTCAAGAACAGAAAATACTGTCATGTCTTGACTGTTACAGATGAAAACTTGAAGTTAGCAGCATTTATTAGCTGTTCAAAGTGGTAATGTCCTAAGCCCTCTTATGTCTCTGGAATATAAAAAGAACTTAATTTTTAATCAAAATGAAGCTTTCTTCTATGAGAACTTCCCATGTTACACATACTTTTTATTTCCTGAAAAGGTGAATTCCACATGAACTTCTTCCAAGATCTTTACATGATCTGGATTCTCACCAGGGATGCCAGGCTGACTTCAGGTTCTGTTATGTGAATCATATATGAAGTGAAACCCAAGTCTGTTATTTTCCTTGTCCCCCTCTGGGCCTGCTTTTGAGGTCATTCAGATTGGTCTCCTGCCTCTGGAATGGCTGTGTTCCCCTCTGGAATCAGTTTGTTCTTGTCTCTGGGATGGTCTGGCCCCTTGATTCACTTGATACTGGTATTATATATCTATATAAATGATGTACCATGGGCACATCTGCTGCTATATCATGAGTTTCTTCACTAGTGATAAGTTTATAGCGACCTGTAGCATTCTACACCGACTTAGTTGTTGCTATTATTGGTGGTTATTATATGATTGTTTGCTGCTAGTACTAATTGCTGCCTTACTATAAGTTGATACTACATCGCTGATGGCTAATAGCAGTTTGCAATAGGCTGAGATATGTTATCTTTATTAGATAACCATAGATATACTTGCTAGCAATTATTTTTGTGATAGTTTGCCTGTTAGTAGTGATTTTTGTGGTATTTGTGGTAATCTGTTATACAGAAATTTAGAGGATAGATGCTTCTGTGTTCTTGTATATTATGGAATCCTACAAACCCACAGTTGTGATCTATCATAGAATCATAAATGTTGAAGAAAACCTGTAAGATCATCGAGTCCAACCATTAACCTAACATTACCAGGTTCACCACTAAACCATGTCCTTAAGCACCATTACGTGTTTTTTGAACACTTTCGTGGAAGTTGGTTCTACCATTTCCCTGAGCAGCTTGTTCCAATGCTTGGCCACCCTTTCTGTGAAAAAATTTTTCCTACTATCCAATCTAAACCTCCCCAGCTTAACTTGAGGCTATTTCCTCTTGTCCTATCACTTGTTACTTGGGAGTAAAGACCAACCCCCACCTTGCTACTCCTTTCAGGTAGTTGCACAGAGCAATAAGGTCCCCTCGGGACTCCTTTTTTCCAGGCTAAAAAACACCAGCACCCTCTTCCGCTCCTCATAAGACTTGTGCCCCAGACCCTTCATCAGCTTCATTTACCTTCTTTGGAAAGGCTCCTGCAGGTCAATGCTTTTCTTGTCATGAGGGGCCCAAAACTGAACAGTTTTGGTGAGGTTGCAGCATCACCAGTGTCTACTATGGGGTAATAATCACTTCCCTGGTACTACTGACCGTCTATACCTGCACACACCTGCAGGCTGGATAACCCTCTAGGTCATGAGAGATGCAAAGGGAAATGGACAGATTTCTGCTTTTGTTCTGAATTTCAGATTAGAATATCTCTCCAGAGAAATTAGGAATGATGAAACTTTTAGCAATTGATGGCTAAATACTTCTGATTGCTTAAACTTTACACTTATTTAACAATTACGGCTCATTAAGCTGTGAAGTACTAAAATGGGTCAAAATATTTGATATAAACGTTTTTAGAACCTTTAATATCTCTGTAAAAAGAGTGGCTTAAGAGAGGATTCTTGTGGCCTTAAAATGGAATTTAATAGTTGATATCTATTTCCTGTAGTATTTTCAGTGAAACACAATTTAAACTGTTACTGAGCAGTGACATGCAACCTGCCTAGGCAGTGGGGCTGCAGCAACATGTCAGCCTGTGAGCACCGGAGGGATAGAGCTTGGTTATGAAACACAAAGTAAGCAGAAGCAATAGATGCCATTTTATGCGAGAACTGCATCTGTTACCTCTAAAAAATGATGGAAGCTGTTCTCATTTCAGCATTATGGTAGTTAAATTACATCCAGAGCTGAAATAACAGGTATAAACGGTAATGAGAAAGGGAACAGTTGTGCCCTTAAGGGAAGCAAAAACCTGGAACTGTGGAGTCTTTTTTACTGAGTATTTCCAACATTCATGTGAGAAATACAAAAATTAGAATTGAAAATAACTCATAATATGGAGAGTTTCAGTGCATATAATAGTAAAAAATACAGTTGTGATTTCATATTTGGCAATAGAAGACATAAATTAATAGGGTTTTTTTACAAGGTTCTTTATTAGTTACCTGCTATTTTTTCCATTTTTTTCCAGAAAGGACTTTGTTTTTTTTTCTTTTTTGATATTTCTTTTTTTATTTCAGGTTAGATGTAACCTTATCTGAGAAGATGACTAACTATGGGTATGATTAAATATAAACAAGAACTTTAAAAAGTCTACATTTAGATAAACAACTTGAAAAGGCATGTGAAACGTTCTGTTATTTTTTGATTACAGGGAAAAAAAAGTGTAGTTAATACAAGAAGTCCTATGTCCAAATTGAAAAGATGTTTTTATTTCTGAGTCTTAACTAACTCTTAGAAAATGTATGCATATTATAAATTTTGTGGATTTTTGATGTTATATAGAATCCTGATACTAGTTTTTTAATAAACCACTGGAACTTGAGGGTCAGTTTCCAACCTTCAAAGAATGTTCAATTCAGGACTGAAACCATTTGACTGAGAAAATCACAGTGCAGAATGAACCATATACCATTTTGCATTTCAGTGACTGGACATAGATGCATCACCATCTTTCAGCTTTCAATGTGCAGAAAGAACACGTTTTCCTACTGAGACCGAAGAGATGACGTCTTCAGGACTGAGACAGTCTTTTGTGTCCCTTGTGGAACTCTGAAAAAGTCACCAAGGAAAACAATCCTTAGAGTATCTTTAAAACTACTAACACTGCATATGTGCCACTGTCTTTTTAAGCACATTCTCAAGAAAAACAAAAGTATTTTTGCTGATGGCTATTGTGACTCTTTCTTGAAAAAGAAAGCAGTTTTCAGATAGGATATAGGATGTGTTACAGCTCATCAAAATTCAGATGCCATGTCTCATGAGGAAATAGTGTTTCAGATGTATTTTAATAATGACACTTGTAGAACTTTCATGGATGAGTTTCTGCCATAGAAATATTTCTATTCACAGAGATGTTGATTAATACCAGCATCTTCTCATGTGAATTTGTCTCCAGTAATGGCAGTAAAATAAAGCTCTTAATAATTTCCTGGAGACAGGCAAATCCTAAAGTACAGAGTAACAACTTTCTTGTGCACAAGAAATAGTACAGATTTCTACAACAGACTGATGGGTCATTTTTTACACCAGTTTGATTTGGCACTAAATTTCTGAGCAGTTAGCTTCCAAATGACAATCCCAACCATGAAATTCTGATCTCAGAACATATGGTTAAGATAAATTTAATGCTAGTGTAAGTTTCTCTACTGTAAAACAGATAGATCAAGGTTTTCCTTTTTCTGAGGATGAGACAAGCTGACTGTTCAGATTGATTTACATCTATTCTGAATCAGAGTTTTTTGTGTACTGAAAGCATCTCACCTGTTAGTTCTGTCTTTTTGCAAGGCATCATTTGTCCCACAGTCCTCTATATCCTCTTGTACATGGTGGCATTTCAGCTAAAGTCAGGGTCCTAGGACTGTCCCTCTGACTGCTGTCAGAGATCTGTTTTGCCTTTTGTCGCTTGTAAAAAAATCTTGTTTTTTAAAAAGACATTTGCTTAAAACCTGCCAAGATATTGTATTTCAGGATTTCTCTTGAATTCTTTGTCCACCTTTAAACTAAACAAAAATTAAGCTAATATAAAGAATAGCATGTGAGTGTCATTTTTGCATAATAATTCTTTATTTCTCCAGTACTACTTGGAAATGTATTTTCTGACTAGCAATGTAGCAGAGAATCAGTTGTGCCTGAACACTACACCTGGACTGTAGAAGTCAGACCTGCATTCAGAACAAGACCTAGAAATTTTTTTTTCCCTAGTGTCTCCATTATAACAGAAAGATGTTACCTAAGAGCGTTTGCATGGCTAGGTTATTATCACTATTTTTTCCAAGAAAGAGAATGATTCTGCTATTAGTATATAATAATGGCGTGTGATCCAATTGTCTTAGCCCTTAATTGAAATAATCAGATAATATATTAGAAGTTATATTACTGTTCCCAAGTGAAATTCTGGGAAAATTGCCTGTTTTCATTACTTCTTTAGTAAGAACTCTTTTAAAAAAGATCTATCTTCAGTTCTGTGCTCATGCAGCACCTAGCATAGCAGCTTCTGGCAGATTTTTGACAAGATAATACTACTAGCAATAATAATTATAATATTTGCTGCAGTCCTATTCTTATGTCCTGACCTGAGGCTGACCACATGAGAATAAAGCTATTAAACAAAACAGCTTCTCTCTTAGGGATAGTAACCTTATAAAAAATAACTATGTTTCCATATACAGTTTTGGAAAAAATTGAAATGCATTATTCACCAATGTTAAATTAGCCATTCTGTGCTAATCATTTCTACTACTTGCTAAAAGTACAACAAGTACAAATATTCTTTCTCCAGAGGAAGCTAAGCTTTTTTTTTTCTAGTCAACATTCAGGAGAAACTGCCAAAAATGTTAAGCATAAGCAATTTCATTTTAATTAAAATATTTGTTTTTCTACTCTTATGTAATTTTTTTTATTATGTTTAATTAATGATCAAAATTATAGTTTTAATGTTGGCATTAAAGAACAAAATACATTTCTAAAGCATGGAAAGTAAGATCACAATAAATATCAACACCTTCCCTAAGAAGTTCAAGTATACGGTACTGATGTACACATTTTGTTTTGGTTGTAGTTCTGTTGCACAACTCTGAGAAATAATAGGACCAAACCTTCTTTTATGTCTTCATGCTGCAAAAAGAGCCAAGAAGTTAAATGGTTCTTCCTGTATATCCCATTTAAGGAATTGTCATCCTTAGGTAAATTAAGTCACTGTTGTAAAATCTGTACTTTTACAATGTCCTTTAAAAGTGAGTAATACACTCTATAATTGAATTCAGAGCAATGGCTAAGTAAGCACTGTTGTTCTTTTGAGAATAACTTGTTATGTTCCTTTTATGCATAATATGACACCTGTAGTTTTTGTTTTGGTTTTTTTTTTCTTTCTATTCCATTAAAGTACTGTGATTTCTTAAATGTGACATATTAATGAAAATAACTTCAAATTGTAGGTCATTTGTACCCAGAAGGCGTCATCTTAAATTTTTGTAATGTTCTGATCTGTAGACTGATGATACAAGGTCAAGAATCACCATTAGTGTATGCTACTATATGATCTTGAAGAATGTGATAGGAGAATGAAATAGGACAGATACAGGATTAGGCATTTGGGGCAGTATTCAAAACATTATTTTCTTAGCTTTACAAAACTTGGACTGAGATAGGAATCTATCTTTCTTTCAAAATGAGAGAAAACTTTTATTTTAAACTGAAGAATAGTGCAATCAAATAGAAACTGCATATTAAGAAATATAGATATGAAATTTGAAAAATGCTTGTCAACATCAAGTCCCAGAATGATGATGCCAACCTAAGAGAAACAAAGAAACTCCTTATCCATGTATAAGTGGATTTCCACAAAATTATAAGAAAGGTTTATATAGGTTACTGGAGTTTGAGAGTTTTATTGAGTATCAGTGCAAATACCTGTTCATGGAGTAGATGGAAAAACCTAAATCAGACTAAAAATATGCAGTCCTTTGCACAGACAAGTTTAAATATTTAAATTATTAACTTCCATTAAAAATCTAGTTAGCATAACTTGTGTATGAAGACAGAAAAAAAAAAAAAAAAAGAGTTGACCGCATAAAGACTTAGAGGAGACATATTTTTGTTTCCCCCCAAACTATCAGAAATCTCAAGAGTGTTGCAGGCCAAAAAACTCAGAATACAAACTTTCTTTGTAAATTGGCAATATTATCAACCCAGAGACAACTGCTATTTTCTCACAGAGGAAGCATTTTACAATGATTAAAATTGTTATATAGAGAAGATTAGCTAAGAGAAAGTGTTAAAACTGATAGCGTAGTTTTTACCAGCTAAATAAAAGTAGCACCTCTACATTTTATCTGACATCTGTACTACATTTATTACATCCCAGGAAGCAAAGAAAGGAAAGAAAGCTGTGAATAATTCAGTTTGTTAGGTAAATGACTGAAAGCATTTCAGTGTTTTCATATCTGCTAAAAAAATCAGGAAGCCAGTGGAAGTATTGCAGTTAAATGTTTTCACCCCTAAAACAGGGATTTGTTTACTTGCAATTATGCTTTACACACTGTGTTTTGATATGTATTTGGAAGAAAAACCCAGCAACCTTGACAATGGTTTTCTACTAAACATATTAGAAGCGATGATTTATGATCCAGGAAAAAAAGCAACCACACACATTATGGTATAATGATTTTAAGGTGCAATGAAGGTGTCTACATTTTAGTAAACACCAAATTCACGTAACATAAAGATGCTTTATAATAAATCATGCTGCCTCAGTGTTTGTGCTTATGGAACAATATATGTGTATGATCTGCATTCACTTTAACTCTTGCAAAACATTTTTCTTCTTTATAAACAGTATTGGAAGGCTACTAATAAAGTTTGTTTTCTATTTCCTAAGGTGGGTTTTTTTGTTTTGTCCTATGGATTTATGAGTAATCGAATTTCATACATCTCCAGCTTTTAAAACCTTGAATGGTCCGTTACAATATTGAAGCATCATATTCCAGTGTATATTTTGCATCCATAAACCGACATCAAACATTCACGTATTGAAAATAGAATTGTCAGCGTCTCTGCTAATCATTAGGTGTTCTAGATATTTTGTCAAATTTTATTATTCTGCCCTTAAAAATATGTTTCTTTTATCTGTAATAATAAATTTTTAAAAAGTAAGTATCCTACAAAACACCTCCAGAGAAAAACTGTTTTCTGGAGGGTATCAATATCACATACATACCAGAGCGAGTATCATACCGTGTGCTTACACACTTGCATGAAGAATTCATGCCTTAACAATTTTTGCTCTCTTTTTTCCTTTAAACAGATTTACTTTTAAATAATTCATATTTTCTTCCTCCTTCTTGTCTTTTTTATTTGCTTTATTAATGGCATTTTAACTGACTTGCCCCCATTTATGTCCCATCCCTCCAAAAAGGTCTTTTTCCTCCTTCTTACCAGCTTTTTGGCAGCTTCAAGGCTACAGAGATTACTACTGTCTAAGAACATGTCTCAGTTGATTCACATGTTTCTAGGTAAAAAACGCAATATTGAACATGAATTGTTTTACAGAAAGTTTCAAAAGACAGTTATCTAAAAAACATTTTGATTATGATAGGTAGTATGTGAAATGGAAAGTTACCAGAAAACACATACTGGATATAATCACATTAATTTCTAGGCTTATCTGACTATCTTCAAAACTTGTGTTCATATTATCATATGCAAATGGTACTACTTTGCGAAATTTCAAACTGATTGCATAGTTATGCTCTTTTAAGAGCATTTTCAAATATCATTTATACAATTGCTTTTATGACTTGAAAATATTCAAGAAATAATGGCCAATTCAAATACAAATTCACTATCCATCAAATTCTAGTCTTCATGCTTTGAGGCACTTTTGTGTGTTGTAAAGAATATGTATTTTCCAAAACATCTTTCATTGTTTTCTCAGTGGAAAGAAGAATTAGTTTATGGTCGATTTAGCAATATAGAGAGATTTTAGATTAGCAAGTTGTATTGCTTTAAGTGTAGTTGAAGCTTTAACGGTAACACTTTACATGCATATTTGGGTGTTGTGGTTTTTTAATTTGTTGTTGTAAACAATTGCTCCACGTACAAACACTCTGAGGACAATCATGGATAGCACTATGTTATGCTTTGTATTTATGCCCTCCAATGTAAATAGTCAATAATACCTGGGGAGCAATTCAGCCCCAGGTTAAGACATTCAGGTTATCTACAACATCTCTCTATTAGTTAGATGTCTTCACACACATTCTATTTGGTCTATGCACTGGATTTGAGAGAAATGTTCAGCTCATCCTAAAATGCATGTGCATGTTTGGTGAATCGTACACTTTTTTCAGGCAACACTGGACTCTCTGTATTCCTTCATAAATTGCCATCTAGTACTGTTTGATTTGTCCTGTGTTTTCCTACTTGATCTTCATTTGCTGTAGACAATTAAACTTAGGTGTCTTAGAATTTGAAATTGATTTCTTAGAAAGATAATGTGGCTCAGCTTTGGGCTTAGACCATAAAATGTGGACTAGATAAAACATACTTTGTTTCATGGAAGTTGACATAGATAAAGTGTTCCTATCATCAGCTCATTAAAAAAGAAAAGATGGTTCTTCAAATAACTTTTCATTCCAGTGGTGACTTACGGATTTAGTATGAGAATTTCTCTAAAACAATTCATAATTTGGGGACTTAAAAATAGTTCATAAATGTAAAATATTCTCTCCAGGTCAAATATATATGGATTTATCTCAAGGAAGTGGTTGGACTGGGGATAGAAAATGAAAATAGGAAATGAAAATAAAATTTCCAAGAAAATAAAATCAGCTCCAGATATTTAGAGGTTTGGATGACCATGTTTCCTGTGGTTTCCCTAATGGTGGCTGGCCAAATTATTTCACCTTTAAGTAGCGTAATGTATGTAAAGTTTAAGACATTCCAGATGCACAGCTTCTCTTTTTTTCTCTCTTTTGTCTTCATTTTTATGTGGTTAACATACTAGTTTCAGCTTTTTGTGTCCCACATTGGATTTTTTTTGTAAAATTTGATGAAAACATGCTCTGTTTCCAGTCTTTCCCACAGGACTGTGAGGTTTTCCTGCAAACTCTCCATCTGATTTGAGCACACAAGCAGCATACTCTGTCAAAGCCCCCTTAAAGACTGGTGTCCTCTTCTATTTCTAAGCTACTGACATTGACTAAAATAGTTTAGGTCTCTTTTGAAAGACTTGCAAAATTTCTCCTATCTGTAAGAAAGATTTGGCATGTCATCATGCTACAAACTTTACTTACACACAGAATGATTTGGATCTTAATGATAAAACAAATGCTATTTTAGATTTTTTAACAGCACATTAAGTAAAAAACAAAAAAAAAATTCCTGGGGGCATCCCTTCTTGTACTTATTTTCATTGCTTGAGTTATATTTGTTAAAAAAACCTCAGTCTGAGTAATGTCATTTCTTTAAGAAAAAGTCATATACATGTTGGCACATTTGTAATTGTTATTTCAAGTGTGCAAAACACTGAAGTTGTAGAGTAGAAAAAAAACCTTTATGTTCTATAAAAATGCAAGTTTGTGAGGTTGAATTCTACATTAAAAAAGAAAAACAGTCAATATTTTCATTGCTTAATGTTGTTTTGAAAAAAGACAATTTTCTGATAGTCTTGTGAGAAATGAATAAAATCAAAGAACATTTTAAATTAGACAAACTTGGAAAATTACATAAACAAATAAGACAAGATCATTAGTGTCATAGTTACTCAGCACTAAATAATGTAAGAGCATCTATAGCTCTTCGACTCTATTCTTAAAACTTTGTATTTTATCTTACACAACATACCTAATTAGTGATGCTGATACATTTACTCATGCAATATTCTTTAGCTTATGTGAGTGATTTATGCATTAGTAAAAGGATCTCTACTAACACAGCAAAATAATGATAGTTATTGTAAGTATTATTAATAATAATGCTAATAAAGGCAGAGGAAGGGGAACAGAAAGAAAGGAAAGTAAAGGAGAAAATAAAACAAGAGTACTGTACTTGATTTGCTACTTAGATATTAGGTAAAAATCTATACGATTGTGTCCTAAAATATGACACAGACTTTTATCTTTTGATACAGTGACACCCATAATCATTTAGGTTTATGCCTAATTGTGCATGGAATTTACAACATTATCTAGGAAAAAATAGAACTTTTAAGCAAGCATTCTCTGCTTGGCTTTGGAGAATAAATCATGCCAAAATTTTGCAGTTCTGCTTTTTATTCTCAGGCCATATTATACACCTTTTTTTATTATACCTACATGAGGTATGGTAATGTTGGTTATTCTGACTTACTAGAGCTCTACAGGAATAAAACTCTCATTCAGCAAGAAAACCATACGACCTGTTGTTGCCAACTGATTGTACATTTACAATAATGCTTTCAAAAAAGGATTTTAATGTTTGAAAAAATCACTTTCCTCTAGGGTTTGTTTGATATCATCTGTGCACAACTGAACTATTGCATCAATACCTACTGAGCTACACATTACATGTCATTTGAGATTTACAAATGATATTTGGAATTAATTTTGTGATTGATTTTTGGGCTATGTGATCAACTTATTGTATCAAGTGTATATAGTCATGTACTATCAGCTGAACTGTCTTCAATTTTTAATTTAGAGCAAATGCGATATTTAGGGTTTCACTACTCTTTTCATTCCTTTTCTTCAAGGGTGTTAAGGTAAGTGAAAAAAACCTAGCAACATAAATTTCTCATAGTATCTTTTAATTCTGAGTCCATGTTAGCTGTTGGCATTAAAGAAATAAACCATTATGATATCTGAGACAAGAGAATTTCAGAAGCACAATGTATCACCATGTTGAGGCTTGTGTTCCAAGACCACTTCTCTGGCCTGAAAATTCTCCATCTAAAAATCCTACATGAAACAAGGCAATACGACTAGCCTGTCCCCTTCTCTGCAATTACTGCATAGGCTGGATGGCTCAAGAAGGTCATCATGGATTCATTATCTTTTCTTATATGCACAAAATCCAGTATAATTGACAGAAATGGCCTTGTGACTTGTATCACCGATAACCATATTGTCACTACATTCTGGTTTGTTTCTTCCTTTTTTTTGCTTGATGGTTGTATTAGTCTTCCATGACAATAATTATGAATTCCAATACAGTTCCAATGAATAGTTTTGTACCTTAAGAGCTCCATATAGTCTAAATTACTTTTTTTGCCCCACAGCTTTCTCATTGTCTTAAATCAGTTTTATGGAAAGCACTTCAGAGAAAAACCATGCATCCGTTCTGGAATTTAATCCCAAACCAGTTTGAAGGCAATAAAACTCTTTCTTATGCGCAGATCGAATAAAAAGAGCCATGTGCTTTATGGCACCTTTCTGGGTAACTGTTCTATTTTTAAGTTTCCTAAACAAGGAAACAAATTGGTATTCGTCCTCTCTGAATTATCAATACAAATTAAATCTTCAGACTCTCACCATAAATCTACATACTTTTAATACTGAAAATCAGATCCCATGTTTTGATTTCAAAATGATTGGAAATGTGCATTATCATTTGTTTTTCTGATGGATAGAGTTAAACTGAGTTGTGTATGAAAAATAAAAGGATAAAATTAATAAATAGCCATAATTCACATTGATATTTCTGTTTAAAAGATTGCTTATAATTTTTTCAACGTATCATTAAACTAATTAGAAATTATACCCACCTATGAATGTTTTTGTGCTGATTTTGGAGATAATTTTCTTCACAGTAGGTAGTATGTGGTAATATTCGGGATGCGTGCTGCAAACAGCATTGATAATACAGAGGTATTTTTTGTTGCTGAACAATGCTTGCACCCCATCAAGGCTTTTTCTGCTTCTCATACTGCCCCACCAGCTGGGAGGCAGGGGGTGCACAAGAAACTGGGAGGGACACAGGCAAGACAGCTAACTCCAAATGACCCAAGGGATAGTCCGTGCCAAATGGTGTCATACTCAGTGTATAAAGGTGAGGGAAGAAGAAGGAATGGCGGATGTTCAGAATGATGCAGATTGTCTTCCAAAGTCACAATTAGGCATGATGGAGTCCTGCTTTCCTAGGGAATGCTGAACACCTGCCTGCCTGTGGGAATCAGTGAATCTCCTTACAATTCAGAACACACTTGCAGTCTTGCAGTTTCCTTCAAAGGCAGGTCATAATTTAAGTAGAGTTCCTGGCAATCTCATTGTCTAAGATACATCTAAGAAGTCACTATTGTTTCTCCACAGTTTTATTTTCTCAGCAAAATATTAAACCTTATTTTAATTTGACCATTTTTCCATTTCCTCTTTATTATGCTAAAGAAGATTTTTTTTTTTCTTGGTACTTTAGGGCTGATTTAATAAACTTCATATTTAAACAAAGAAGATTTCATATAAAAGAACAAGAAAATATATCAAAAAAAGACATAAACCAAACTCTTGTGCCTTTAAAAAAAATCAACCACATGTATTTTCTTTGAGCTGTGAAATTTTCCTTTTGAAACTTTCTGTCTATGACTTTCACCATCTCAGGAGTTCAAAAAAGTTTACTGAGAGAAAGTGGTTTAGGATGGTTCTCTTACATATAGTTAAATCTTCTCTGTCTCCACACATGAAGTAGAAAACACTGTTTATTATGGGTCTTGAGCATGATTCTTGGGCCCTGCAGTTCCCAAAGCTCTGTTAGAGCATTGCCTCATGGATTGCTATTTGTCATGGACTGAAGGTGGGCAAGGAAGAAAGAGCAAATTCACTTCTTGTACTGTAGCCTGTCAATGCCCCAGCCCACATCTTGATCATGTGTCGTTTACTAACATAGATACAGCTGCAAGAACAAGTTGCATGTATCAGCTGTGTTCTATTTTGTTCTGATTAGGTTCAGATGCACTCAGCTAATGGTTTGTAACATGTTGCCTCTGTAGCTGTTGATGTTCCATTTTACACAGTACACTCTATTCAGGGAACAATTCAGGATGAAGCAGTGGTAAAGAAATATTTCTTTGTCTGTAACAATACCTTTCTCTTCATCATTACTTTTCTCAGATGTCTCTTGGCTGTGTCAGAACACATAGAATGACTGCAGGATAGCCAGCATGTGCAGTAAGTGGGGAACTTACTACGCAGGAAAAAGATTCTCTATACGGAGCATCCATAAAAATGGTATATTATTTCATAAATAGAATTCTAAAAGTTACTTTTTCCTGAAAGGGCTGTTATTTCTATGATATATGCTATACAATGATGCTTGAGATAGACAACATCTGAGTTCGTAGGAATATATCAATTACTTCCTTTATTTCACTTTTTTTTGCTCTTCTAGATGAAAAAAACCATCACAATAATCATACCAAGTAAATGTTAATCAGTGAATGAGTATGGAACACATACAGTCGTTGAAAATGGTTGATTTAAATAATGACTTTAAGAGCAATATTAATTAAATAAGCTTTTCCTCTTTTTTTAAGTATGCAAGATTTCTACGGTATTGATTTAGTACTAAATACCATAAATTATTAAATTAGTCATATTTAAACTACAGGTTTAATTCTACTAAACATCATAATTCCTAGTTTTGCTCCTCAGAGAGGAATTTAAAATACATAATTTCACTCTTCAATTCACTACATAATTAATGAAGAGTGATAATCATCGCATAGAAAATCCAGAAAGAGCTGAGTGATGAAGGGGAAGCCAGAATCTTCTGTCTAAAGGGAATGCTAAACAAATTATTCTTTCTGAAATATATCTTTATCCAAATGCCAGTGTACTAACTTCCCACATCCAGCAGACGTGGCAGGTTTTAGCCAGCTGATCACGTCTAGATGGAATGAGCGTGCATCAACCTGGGCTACACCCTCTCCTTTGAATTTCTTAAACTAAAAGAAAAGAAAACAAAAAGCAATAGTTAGGCTTATAAATTAATTATAAAACATGGAACATAGGTTCCTCTCATTGATCTTAATGATTTTTAATGTGCTGTATACCATTTATTATCTTTTTAACTCTACATTAGACTATTTTCATTACCACCATAAATAAAACATGGATAATGACATCAATTTACTTTCCTCTTACATTTAATCACAACTGTTAACTGGACCCTAAGTCAAATCCTGATCATTCAAACACCTGTCAAAGCAACATGTAAGATGTTATAGGAGTAGAAAAGCATTTTTGAATGTCATGATGCCAACCTGTCAAGATTTAAACATCATTTATGATGCAGCATTGATTGAGATACTAAAAGCTGATATTGTGGTATGGATTAAAATCCTGTCATTTTTACTGAAAAAACCCCATGGTTTGTCTATGTTGGCGTCTGTGCTCTTTGCATTCAAAACTATATCTGGTAAGTTTGTTTTACACTTTTCTTTGTACCACTTTATTCTGAGAAATTGGATCATAGCATCACAGAGTGGTTGGGGACACAAGGCAACTGTGGAGGTAAAAATATTCTCTAATTGTCTGAACTCTTTGTATACAATTTTTAAAAGTGTCTGTTTTTATATCACCACAAAGTGTAAAAGTAGGCACATTTAAGACATGGTTCAATTTCTCTTACTGGTCCTTAAAAGATTCTTAACCTTGATTATAAAGAAAATATTAGCTGACTAGCATAATTGTGCATATTGAATCTTTGGGTTCAGTTTCAGACCCTTGAAATCAGTAAAATAAACTTGACTAAGGTGCTACTTACTGTTAAAGGAAATAGCAGAGCCTAATTCTATGTCTGCAAGCTAAAGAAATAATTTTCTCAGATGTGATCTCTAACACTAAGCATAAATTCTGTGACTCCAGGAAACTCTCTGGAAGGCTGGATCTTTTTTCAGTCCATACCAAAGGATTTGTAATGTACTAAATTGAACGCCTTATATGGATTCCATTTACTGTTTGTCTGGTTTTGATTTTATGTTGTTTGGTGGTTTAATTTTTGGGGATTTTTCTTTTTTTTTTTTTTTTTTTAATAATAGAAGCTTAGTTCTCACTTCAATGCTGTTTATCACAGTCTTCATCTAGTTTGGCCGTTCAGTCTCAAGCACAGAACCTCTGAACCATGCAGTTAACATGTCCTTGCACAGGACAAGAAAAAGTGAGATCTATTCCTGTTAGTCATACCATATCAACCCTTGAAATTCCGAGTCTGACAGGATCAATAGATGCGTACACACAATTATTGCAGGCTGAATTTTTATCCTATACATAAAGCCAAAATCTTTGACCACCTACAATCATGGACAACCGATGTATGTACTGGATAATACTCTCATTTGAATAAGACCAGATAATAATGAAATTCCTTGCAACTGGAAAGTAGTACAAAAGGTAGAAACTTTCTTTTAAATTCAGGATACACCTAATTAAAACAATGCCAACAGAACACTATATTGAAAAAGATAGAAAAACCAACATTTCAAACATTTTTTACAAGTATTCTTCTTTTTTTTTTTGCATGACATTCTTGATTCATTCAATTCATTATTATAAATTTTAGAAGAAGGTTTAATTTTTGTATTAACTACACTGGAGAGCTTTGACAAAAATTAACTTTTGTATGTAATTCGAGACTTTTTTTCTTTTAAAATCTAATGTAATTATTACCCATGTGTGTTGTATCACTTTCAATGATAAAAGAAGGACGAAAATAAATATAGGCGGGATTAAAGAAGAAATAGGGAATGTAGTGTTTTGATTGACACTTTTTCTTTTTTTTTACTATAAAAGTAGTAGACAAAGAACAAAAAATAAAGTGATTTGACCTAGGACCAGGTCTTTGATCATTTGTGTGTGTAGCTTCAGGCTTTGTCAAAGGAGGCAAAATAAGAAATAATTCTAAAAATATTATTGTAGAAACTGTTCACTTATCAAATGTACTAACAAAGATAAGTGAAAATGTCTAAAAACAGACCTGTCAGTGGTATGACTTAAGCCAACTATAAGACTAGCATGATAACCAACAGAATTGTGATCCTCAGCTCATGCCTCATGGCATGTCTCATGGGATGCCTCTACAGAGAACTTTTAATGAGTCACTTTGAGCAGTCTGTTTTCATTTGCATCAGAAGTTTCCAAATTCTCTTGAAATATTCCCTTGTTGCTGTTTCACCCTCCATCCTATGCTACATTTGATTTAAATGAGCACATAGATTTACTACATCATCTAACACAGTTCTGAATCCCCTGAAGGAAGTAGCATTTCCAATCTTTGAGATTAGTGTCAAGTTTACAACTTTTAAAGGAAACTCATGCCAATTTATTAAATACATTTTCCCAAGAAAACTCGAGTTTTAACATACATGAATAATTGTTTGACTTGTCAAAACTTCACGGAAATATACTTGACCATTGCTTTATTCTAATGTAGGTTTTTTGCCTCAGTTTATTTCATTTCATTAAACTGAATATGGGAAAAAGACTTGAAATTGCTGAAAGAGTGATGTCTTTTTATATCTATTATACTATAAAATTGTGTACTGTGTATATTTGTGTATTGTGTATGATAGGTAGATGATAGACATGAAAAGAGAGATTCCTAAATTCAATTATTTGGGCTTGATAGAGCCCAAACTTACATTTATTATTTAGACTTCATGCAAGAACACTGAATCCCCCTCCTACTGAATTATTATAAAATTCAGGTAAACCAAGGAGCAATGTAACTGTGCATTCCAGCAAGCAATGTTCATGGTAGGAGTTCTGGCCTCTAGTCACTGCTCCAAGGACTGTGAAGGTATTTACATCAAATTTCAATGGAATGGAGCGCAGAACTCCCCCTAAGGAACCATCCTAGCACCATATTTACAGCATCATGTCTTTTGTTTACTCTTTCTTCTGCAAGGAATTTTCATTTATTTCCTGCAATTTTTTAAAGTTTCAACAGCACCCACTGTAGAACAGCCTGTAATTTTACTCAAGAAAACAACTTGCTTTTGCTTATTTGATTTATAAGTCTAGGCAATTTCCCTGGGGAATTTTCTGACATCCTTGGTTGATTTCATACAAGAAAGTATGAGAGAAAGTAGAACTATAAAAGTAGCAAACTCACACTGGGTGACAAGGGAAAATTTTGATTTTTAGCAGTTTTTAGAAAGTTATATATATACCATTAGTACTATTATACAACATAAATTGATAATATGCAGAAAATTTTTGTATTCATAGTGAACAAAGTTTGGTATAATAATGGAAGGGACAACAAAATGAAAAGCAAAAAGACAAGATAGAAGATAGAAAAACACCACTAGTGGTTTAAAGATAAGGCTTTTCTGTATTCATTCCATTCAATATTTAGAAGCAGCATGAAAATTACTTGCAGGATGTCTGGATTAGAAAAATAAGGAAGGCTATAACAAATGCCCCTCTTTAAACCATCTAAGTGAGGAAAATATGAATCTGTGTTGTTTGAATAAGGTGTAGACAAATGGAAGAAATCAATACCTCAGGGCAAAACAGTTTGAATTTAAAAAAAGAATATTTTCGCTGCCTGTTGCCGAGAAGCAAGTGCTGGATCTGACCTTGGTGCTGAACAAAGTTCTCTTCATAAGGTTAGAAATGCTCTACAGAGTGGAGGAAATTCTCCTGATTGTATTAATCTGGAAAAAAATGGAATCAACTCTTCTCAGAAAACTTCAAGCATCCAAGTACCTAACTTTCCCTAGCTTTATATCATAGTGACTTTGGTAAGGAAAGGAAGGGGGAAAAAAAAGGAACAGCTTATAATTAAAAATGTGATTCTTAAATTTTGCTGAGTGAGAGACCAACTTGGCTAAATTGCAAGTTTTTTATTTTTAATCTCAAAGAGAAAATACACAGAATCTGTAACACTTGCATCTTGAAAACACGAATAGACAAAATAAAGAGGCCAGGGGACATATGAGATATCATTATCAAGGGACTAAGGACAGCGTTTTTTTCCAGATGCATATAAGCTATAATGTATATTAAAAAAAAAAAAAAAAAGTTAGCTGCCTACTTCACAGAGAGATGAAGAAGAAAAAATTCTAACTATGAAGCATTTAATACTTTTTTTAACTAGACTTCTGAAAGTTGCTTTCGGCTTTTATTTCACTTACAGTTTTCAAGTTCTGTGATAACTCATTCTTGACCCACAGTTATTATGTGTACAGGAATCCATCGGGGATGGGGACGCGAGGGAATCAAAACCCAACATCAGTGTAAATAAACTTACTCACAACATTAACACACCATTACCACAATATCCCACATTGTTTCAAAGACTAGCAGCATGACCTGAGCTAAACTGGTGAGAGGTCAGATAATTTTATTTCAGACAGCTTCATTAAAGACTGAATGTCCTTACCCAGCCAAAAAACTCAACACAGTAACTTGAATAGTTATCTTGTATTTCCGCTCTTCAAGATGTACTTTTAACTTACACTTTAATACATTTTTTAAATAAGTTATGGGACTTGATAAGCCATTCTCTACCAAGTTTGTAAAAGATCTAGGTCATCACTGCATTGAAAACTGACAACTTACATGAACATTTGCTGAAATGAAGAGCCAAATGGAGGTAAACACAACGTATTCAAAGCTAAAGACTTTAATTCAACTTTTTCCTCCCTTTTTCTCAATTTTTCAGTAATTTACTGCCCTATGCTATCTGGAGCCTTCATTGTTAACAATATCTTAGCATGCACCCATATTCTTTAAAAGAAGAAGTCATCCAAGTTCTCAGATTGAGACCCTCTGTGCTTGTACCATCTCAGCAATGAAAGACAACAGTAATTGAGACAAACTCAAACTTAAATGAATGCATTGCCAAAAAATTCCTCAAGAGAACTCCTCATAGAACACCATCTTCTCATTTTTAAATTCAGGTTCTCTACTGGCTAATAGAGATTGCCTTTTTGTTACTTTAAATAGCAACTTTTAAAAAAATGCATGCCTAAAATGACAAGCTTCATATCTGTCTACTAGATAGAAAGGAAGCAAGAGTAAGACATGAAGATTCTCTGTGCACTGAGGTAAGATTATTTGTTTTTGTTAAAAATATACTCACTTAAAATTCTAAAAGCATAGCCTATGAAATGCTGTGGACAGATAAGTACCCTGAAATTTTCTATTTAACAACAAATCAGAGCAAGTGCGAGAGTTATCTGTGTTTATTCAGAATGAGCCAGTATTCGTTTCTAAGCTGACAAACACAATCCTTGACTGAGGTCATTTTAGCACTTAACAAGAAGTATGTTTTATACTACAACTCCCTTTTGCAGTCAGCTTGCTTTAAAAAAAAATAAATCTTTAAAGGAGATGTGCCTAATATCTGACATGTGGGAAACACTAATATTTTTCTCTTCTAATACTTATTTCTCTAATTTTTAAATTTTTTTTTAGAAGAGAAGAATTTAAAGTCTCAAAGGTTAATCTCTAAGAGAAAAAGTCAGTGATTAAGATTGGGGAAATTCCATTTACAGAAGAGCACATAAAGAATTTTACTTTCCTTGCTGTTAAGTGCACATAATAAACAGATTTCTACAAAAATCCTGAGCAAAGATCCTGTCTTAGTGTCAGGAGACTACTGTCTCATATTGCTTTTACCCAAAGACTAAGCTGTCCCCTTAGGCATTACAAAGAACTTCATGTTTGTGGTATAGTTCACACTTTCAAATACATCTCTTTCTTTTTCTTCAGTGTAGAAAGGAACTTCAGCTGTGATTCAGTCTCTCCTTAACACCACATAAGTTACTTAAGACCTCAGGAAAATGCATTAAAATGACTTTATGTAGGATCCAGCAATTCTGGTCTGCAACATAATTTCATATTGTCTTTAAGAATATTTTTCTAAGTACATTCAAGATAGTTAACAAGAAAAAACCATTGCCTTGAAATCTATGACTTTATATTATGAACATTTTTCTAATGGAATGATAGGTGGAAAAAAAAAGAGACAGAGATCTAATATTTTAGTTGTATTCGCCAAAATCGACAAAGTGTAGGCTAAGGAACATGTGTAGGCTAAAATTTTATATTGGTCTGTGTTTACTGTGCACACACACTTTTTAATTTCATCAGTTCAGAACTATCTAGTCATGTGCTGTGCTACACAAAATTGACATATACTGTTCTATTTCTTACAAAATAAAACAATAAACACATATAATTTAGAAGTTTATTTAATGTGTTGGAATCTGAAGACATATTCAGAGAAACCGAAAACAATAGCTTTTTAATGGGTGACAATTAAGGAAAAATCTGATGTCCTTTAGGTATATTGAAGATAAAGTGCATGACAAAGTGTGTGAATATCTCTTTCTGCTACAAAGAGTACTTAAAATGAATTTTCCTGATATTTTTATTTTTCCCAAGCTAAGCAAATATGTTACTCGATAACAAGCATACCTCTCATGATGTGATCTCTACAGAAATTACCAGGTATTGTGCATTCCCCTTTCTGGGATGTCTTTAGAGATGAGTTTGTTCTAAACTCTGTTCATAAGAAACAATGAACGAGGGAAATTTTTTTTTTACTCTTAGAAAGTATATGTTATTATCACAGATATAATCTTAGAAGATCCCTTGTAACTGGCTTGGACAAAATTTTTGTGCTTAAAATTATAATAGTTTCCATCTAAAGATTGTTATTATTTATACCTTGTAGACTCTTCCCTTATCTTCCACAATTAGACTAACTAAATTTGAGTATGTGTTCTGGTTTTCTGCAAGAATATAAACTCTTTTATTTGACTTTAATTGTAGTTTTGAAACCCTCTCAGAAGACCACAGGGTTCCACAAAGGGTAATCTTCCACAAAGGGTATCTATCTTAGAAGCAGAGTTTGTCCAATAAAAGAAATGAACTTATGAAATAAAAATAGTAAATCAACGAAAGTGAGGAAATTTAAAAAATGCAAAATAAAAAATTACGGCAACAAAAAATGGTTAAATTAAATTATACTCTCTAATGAAATAGTGTTCTAAACAGTTGTCTTGAAAAAATGCTTTAAAAAACACAAAGTGGAAGCTATGAAACTGGGAAATCTGTAAGTAGTAAAACAGCCAAGAGGACACAGAAGAATGCTCAGTATTTCTCTCTTGGCATTTCTACTCATTTTTCTGTTCTGCATAACCCCACAGCATTCGTTGTGGTGCACCCCAGGGGCAGTCAGTCAGAAGTACAAGACTAAAGTTATTTCTTTAGGAGAGTCTAGTGAAAATCTCCACTTAGTTGCTGTTTCCCATGTCACAGCTGACTGCTATCTAAGGCAACTATTTTAAATAATGTAGATGAAAACTTTTGAAAACTGTTTAAAAGTCCATTATCAAGATTAAATTAAACTGCTTCAAACACAGTAGATTAATTATACATAAAAGAAAATGTATTCACTACAGTAATTGACTGAATAATAATGGCATAATGCCATATTTTGAAAAGTAGAAATATGGAGTAAAATAAAAATGTGTTTACAGGGTGACTTTCCCTCAATTGTATTTAATCAAGAATTTCAAGTGTTTGGAAAATGATGTCATTCACAATCTAATGAAATATTCCTAAAGACTAAGGGAAATAAATGAAAAATACAAAAACAACAACAAAAATTACCTTCTAGGTATTTGGTTCAGTTCAACGTGATTTTATCTGAATACTTTAAATCTTCCGTAAAACTAGTGGCTATTCTAAATCGATGTTAGACTGTTTTTGTCTCCTCCAGAGATGTGTCTTATATAAGTAAACACCAGCTGTGTGCATCACTAGGACAGAGAAGCTACTAGAGGCCTATAGGGAGGGCATAGTCTGGGAGCATTTCACAGGTCCAGAAACAACTTCCAGTTACCTCTCAACTTCATCCTCAACCGCTCAGTTTCTGAAGAAAAACAAACAAAACACAGCTGATGTATAATCTGGAAGTGAGAAGCAGATTCCCCCTGGTTCAAGTTTTAGACAACAGAGGCCAAGACACTGTGAAATGTCTCTGCCTTGTTTATATGTGAATAATGCTATTGTTTAGTATTCACTTCAGTGTCTCAAGACAGATTCCAAAATATAAGTCCTATTTCTTCTGGACTTGTCTTTTGTTGAGTCACATTTATTCTAGGCACATTGCTGTGTTGACATCAAGAAAACAGACGGAATAATAAATCAACAAGTAAGATTATTAATTCCTACTGCAAAACTTTATAAAACTTATGCAAGTTGCAGGATTCTGAATACAACAATTTCAACATAAGAGTGCAATTATTACAAGATTTGAAAACATGTTAAAGATGCAGTAAGGAAAGAAGGACAATCATGATATTGTAATGCAAAATGTTACTCAAAGATACATTTAAATCACACTGTTTTTATTTTGTTTGTTTGTTTTGCTATGGTTTTGTGAATGCATGTGAAGAGATTAGGGAGGGGTTTAGCTATATGGTTGCCTTTTGTGTTTCTTATAAAAAAGAGGAAGGTAATAAATAAAACCTTTAAATTACCTTAGATACAATGTTCTTATAATTGAAAAAAAAGTGAAAATTATAAGGTGTGGCATAACTACTGCTTCTTGCTTGCAAATGCCAGATCCAGAAAAAGATTTTATACCCCTCATTCCTGAACTTTAAGTACCTTGCTTTGAATAGTGCACACATCCCAAAACTTGTCAACAGTATGGGGCTAAGAGAAGCTTAAGTTTTGCCTATGGCTCAGAAACATTCTTCTGGGGCAGTTCCAATGTCAACTGCCTGCACAAAAGCAAACTCATCCCTATAAAGCCAGAAACATGCGACTGGTAGGGCATACGAACAGCAAAACTAATAGTCAGGAGTCTCCAGGTCTGTCAGAAAAGTATCCACAAATCCCAGATTCTGGAAATTAGCATATGATGAAGGAAAAACAGGTTCAGGGAATCTTGCCATGTGCTTTCATTCAAGTCAAAGTGCTTATAAAAATTGGGTTTGCTCTGTGTAAAACAGGATTAGTTACATATTTATAACTCACTAGGGTGTTATTTTTTTTCAGGAAAGCTTAAGTATTGACATAATGCTGCAGAATATATTAAGTCCTCAGGGTTACTGTAGTCTAAGAGCTCTAATTTATTTGTAAAATTCTCTTTCTATTTTTCTAAGGGACAGAGAAGGACCTTGAAAATCTATATTTAGTATCTCTGCTATCTATTTATATCAAGTGAATCAGTTAGTCTGTGCAGTCCGTTATATTTTCTATCACCTAAAAGAGTGGTTGTGGATCCATTAAAACCATCTTTGCTGTTTTTCTTTCTAGATTGGATGTCTGAAACTGCTCATGATGAGGAAGGAAACACAAGAAACAAGAAACAAGGAAACACAAGAAACAAGAAAACTGCTGCACTGCCGTGCCTGGCTCAGGCTTGGCCTACGGCTCGGGGTTTGATGCCCGCAAGGAACAGCGGCGTCGGTGCAAGGTTCCTGAGGTTTGTGTGCCTCAGTTCTTCTGGCCTGATAAGCCGTGTGCAGCAAGCAAGTCAATGCTGTTAAAAGGCAGTAGCGAAGACAAGGAGGAAAAAGTCGGACCCTCTGTGGCTGCAGTCCAAGTTTTATTTCTCTGCCCTGAGGGAGCAGGGAGATACAAGCTTGAAGGAAAGCCAAGCAGAGAGACCCTTTGTCTCCCTCTGATCACAGGCTTTGAAGGTTACAGAGAGAGGGAGGTACAACAAAGGTAGCCAATTAAAACATAATGAGACTTGGCAAGTAACTAATAGAAACATATTAGAGGAGAAAAAACTTTAAACTAACCAATAACAGTATAGTTGGAGGGAATTTTAAAACAAGCTGACCTGTCCAAGCCCAGAGAGGCTCCGGCACAGGGGAGGAGACGAGGTGTGAGTGGCATTCAAGGGGTGTAAGCCTTATGCCACAGATTTCCCCTCGGATCCGCCCTCAGGGGCAGAATCCTGGGTGGGGAAATCCACCCACTCGGTGCCACTCACACCGAAGGTGGGATGAATCACCGCAACAGAAAACAATGATTAGGTTGTCTTACCACAAACAAGTGGTCCTCACTCCTGAAAAAGCTCCTCCCTAAGGCTGAGATAAAACTACCTGTGATGAAGAATGTCTGAGGGATTGAGTTAAACTCCCTGAATAAAGGGTAATGTTTGCCTGTCTCTCACCTCTGAACTAATAGCTTATTCTTTCACCTGCTGGTCAAGGTCAGAATACAGGTTTAATTTGCCTATTTCTTGCTTATTTACTATTTTATGTCATTGATGGATTATTTTTCTCAAGACTAAAGAGGAATCCCCTGAGCTTCAGACTGACTTTTGAATGGAATAAGGAGGTACTCTGTTTTCTCATGGAAAACGCTGGACTTATAAAATTTAACAAGCTTCAGGTACTAACTTAAAAAATTGAACTATTTCCTAATAGCACTCAGAAAAGGGCTGAGACAATAGTGTCTCACAGGAACAGCAAGGAGCAGTGTAACAACTCATGCATGCAGATTCCTTTTCCTTCTATAACAGAAGGTTAATGTGTCCTAAGCACAGGCTGAGAATAATCTTTCTGTAAAAGGAAGAAGTAAAGAAAGGAGTGAAGGCCTGCATTACTACATTAATTGGTGAGAGCATAGGTTAACAAAACAATGTCCCTCACATCTTTTCTTTTGACTTGCAAATTAGAGAAAATACCAGCAAGAAAACAAAAGCCATTCTTTGGAAAATAAATATGTTTGGGCAGGTTTGAAAACACTCCCTAAAAAAAGTGAAAATACTTTCTGAAGGGTATAATTTTCTTACTTGAAAATGATACGTATTCTTAAACCATCAAATTGAAAGGCTGATATCCCAGCAGACCATGTTTGATTACGTGCCCAGAGTGCAACAAAAAGATAGGCTTGGAATTCTTTTATTTTCACTGACTAAAGAGACATAGTCAGTGAGGAGCTGAGAGCTTCACTTAATGTATTTCAAAATATCTTGGGAGAAAATCCTATCCTTTAAAATTTTGGCTCTGAGGGTTAGTAGGAGGACAATAGTACTAATAAGAATGTTAGAGTCTTCGTGACGTACCCATTTGTGTGGGATTTCACATCTCATTGTTTGTGAAAAGTAGCTGGGTTTTGATCCTGCTTGATGCATGCTTATCAAAGAACAGTTAAAAAGATATGTTTATATATAAGATACCTTCTTTGTCTCTTTTGAGCAGTGAAATCTAATCCCACCTACTTATTTACAGAGTGAGACAGAAGTATTCCTCAGTGAATTACACAGAGAAGCCTGGGCATTTTGCCAAAGAGTATTGGTAGGTCTTCCAACTGGAAATATATATATATTTTATAATGCACATCTACTTTTGAGAAGACTGCTTGCTCTTTCAAGGTTATTAAAGTTATTCAAGGAATCTTCTTGTTCCCTTGTCTGTACCATATGCAAAACACCAAAATTACAAGTGGCTGAGCACCCTGTGCTTTGAACCAACGTTGCTTGTGCTTAAAATAACAGTCATGCAAAAGATAGTAAGAACAAAATCAAATGACTAGTCATTAAATGTATTTTGAAATACTTCAAGGTAATTTACACAATTAAACTTGTATTATGGTGTTTGCTAAAGAGTTGATGAGCTATGACGATAAATGAGCTATGAGTGGCAAAATGGCTTCTTCATTCAACAGAACAAACAAAAACAAAATTAAAAAAAAATAAAAGTAGTACGAGAAATTTTTAGTGTAAAACATTGTTTCCTTATATTTTTTATTGTTTATCTCTACTTTGAAGATCAATTCAGATCTTTTCATCATTGTTTTCTACATTTAACAATTTAGATAAAAGTCTTGTTAAATGAGACTGAAAGAAGGAATAGTTTTCTCTAGGTGAGTATACCCATGTGCATTTGAGAATTGAAGTCCTACATGTATGCTAATAGTTTGGGTAACCAAAAAAGAATGACAGACTGTTGGTTACTATCCGCTATTCGCATTCGCGGTAGGTTTCAATTCTATACAGGATATAAAACATTCAGAAAAATATTGGGTATATATACAAAGGGAGATGACCAAGGGACTGGAGCACCTTCCCTATGAGGACAGGCTCAGGGAACTGGTGCTGTTCAGGGTGGAGAAGATTAAGACTCTGGGGGGACCTTATAGCAGCCTTCCAGTACCTAAAGGGGGCCTACAAAAGAGCTGGAGAGGGACTTTTTTCATGAGGGCATGTAGTGATAGGATAAGGAAGAATGACTTCAAAAGGGAACAGATTTAAATTAGACATTAGGAAGAAATTAGAAAATCTTTACAATTAATGCTGTGAGGCACTGGAACAGGTTGCCCAGAGAAGTTGTGGATGACCCATCCCTGGAAATGTTCAAGGCCAGGTTGGATGGGGCTTTGATCAACCTGGAGTAGTGGAAGTTGTCCCTGCCCACGGTGGGAGAGTTGGAACTAGATGATCTTCAAGACCCCTTCCAATATAAATCATTCTATGGTTTTTTTTTTCTAAGATTCTTTGTATATAAGTATGAACTTGTTTATAAAGTTATTTCACTGCAGTCTGCTACACTTCATCTAGCACTTTTTGCGAGATACTGTGAAACCATGGTAAAAACTATGTTTCTAGACATCAACATAGCTGTTTTTATTTCTCGATATATGACATCCAGAAAGAACATCTAAAGCATCTATAGGTTATTTACATTATTCTGTTGCGCAAGATAATCTGGAGGGAGAAATCTGTATTTCCAATTTTTAGCTAAAATATTTTTTAAGACTATGGTTAACTCAAACATTTATTCTTTCTCACCCATCACCACTTAACCTGAAAATGGCACAAGAAATCTACATTAGCATGAAAAACAAAGTTTTTTGTTTTCAGTATAAAATAATATAAACATTTCTCAAACCTCTAATGGGGAATGTGAGGATGATCTTGATTTTTCAAGTTTGATTGGGTAGAAAAATTAAAATATTTTTTAACTTGGAAAATGGCAATCAAAATATTTAACTGGAAATTATCTCTGTTTTGCAGTCCCTAAAATTCTATTACCATTGCAGCATTTTCAGAGCTGCTATATGTAAGATTAAAACAAACAGAAGAACACAAGTTTTCTTGTTAAGTACACTAAGTGATTTGCTATATCATCTACTACATAAAGAATAAAATTTAGTACATAATGTAAAAAGTATACTTGTAAAGTTCCTTAAAATGGGTCTTTCTCTTCAGCCTTAAAAAATTCCAATGGATTTTTTTTTTTTTTTTTGTATTTGCATTTGCAGTAATGTTGCACTTCAAAATTAAATTCAAGGAGGTTTTAGCACCTGACCGTATAGGCCAGACTTTATGTATTGCATATTGGTATTAGAAAATAGGTAAAAAGCTGGAAACAAAAATATTATTTTTTTACGTTCACAAAAGGTACTGAATTCCAAAATTAATATGGATTCTAGACAGTTTTTAGAAGTCTATCTATATCGACTACATCCAGTAAATGTGTGACTGCTGCTTTGTTTTCTTTCCAATGCAAGATCTTCTTAGTAGGGAAAATATATAGGATTCAGTAAGTCAAATGAATACAAGACATAGGTTATTCAAAGAAATACTGGTGGGTTTTGGTGTTTTTTTTCCCTTTAAAAAAACTCAGTAGTTTGCACTTCTTAATTGTTTTTGCATTTTAAATATCATGTTTTCTTGTAAATTGTTATTGTGGTCATGGTTTTTGACTGCTCCTGACTTTTCCAAACATACACAATTGGGTGTTGTAAGGGAGAGAGCAGGGAGGATATGAAATCTCCTCTCCTTTCTGTCCAAGAAGAGAGTTATGAACAGTAATGGAGTCTGACAACCTTTTATAAATTAAACTTCACTGAGGCAGTAAGAAAAATGAGCAGCAATGCACCTGTATGGCAACTCACCCAATGCCCTGACTGCATCAGACTGCCAGGACACTTGATGTTCTGCGTCATCTGACAGCAGCAGGCAATTGTGAAAACACATTTTGAATGCAGGTAAGACTCACACAACCCCTTGGTTCCAAAATGTGTGATTTGAAACAATCGTACCTTACATGGATAACGTGGCCAGCATCTTGCCTATACTGACAATGTCATCGGGGCAGAGGGGCAGGAGGCAGGGTGTCAAGAGTGTGTGACATTGATCAAGGGTCAGGGTGATAATATAAATCATTTTTCTGTCATTAAAAATCATTTTCAAATAATGAAGAAATGAAAAACGGGGGAAGTGCCCATAGATGTTAAGTGCGTTTGGATATGTTGTAATATATGACCAATTTCCAGACTGCAGACTATTTTTAATATCAAATGTCCCAAAAGAACCATAAGAGCCACTCTGAACTAGGCAAAAATAGCTGTGGCAGCCTGAATTACTCTATTAAGTAACACTGTGTGACTACTGAACAACAACCAGAAAATACTTTGCTAGTGAGATCAACTGCATTTTTAAAAGTATAGAAGGGTACCTGTTAATAAATATAAAATGCTTTTTGAACTAACTCATGCTTGAAGCTCATGAACAAAGTTCTCAAGCTACTTATATGCTTACAACTCTAGTCTGAGTAGTCAAGCCATTGATTCCTTTAATTATAAAAAATGTCTTTGTTAGAAAAATTAATTTGGTTATAAACCCAAACCACCAGAGAAATATGTCCTTAATGCACAGGTAGTTGCATATTCCCGTGTTTTTATTTAAAATTCTCAGTCACTTCTTACTGCGATGCAATTATAATGTACTTTCTTTATGTGTATATGTGAAAATGTGCACATCTGTGTGTATTTTCTCTGCCATTTTCACAATCAAGATCAAACTCTTTATCTTGCATGGCTTAAAAATCAGCCAGCTGAATTTTAAATTTAAAATTGATTAAATAATTTCAAGTCACTTTATATTTATTTAACAGTCATTCCAAGAGTATTTGTATCTATATGAACAGATAATCTGTATAAAGGGATTTTTGGAAAAGAAGATATAGAGGCCTGTGTTTCTGCTACATGTGTACATTATAGATCCTGGTAAGATACCTGTTCACTGGTATGAGCAGTCTTACTGATGTATTTTGCTGTCTATACAAAATTCAGAATATTTTCTATGCTGGATTTAAAAATATAAATCTATTTATATGTGAACTATGTTTTTTGGTTTTGATTAAATAGCAATCAGAGTAGATTTCATTTACCTTTTCATTTTTACTCGTTCTGATCATTCATTTGGTCATCTGTAAATAATAGACTACAAATAAACATAGGCTTCTGATAAAGCTAGACAAAAAATAACCTTCCAGTTGTTCACCACTATCATTTATTTCACTGTAAAAGAGTACATATTGTTTCCTGTTATTTTCCCTGTATATTCCTCTAGTGTTACACCTCTCAGTTTTCAAGAAAAGAGCAGATGGAAGAAATCAAGCCTTGGACTATTAGCCCTTCTTGCTTGTCAATGTAGAAGTCAATGATACTGCCAAGAGAGACCAAGTTTAAATATATTAGGGCTCTGGGACAAGGCTGAAGAGGTCAGATCAGGAACAAAGGTAGTTCTCTATTATTTTGTCAGTAAAGCAGACAGTCTCAGCTAGGAGCAGAGATATCCCATAGGTCAGCATCTGAGTGCACAGCAGGTGTTACATGCAAAGCTCTGGTTTTTATATCACTCCACCTTCTATGAACAATGAGCAATTGTTGGGAGATAGAATACACCTGACAAAGTAAAACAGCAGCAAGTTTGCCAGTAGGCCTCCTAGTCTACTGAGATGGACTTTAAACTAGGTTTGCTAGGGCATAGTGCCTAATGTCTGAAGAAAAGTTTAGACCCAAAAGACATTAAGTCTAGGAAGGACAGCGTAGTTGGGGATGCTGTTCCAGGTTGCCTGCAAAAAAACCCCCAAAACTATCACTGAGGATGAAATGAAAAATGCCTGTTACCAAAAAGTTGTAACATGGAAAACAAACAGCTGGACTTAGAACTTTGTGACCAGTCACAGAGCAATATTTGCCTTAAGATTGCAGAGCAATTGTGAGATAACACTTGTGACTAAAGTTCTGCAGTTGATGGATAAAAGTAATTTAGGAAGGACAACACAGGAAAGCAGGGACTCTTTGCCTTGAAACTGGTGATGAGCCTCTCAAGAACTTACTTATAAAGATCTGAGGAAAGATTTAATCATACTGGTATCTGCTCAAAGGAAAACAGTGGTCGCAACTAGGAAGATTTCTACAAAAGGTCAAGGATAATTTTTTTGAAGGTGATCAACAAAGTTTTAGGAGAGGCGTTCTGCTTGATCTGCTAATCATAAACAAGGAAGAACTTTTTAGGATGTAAAACCGGAGGGAAGCCTTTAATGTAATGAACTTGAGGCTTAACATCCTAAGAGAAGTGAGCAAAGCCAAAATAAAATTGGAGCATACTGTTTGAAAAACATGCTTAATTTTATCTGAGAAATGCCTACATTATAATTAAAATGAAAAATGGAAAATAGTTTACTATTGTCGACACTTTATTTTCTTTGTTCTGTTAAGGAAGCAAAGTAGAAAAGAAAGCAAATTTCTTGAATCTACTTGGAATCTCCTAATTTTGCAGTTGATGCTTTATACATATTTACATTTTGAAAATGCGTATCTAGAGGATGATAAAAAGAAGAAATGTAGGTATAAACCAGAGCAGACCATTCTTGGAAATATAGTTGATATTTCGTCAGAATAAACTTTCAGATTCCAGGTTTAAAAAAAATCGTTCAGGCCATTTTCCCAATTGACAACCTACATATTCTTTTACTATGGTAAACAGAGTAAAGATTCCACTGTATTTATGTGTTTTATCATAAAAGAATAGGCAGCAGGTCTCTTGACAGGTGAAGTGAGGAATTACAGTTTATTCTGACAATCATACAACATGAATTAATTGCATAAGAATTTGAAGACAGATGTTTGAGGTTTGACTTGGTTTTAATGAGAGCTACGTTTTGGTAGTGGTGTTTCATTGTGGGTTCTAAAAATAAGATAAAATTTAATAGTCTCTGTAAAAAGGCAAACCAAGAAGACAACATCCTAATGTGGTCAATGTCTTCTATTTATAAATGAGTCTGCCTGCAACATTACTGTAATCTGCAGATTACAGATATATGTAGGAGTTCATTCACTTCTTGATTTTCTGATTGAAACAAGAAATCTCAACCTCTTTCCTTTCAGTCAAACCATGTGCATAGCTAAACAATGACAGACATGCTGATATTTTGTTTTTTCCCTTCTATATGGAAGAGGTCAATATTTATTTTTTGGCCCAGCTGATGGCTATATGTCTGTTTGGTATAATCAGATTTGTCATAATCAGATTTGGCATGATCAGTTTTGAGCAAACACTCTCTAAGACAGATTTTACTGTCCCGTTTGTACATGCTACTGCATCCACATTTGGATCTTACCAGACATAATTTGACCAAGAGGTAGTTCTCAGGTCAACCATGCAAAGAAAGTTCGCCCTGAGAAAGAGAGGAAAAGAAGGCAAGATAGAAATTATAATGGTGAAATAAATGAAATATACCAAGATCATAAAAGAAATACTTGAAAAAGAAATATCCTGAGGGGAAAAATTTTTCTTGAGAGATAACTTTGTAAGAGAGAGGTAGGTATTGTATCTTTTGTTGCTTAAAAAAAAAGAAGTTAAATAAGAAACTTGGAATTCCTAATGTAATTTGTGTTCTCTATTTTGGCTTGAAGCTTGAATTTAAACATGTTCAATATTTGCAAAGAAGAAGGATCTGTGAAAGAAAACTGGTAGTACAACTAAATGTTGAATAACTTTCTTGACTATTATTTGGACTACTTCATTCTCTGAAGATGCCATAGGATATGTCACTTTCCAACAGTTCGAAGTGGCAGATTTCCCCAGTGAGTCAGCTTTCTTTCATAGACAAGAGCTACATAGATCTGGGACCAGAGAGTGGTTTGGATGCATCTTAGAACAAACTTTTGCATAAAAAGAAAGTGCAGATTCTCAAACAATGTGTGCTGCACTTTCACTTTTCTAAGCAATCCATTCCAGATGAAGGGAAGCTTCTCTATGTTGTTTGCATATAGTTTTTAAAATGATTTGTTGACTGTTGGAGACACCAAATAGTGTTGCCTGAATAGGACAAATAATGGACTTTTCCAACAGAACAGAAGTATAAGGTTTTCTGAAATCCATAAGTAGGTACTGCTACTTAAACAGCTTCACAGGGAATTATATGTTTGTCCATAGATTTCAGTGAAGGAATAGCATATGGATCAATATATGTGCTGTATACTGCAAGAAGTATTTTGGTACAAGTTATGTATTTTACCTCAAAGAATTTAACAGTACCCCTAACAGCAGTGTAAAGTTTATAGAAATATACTCTGATTTTTCAGCAGTTTCCTCCATTCCCAGATGTTCCCAGATGCCTGATACTTTGAATAGAATGTGTAATAGCATGTTCGTCAATTTGTACACACCATTATACATAAATTGTATTTAAACATGATTAAGAAAAAGAGAAAAATTAAGAAAACCTTAAATGTGAATACATCATTATGCATTTATACAAGGTAAAATAAGTTTTCAGAAAATAATTTAACCTGCCTGAAAAACACTCATCATTGACATATTTCAGCAACATTTGACATGTGAGTCTGTTAAGAACAATGGCTCCATAAAAATTGCATTGAGGAAATTGAATGGTTACTTCACTGCCTTTGACTAAAGTTTCTAATTGCCAGCTCTAAGCTTTAAGAGTCAGGCTGGGTCCTTTCAACTTCCCAAACCATCACCAGTAAATTGGACCTTGTCAGCCATATTATGGTCTGAATTATGCATTTTTTTTCCTACCAATTTCCTTCTTCAATAATATTCCAAAAGACTTTTCATGCAAAAAAATGAATGCCTCATGGGTATAATTTGGGTTCCAGGATGCTGACTATTTGTGAAATCAAGCTATATACAAAGAAATTAGCAAGTCAGTTGAATCCAACTGTTACAGTGAATATTCTTGCAAAATTATAAGTTAAGACCAAAGAGTAAAGGAAGACCTTGTGCCATTGAAGAAAAGGGAGGGTCTGTTTTCCACAGTTTCCCACTATCAGCAAGTGAAACCATTGGGCTCAGAAAGCTTTGCATTTACTAACACAGCAGAAAAGTAGTCAGTCATTTATTATATATATTCCTTCACGGTGTAATCTCTTATTGTTTAGCAGTAGTAGAACTGCCAGATTAAAAATAAATATTTCATGACTTGTAACAGTAATGAGTTCTTGCTTTGATGTATAATCCATTATTAAACTCACCAAATGTTTTTTAGGCTAACTTATGTGGGTCAGCATTAGGCCTTTGTAAAATACAGCTTTCTAGCCAGATGGTTAGAGGTTGTCATTAAATTAGCCTGAATCCGTCGGTATCCCATCAGTTAATCTCATGTACTATAAATGGCAGATGAGTATTCTTTGTACTGATTATGCAACTTACAGCATCTGCCCATTTTCTGCTTGACTAGGTCCTGTCTGAAATGGTCATTTCCCCAAACCTGCTAGAGCCGATCAAAAACCTGCCCAGTTTGCAAGACGACTGCAGGCATATGGCTATTTGGCTCCTATTTTCGCCATAGGATACTCAGCCATTATGTATGGGTATGGGAAACTATGTAAGATAAAGTCATTAAAGTGCTGAACAGTAAGAATTATGACCATGTTACACAATAACGACAGCACTGCAGAAAATGTTCATCTGTGTTCATTTTCCAGCTGAATGGTTATTTTATGAATGGCATTTAGTTTCTTATGATGTGGGAGAAAGCTGTCATTCTTGAGTTATTTGATTCATATGTATGTAGTTAAACTTTCTTGCAATCATAATGTTCTTGTTATGCCTTTTGGGAGCATAGATTTGTAGTGTACACATAGATTCCTAAAATAAAATCCCAGATTTTGAGAACAAAATTACTTGAAAAATAGGTAAAAAGCTGGATGCAACCATCCTTGGATCGTTACTATGTAAATAACACACCATCAATTATTTTCCCATATTCCTTCTGCAGAAATATTGAACAGATGCAAAACTACTATCTGGATGATAAGAATACTACCTTAACAAGACAAGTTACAATCTTATTAACAGTGACAATCACAAGTACTCTCCATATTTTATTTTCCTTGATATTAACTCTTAAGTAGATGTTAAATGCCAAAAAAGGAATTTCTGAAGTGTGTCTTCTCTTATCCAAATAATGTACTTGACACTATGGTACAGTAGATAGAGTAATGGCAGTATGATGGCAATCAATAGTGGTAGTGGATTAAGGAAGCATTTATAAGACAAAACTGTTGAACTCCTAGTAGCAATAATAATTAAAAATAATTAAAAAAAAAAAAAAAGATAGGTACTCCCTACTTATATTTCTATCCAAGTGATGCTTTATCGGGCTACCTAGAAACAGAGACTAGACAGGAATAAGGGAATAAAGGTAGATATTTATTTGAAAGACCCTCAAAGGTACACTCTGGGGAGCCAAGGGCTACATCCAAGATGGACCCCAAGATGGATGACAAGTCACGAGTTCTTCACACTTTTATAGGTTTGGTTCATTTGCATATCGGCATGAATTCACCAATTAAAACTTTAGCTAATGATGTAATTTCTTTGATTTCTTCACCTCTCTAGAGGCCCTAGTTACACCTTTTGGGCCTAGGACAGCCTAAGTGTCCTTGAATAACAAGCTCGGAGAGGCTTTGTTATGTTTATCTGGCATAAGAGACAGCTAACAGGCTACAAGAAACTTCAGAGTTACAAACTAGGCAGTACAGGATTTAAAAATATAAAAGCTAGAACCTAAGACATCACAAGAAAACAAAATAAAACAATTACTTTTGAGTAGGATGTCATGGATAATTACAGAAAAGACTGCGGTTCAGAGTTCTTAAGATTTATATGTTACATATTACAGCTACATGTTGTAATATTACAGCTGCATGTCGTAATAGTGTTGTACCTTCTTTTTAGTAAGTGACTGGAAGTAGAAAGCAAAATTTCTTTCACTGCACTTCACTTGTGGAGCATAAAAATGCCCATAAATTACATTTAGATATTTTATTCATATTGTTGAACAAATGTGTCTATTTTCTTAAGAAACAGAAACAGTCACCTACAGAAACATTCTTTAAATTCATAAATTCCAGAAGTAATTACAGAGTTAAATAGAAAAGTCTTAGCACAAGAATAGTCTTATGTTGCATGCACATTGAAAATATAATTTCATTTATGCTTTCCCTTCTGTGGCAGACCAATTATATGGATGAGATGTTTCACAGAGAAATGCTTATATCTAAAGCACAGATTCATAGAACTGTCTGTCTAAAGAAGACATTCCTGACTCCTGAGTCATGCCCTTGAGTAGGAAGGTTAATAACACCTGTGATTTATTTTGTATATTTATTATAAGGCAAACTAAATTTCATTTAGTAGTTGGCATCTACATCAAACATCCAAAAATGGCAAAATGAGACACTGAGGAAAAGATGTTCCTGTATTCCTTTCCATATACTTATTGACAGATCTGTAGACAATATCACACTCCTGCTGGAAGCCTTTACCTCCACCTCAAGGATATCACAAAGTAACTAATATTCCAACTACAGATTCATGCTTCCCCCCCAAAATCAGTAGTAACTTAACCTGTTGATACAGTAATGAACTTCCATGCCTATCCCAGGTTGGGCTGAAGGTGGAAGGGGTATGAGGAGACATGAGAACCACAGAATCATACAATAGTTTGGGTTCGAAGGGACCTTAAAGATCATCTAGTTCCCACCAGCCTGCCATGGCCAAGGATGCCACCCACTAAAGCATGTTGCTCAGAGCCCCATCCAGCCTGGTCTTGAACATTTGGTATAGGAGACCTACATATGAAGGAGCTTTTGTGAGCTCTTCT
Source organism: Eulacestoma nigropectus (assembly GCA_013397775.1). NCBI lineage: Eukaryota > Metazoa > Chordata > Aves > Passeriformes > Eulacestoma > Eulacestoma nigropectus. The sequence goes on from VZTE01001014.1 coordinate 473,140, forward strand.
GTCTGTTGCACCACTAAGCAAAGTTCTAAGGAAAGCATTCACTAATATCTGGCATTGGTATTGAGAAAGCTCTCCCCTCTTTTCTTTTTCTGTTCTTTGTATCAGACTTCTACTGCAATTCTAGGGTGGTTTCCAGAGGTATCCACTCACGACACACAAGGGACACTTCCTTGATAGCTTTCCCAGGAAAGAAATAGATCATGAATACAGCTGCTTTGAGAAGGGAGCCCTGAGGGAACTGGGCAGAGACAGCCATGTCTGTGGTGCCTACAGGGTCATTGCAGTTTGAAGTATAGGAATGTGCAATAGGAGAAAATAAAACAGCTGAACATATTGAAAGTGACTAAAGAAAATGAGTGTATGAAAAATCATAAAATACTCTAAGTCTTTTCCCCAACTGATTGAACCTATCTGGAAAAAATGTTTTTTCCATAACATCCACAGCTTCTATGATTACTAGCTAATATACAGATGTACATGTAATGTAACCAGAACTTCAAAATCAGAAATGGTGCAATGCACAGACAGAAACATGTTCCAGTGTGTTGTCAACAGAATATGAAAAGGGATTGTCACTTCATAATATCACAACAGCATACAAATGTCAGCTCTGCTTCACCTAGCAATGTATCAACTACTCCTGAAACCTGATAGTGAACAGTAGAAAATAGGGGCCATTCACTAGAAATAGATAATCCCCTCTTTGTCCTGTTCCAACTCATTTATATTAGGAGTGCACTTACCCCAAGATATTTCTTGGGTAACTCTGTTTTCCATGTTCATACCTTTGATTTTTTTTTTTTCCTAGCTTTGTGTTGCGCTTCTCTTAATTAATATGATTATTACACCTTTTACCATGATACGGCATATAAGAGTTGTTATCAAGTGACTCAGAATTTTGATCATTTTAAAAAGTCTCCTTTCCTACTCATACAGTAAATGAAATAATGAAATGAACTTATGAAAAACTTTGTTGTTATTAAGTATATACATAATTTATTGGAACTTTGTTATTTTACAGCTAAATTCACAGAGACCCCAGGACTTAGAAAAATTCTCATCAATAATAGAGAACAACCAAGAAAATCCAGTATCAGCGCAAAAGATAAAAGAAAGCAAGAGAAAAAAGTTACCAGCTTTTTGTCTGCTGAAATGAGGAAAATAACCTAGATTAAATTTTTCATGAAAAATTATGAAATATTAAGTTTTTCTAGTTTCTAGGGAGGCATATTTAAGCTCTGTCATTTTTCAGGAATATATCTATTGACAGCCATCTTGGGTGAGTCTTATATGGATCTTACACTACTTTTAAACTTTATCTGGCAATCAAAATAACACAAAAATAAATTCCTTAAAAGAATGAGCAGGAAATGTAGACAAGGTCTTTCCTCCTATTGTCACTCTTCCTACATGTTTTCCTCCCACTTCACACTCTAAAATATAATATTGATTAGGATTATGGAATATTATCCTTTCAAATTATTTTTCGTCTGCGTGTATGAGGCCTGATCAGTCCACTTAATTTTAAGCTCTTAATGGTTACATAATTTAGAATAGTTAGGCTCAAGAGAGACTAAGGTGACTAATAACAGGAAGCAGCTTTAAACTATCAGACAATAGTTCAACCCATGTAAGATTTCATTTTCCCTCTAAAACTGATTTATTTTTCTTCACTAAGAGAAGGTTCCAAGGACAACTGTGTTTTTTTCATTTAAGTGCCTCAGCCAAGCACTTCAAAGTAGATGATTCACTGAAGTGTGTTCACCAACAGGGAGTGATGCTATTACAATATGATTGCATTAGGGATGTCAATATCACTGAGAAAAGTTTTTTCCAATGAAAATTCTCAACTTAAAGAGCAAATAAAAAGTACTTTTTCTGCTTTTCAAGAAGACTCTAGAAAAAAACTCGAACTGCTGTAAAAAATTCATAGGTTGTGATTGTGATCAGCCCTGAAAGTTAGAATTTGGGCAATGCATATGGATCACTGAAGCTGGAAGAGAAAGATGCTGAAGGTGGGCTGGGTCATTCATTCTTGTTTCACATTCAGTGTGCATTTATTCTGTAAGAAATTAGGGCAACGCTCATCTGTAAATCTACAAATCAAAGCCCTCATCAATTAAATTTTATGCTCACAACCTGCCATTATTATTTTAATAATATTTAATTAATTTAATTTTGGAAAAATGCATATTTATTACTAAAAAATTTAGATTTGCAAAGGGTAAAATTTTTACTGTTATGTCAGTATAATAGACAGTCCTTAAAGTTCTAAGTTGATTGCTTTAACATGCTAGAATTCCCAACTGTTTTTACACTCAGCTTTGCTTCCAACTCAAACCAATAGCTACTCTGAGTTGTTTCATTAAAACCAGAATTCAGCAGTGACTGTAAATTCCCAGTGACAAGGACAATATCTTGATTATCCAAATATGTGAAGTCAATCATATTACAAGACTCCACAAGATACGGAGAATCTCTAAATTAACTTCTTTTCAAATATTAGGTAAGACAATATATGAATACATGAATTTAAATGGACAATGTATAGAACTTTTAATAGACTATTCAGAAGTGATATTGTAACACTGGCAATCATTGCAATTTTTATTGTGACACTCATAAATAGAAAAGACTTAACAAATGATCAAAGAAATTATCTTAGACCACAAGCATAATCTTGAACAGAGGAATGCCAGAAATTTTAATATTTTTATGAGATGCTATTTTTAATTATAAAAATACAAATAATATCCAGTACATTTAACCAAATTAGAAGGAAAGCATGTAATATGACAGGGCTGAATAAATTCTTTACAGAGATATAAAGTGTATGAAAAGTAATAAAAAAGCAGTGGAAAATATTTTAATTGTCAAATTTCTTGAAGCCTGAAAAGTAGAAAATAAAGAAAAAATGACCAATTATTTTGTTGAACAAACAAGGAAAACCACATGTAAGTTTTCAGATTCATTAAGAAGAGACGATACAAATTATGAGACCAGTCACAGCGGATAGAATAGGATGGAGGTTAAGCCAGATACACAAGAACTACAAAATTAGTATTTTCCTCACATGTATAAGGTAATATTTATCCACGTGTTAAATTATGTGAGTATAAAAACCTGTTTCAAAAGACTGGAATAACTGCAATTGTGAAAGACAGATGGAGTAACATTCATATTGCTTAATATTACAAAATAATAGTCCACTTACAGAATAGTAACAGGGACTTTTTATGAAATAATCAGTCTACTGCCTTACTAGAAAATCGCAAATATTTTACACATGTGTACCCCCTGCAAAATTACAATCCCATGAATTTAACCTCAAATTTAGCATAGCCCTAAGACGTATTTTGAATCATGAAGGAATAGATCAGCTAGGCATGAAGAGAAAAATAAATTACCCCAAGAATTTAATTAAAAGTTGATGACATTACATTAACCTAATATTTTTCTTTAATACATGAATATATTAGTAACAGCAATCTGTCTAAACTTAACTGAAGATACTGAGGATTCAGCCATACTTTCAGACTGGCAGGTAACTGACACTTCATCTAGTGGATTCCTCACCACAGTTGGGTGCATCTTCTCTGGACTTCTGTAGGTACAGTTTGCATAAATAGTCTTAACTTTACTTATTTCACATTCCCAAAAAGCATCTTGGGAGGTTCAGAGGCCTGGGAGTTCAAAGGGCAGGCTTAAGAGTGGAAATCTTTCAATATCCAGATACTTAGAGTAACAGGTAGTGTTCTTGTCTTTCACATTTCTAAGCTTTGGCTTATGTTCTGTATCTCTCTATTCCTCTTTGGTTGCTGATTCCTGCTTTCACCTTCTGGGAAATCTCATTTTTTGACTAAATTTTTCCTGGAATTCCTTGTCCTCGCATGCTGTCTTTCAGCCATAGATGCATGACTGTATGCACTTCAGAATGTACCTTTTAATTTGCAAAGATTGTCCTTGAAGATCAGCCCTGGCTTACAGTCATGGCAGCCAAGACTGCACTGTCTTCAATCAGCTCATCCTTTTCCCTTTCTGTGATTAATGGCCCATGTTAGTATTCTTAACTACTAATTGGTAAAGCATGTGTATTTTTCATCAGAAATAATGTCTCTCTCTTTCCCTGTCTTTTTAAACATAGTTCCATTCTCACCTTAATATGCCTGAAGAGAAGAGTTGAAAGCCCATTACAGGCATCTCCTCCACAATATTTCATATTGGTCTCGTTCTACGTCTGGATTTAAAATTTCTAAAAATTCTCTGGGTCTGACTTGTTGTTCACATCTGGTATCACTGTGCATAACGCAAGGAATAAAATAACAAATAAAACTATAAAACTACCATTATGAAAACAGTTCTGTTGGCATTCTGTGGAACACATTTTTATGAACAGTTCATCCTTCCTTGGATTTTTTTCCTTTACCAGTTTCTCCCTCATTATTTGTCTACCTAGAGCCATCAAACTGCTAAAATTTTTGCTCATTTAAACGGATTGCTCTTACTGGACTGAGATCCACAAAAACAAAGAGAAAATAAAAGAAGATAAGTTTAAAGGTGTTTCTCTTATCTGTAGAGTTCTTCAGTAAAAATCAGCACATATTTGTTAACAAAACCCAAATTTGACCCCTTTCCTAAACTTATTTTTGTCATTGCAAATAAGCAGGAGTTCCAATGAAATGAAAGTTATAACGATAGTTAACTCTTATGTAAGCATACTTGTTTGCTCATCTTGTTTGATTATGTCTACAACCACTTGAATTTCAGAAACAGGTGCTGCGTATATTTGTCTTTGCTAAGTATCTCTAGATGGACTCACTTCATAAGATTACTACTTTATTAACAATATCACTAGCATTACAAATTTGTAGGTGGCATTGGTGCATCTTGTAGGGACCACTTCTGTTAAAATAAAGTACATGAATAATTCATATGTAGGTTCAACTAAGAAAGGGAAAGCTAATTATTTATTTGAATATTAGTATCATATACAATTTTCACAAAGTTTCGTTTCATGCAAATTGAACTTCATTAACATGTTATTACAGATAATATATTTTACAGGGAGACATTTAGTTTTTCAATCTTTGCTCCTGTTAAAAAATTTAAATGTAATTTAAATTTAAATCATGTAATTTAGAATTTTGCCAATGGGACTTCAGCTTTAAGGAAAAAGTGGGCCTTTAAGCCATGGGCTATTCCCTCTCTAAAACAAAGATTCTTTAGTCCAAATCTAAGACCTAAAAGGCTTTAAAGGAAATTGGAAGCAGTGAGTCTTGGAAAATATCTTTTATACTATTATAATTTCAGTGCCTAGAATTTTGAACTATTTTCTAAAAACAAGTAAAATTTTGGTTTACAGCCATTACTTCAGATATCAAGTTATACTAGGCAAGAAAACAGAAGGCCAATTTAGATTAAATTACTAAGCATCTAAATTGCTAATTCAGATGTCAATAAATATGCATGAATAGGTAAAGAATATTTCACGTGGATAGGTGTGTACACGTATGATTATTCTTCTGCTTGTGTCATTGTTTGTGTGCATAATACAGTACCACAATACTATTTAATGTTGCTTACAACACATCTATGATTAAATTGCTTATTACTTATTATGCTTTCAGTTTCATACCTTTTAGTCTGTATTATGCTGTGAACAAAACTATTATGCTTTACTTTAAAAGTTAGCTGTCCATGACCTTAGCTCAACAGCGTTTATTTTATTTGTCTTGCTTAAATTTGCAGATATCATGCACACATTGAAATGCTTTGCTTTGCTGAACTGAGATTTATTTATACATTCTAAATGCCCACACTTCAATGTCTGCTTATTTTATACTCAAAGCAGATTTCGTATCTGAAGATAAATATTTATAGCTCATTATCAAGTGACAATAGATTAACTAGAATCAGATTTTTTTTTCCCTGTTTCCCTTTTCTAGGTATGATGCACTATCACAGCTATTGTTGGATTAGTAATACTAAAAAGAAGAAGCATTGAATTATTCTGTTATGAGTATTGTAACCAGAATATTAAGTGATCAAAAAAGATTATATCAAAAGCAATAATAGAATAAAGTTTGGAGGCTCTCTTCTAATAATGCTTGAGCATATATGTTCAATAGCTCAATCAGTCTAATTCTGTTCAGTTAAATAAATTTTATTTATTATGTGGTTCAAATATCATGAGATACGCAACAAAAGTATTTGACAGAAAGAAGTGGTGAATTAAGGGTTTATTCTTTAGAAAACAAAAAAAAACTTCTAGGTGGCAAACTGTAAGGTTAAATTTACAGATAATAAGGCAATCCAAAATACATTAAAAACTAAAGCTTTTCCTTTGATGCCAGATTAAAATTCTAGGACAGAAATTCAGGTCAACACATCCAGGTCTGACAGAGACCCTGAGGGGATCCACTGTCTTAACAAATCATTTATTTGTTTTTTCTTCTGTGATATAGGAATGTCTTGGTGCATAATACTTTAAAAAATGAAGACACACAGGAGAACTACCAGTAAGTCTGTAATGTAAAGTTTTTAGCTTTGACTTAATAGCCTGAAGACTTTAGTCTAATCTTTAGTTCATTTATTTTCAATGCCAAGTGAAGGGAAAAATGGAATGAGTTTGAACAAAGATGCCTAAGGGATTGCTTGCAAATGCCTGCAGTAGGAAGGTACCTAGGACACAGACTTTTCCAGTCTTAAGGTACCTGCTGTGATCAACTTCTTCTATGTTGCTGTGGTCACAGGTAGGAAGAAAGCAGCAAGAATGAAACAAGTAGTTTTGACTGTACAATTAAAAGTTTCCTTTGTAGAATGAAAAAATAGATAGGAATGGTCAAATTACATGTATCAGCTAATGTAGTAATTGATCAAAACCTCAACCTTATATGGTTGGAATAACCCACCACAAACTCACAGACTTGGAGAGCTAAGTCTAACATGCTGCAAGGCAAACTACTATGATGCAGATACAGTGAAACAAAAAAATTGGAGGTAAAGCCAGCGTTTGGCAAAGTAACAATACCCTTAGTAGTTGCAAGTATAGTCCCACATGGCAGAACTAGAAAACTGTCATACGAGCTGTCTTTCAATGCCAGGTATTGATCTTGCCGTATGATGTGATGTTTACTGGATCAGTCGACAACAGAATTGGGTTTAAATGCAGACTGTCATTTTTGATTGACATATTCATATGATATATATAATTTTTACCTTTTAACTTATATGATAAATAAAAGAAAATAAAAGCCATTAAAACTGAAAAATGGCACATTATTAGGTGGTAACACTTTTAGTCTAGTGGTTAAAAGCAAAACTTATCTAGGGCAAAGAGAATGAATGCTGGTATAAGAAGGAAAAAAATCTAAAATAAAAATGAAAAAAAGCTGTATTCCTGAAGCAGATTACATGAATACTTAAGCATTTTTTTTTTCTGTAAAGAATATGAAAACATGTTCAGACCAAATACATTTTTGTTTTATTCTAAATAGAATCATAACAAGCTTATTTAACTCTATGAAGCCAAGCCATGTTCCAAGATCTCAGTAAGAACAATATTTCTACATTTTTAAAAACTTTTCCATTCTTTACATGCAATATAATATCTTGCAAATACTTATCAATGTACTCTTAAAGCATTCCTTTATGACAGAGGAATGCTACTTGATGTAAAGCTGGAGGCCTGTTTTATGTCTACCAACGTCTGTTTGCAACTGGATTCAAGAACACAAGATGATGTTGCTGTATTGTAACTGAGGGAAAGAAGCATGAATATATTCTTCATTGTGTAAGAATTCATATAACAACCCAGACCTCCTCAGGTTGCAATTATAAGGAACAATATAGAAGAGAATTTATTTGTATGTACCAATATAAGTTACATCTTGGTAGCATGAAATTGAAATTTTTCATAACTGGGTGCCAGACATTTAGTGGATATACATCATATGTTTTGATACTGGTAAGCAATGCTCTGTCTCTCAGAATGCATGGGCTGGGCGTCTCAATAAGTAAGATCCTCTACACCTAAAATGAGTACTAGATTCCTTGTCTAAAAGGAGGTAACTGTCAGAAGAACAAGGTTTCTCTAGCTGCCTATTTATATCATATTTGAAGGCAGAAAGAAAGGAATACTAGAAATCAGTGAAGAAGGAACAATGCTCTTCACATTTTGTGTTGGAACCAGTATATTTGCAAAAGGCATCAAGAGCAGAGTGAGACAACTAATTTGTCCATAACACAGTAGTTGTAATGGCAAGGTGCAAGCTTTTGATACTGACATCCTGTTACCTGACATACTTACACATTTAAAAAAAAAAAAAAAAAAAAGGGGAGAAAAGCAGACAATTCTAAAATAGTATAGAGAAAATACTCCTCATAAGAAGCAAACAAAATGACCTCACAAGAGCTTCAGACAACTGATTGCATTATATTTCATGTTTACAGTTCCCAGATTAATGAAATCATGCCCTTCAATCATAATTGCACGCTGACAACACTGCAAGTTTTGTCCTAGCCTGTTTAAAAAAAAAAATTAGAGTATCATCTTTTCTATAAAGTGTATCTTTCTACAGAATAAACCTCATATTTTCAGATACAGATAGGCTAAATACTGAAATGATAAGTCCTTGATTTCTAACCCTCTTTGATATGAGGCAAGCAGTATGTGTACTATTCTCAGGACATATCAAAGCCCAAGGAAAGAAAAAGGCGGTGAGATTGGTGCCAGGCAGCTATTGTAGAAAATTCTGTGGTTTATAGGTCATGTTTCTGGAAGCAGTATCAAAGTGAACTGTTTTCAGTTTGCCTGCTATGTCTTAGGCTCAGAATTAGTTGATTGTGAAAGGGTTATTCAGCCTGTAAAAAAATCCCCAACCCATTGTGTCTCTACAGGACTGAGCACATTTAATTAAAGAAAAATAAAATTACCATAGGGAGCAACAAAAAATGTTTCTTATTCTCTTGAGAGCCTTAAGAAAAATAGATCATTGAAGTTAGGAGTTATATAACCTTTTTTGTTAAAGAAATTTAAATAAGTTGAATATTTCAATTGTTTAAGTCACAGTTACTATGTATATATGAAAATATATAATCTTAACTTCATGTGGAATGTGCTTCACAGGGGAAATAGACAACTATTTTCTTTAAGGGATATAAATCTGCCAAAGCAATATCAAGATATAATTGTGAATAGCAAAATTAATCAATTTGAATTTTCAAAAAATTTGAACTTCCAAAACTTACATTCCCTTAAATCCGTAATTTAAATTTAAGTTACACGCAGTATGTTATGCAGGAGTATGGATGACACTGTTCTAAAAAACTAAACAAATATCATTACGGTACCAAGCTAAGGTTTTTCAAGGCTTTATAAAGTATATAAAATGTCTTCAAGTGAAGTATTTTTTTTTTCTTTTCCAGTATATAAATAGATATGATTGTCCTCTGCAGCAGTTTGCATATTTCTATTATTTGGTTAGCAGCATCTTCTTTATTTCAATGTCGTACAAATATCCATGCAAAGAGCACAGGAGCAGCAGAATAATAGCCTTCCTAAAAGCTGAATACCAAAATTTAACTGCATTAAGAATAATACTAGGTTTCTATTTTAATCCTATAAAATATGGACATTCTAAATTACTTAAAAAAAAAAAAATCTAATAAGATTTCTTTTGCAGGAGTGCCTTAGTGTAAAAAAAAAGGAAAAAAAATGTAATATATATTAAATATATATGTATTCCATTAAATATATTTGTGAAATTTATAGTCTTTTCTAAGATGATGTGGCTTTTAAGATTTTGTGGTGCTGCTTAATGACAAATTAGTTCAAAGCATATCAGTAGATCAGTATACAGATGAACTTTTTTACTCATCTATCCTGACAACAGCAGGTCATAAATAGTAACTTAAACTTCTGAAGATATAATTATAGCACTTGAATCTAAAGATGATCTCGTTTACACCTGCAAGAAAATGTTATCATTCTTACATGATGAAGGATTTTGCTTTCTTATTTATTTATTTTGTTATTTAGTTAGCTAGTTAGTTGGTTAGTTAGTTTGCTTGTATGTACATATTTATACTGTTTTGAAGGGTAAATGTATCTTTAATATTGTCAGAATTGTTATCATATTATAGTGGTTTACAGGTCTTAGATGTTCTGGTTGAGAATTAAACTAGATTCTTTACTAATTTATGGAGCTTTGCTTCCTTTACCAGTATTTTCCTTGCTGAATTCCACTGAACAAAAGGTTTGCCCTTCCATCCCCTATTCCCCTTCCACTCTCCTCTCTCTTTTTACAATTTTTTTTTTCTGTTGACAAAGAGAATTCCTGCTAGGTCTTGCTTGTGGATATATTCTTTTATCATCAAATTGAAGAATTATGTTATGTCTTAAACAACACACCAGGCTTTTGAATCTCAAATAATTGCACTTCATTTTATGGAACTGCATTGGCAATATTTCAAAGCCACACGTGGAAGGTTCTTAAAATCTTTCACGCTGCTATGATATGATGAATAAAAACTTTGTGTGTTTTGGCTTATCTGAGAAGCAGGTGGTCGTTTACTGCAACCTTAATTACTACCTGAAAAAATCAACCACCGGAGAGCAGTGAATGAAAGACTAGCTTTCAGAACTTGCTGTCACAAGGAAGAAGGAAAAAAGAGTGAGAGTAAGAATATTTCTGCAAGAAAACTGGAACAGGATGAATACAAAATGTTTGAAAGATTTTGCTTAATTTTGGAAAACTTTAAATTAGCTACTGACTTGTTTTGACAGTCACCATACAAAGGTCTGCTTCTCTAATCTTCATACTACTGTGACTTAGAAGAAACAAACATCTAAATAGAAATAGAGATATGATTCTTTTATCTTAATGATACTTTATATATTACAACTAAGATAACTACCCTAGTGTGCTCTTTAAGTCCATTGGAGAGAACAAGATTTACAGAATCACAGGTTGGTTGAGGTTGGAAGGGATCTCTGGGGGTTATCCGGTCCACCCACTCTGCTTAAGAAGGACCACCTAGATTTAGCTGTCCAGGACCATGTCCAGATGGCTTCACAATCTGTCTTGAGCAACCACTGCAGGGTTCAGTCACCCTAACAGTGAAAAAGTGCTTTCTGATATTTAGAGGGAATATCCTCTGATTCAGTTTGTGCCCATTGCCTCCTGACCTGTCACTGGGCACCTCTGTAAACTGGCCCTGTCTTCTTTCCAGCCTCCTCTTAGGTTTTTGTATACACTGGTAAGATCCACTCAGGTCCTCTTCTCTTCTCTTCTCTTCTCTTCTCTTCTCTTCTCTTCTCTTCTCTTCTCTTCTCTTCCTCTTCCTCTTCCTCTTCCTCTTCCTCTTCCTCTTCTCTCCTCTCTCGCCTAAGCAGTCCCAGTAGCAGTCCTTTTCTCACTGGGAAGATGTTCCCAGTATGTCCATGTCTCTTATACTCAGAAGCTCAGAAATAGACACAGGACTCCAATTGTGTTATCAGTGTTGAGTAAAGGGGAAAGATCACCTCCCTCAATCTTCTAACATCACTCCTAACACAGCCTAGGATACCATTAGACTCTGTGTGGCAAGGGCAAATCACTGTCTCATGGTTTGTCTCCTGCTAGACCTCATCTAAATTTAGTATGATAAACTGCATTCTAAAACTTCTTACTCCTCTCCATTGCCAATGAAGAAAATTTACAGTAAGTACATTAGTAGATATTACAGTATGTAGACCAGCCTATTACTCTAATGTCTGTTGGAAGTTTGCCTGGATTTCAGAGCATCTCAGGTGGGATTAAACATCTGTTTTTAAACTCTGAATGTGGTCAGGTGCCTGTGTACAGAAATCTCATGCCTGCGCTATAGGCACCTGAGACACCTGCAGGAGGGCATACAGGTCTATTGTCCTCTGGAAAGCAGGATGATAATCAAGTAAAATATTCTAGATATCTAAAATGGTATTACATCTGTTTTTAAGAAATGTGTCTTCATGCCTGGTGTGCAATTCCAGCAGGTTACAATTAATATTTCCAACACATATCAAAATTTAATCAATATTCAATTGCATGTTCTGGAGAAATATTGTTTCAAAGACATCCACTGGACCTGGCAGATCTGAATCAGGATTTGTGGAAAACACTTGATTCACAACAAAGAAACCTAGAATAATATTCTAGGATCTATTAAATGGCACCAGACACCATTTGTACAAATAAGTCAGTCAAGGTATAGGTATTCATATTTGAGCTCTAGATAAGGATCAGTCACAGAAACCTGGCTGGCCTCCAACAGCTGCTCCTCTAACAGCTGCTCCAGAAGGGCACAAGTTTAACATAAATCTTCTGCCTAATCTATCTTGAATAATCCAGACATCTCAAGTAGCACTAATGGTTTAGTCAAAAGTGCATACATCATCAACACTTTTTGCCATTTGATTTTTCCCTAGGATACCTGATACAGGACAAGAAGATAGTATTTGTTATCTATGAGAATATCAAGGGAAGGATTTATCTTGAGCGAAATCTAGCTTCTAGGCAGAATGTCCCAAATCATCTTAAATTGCCAGAGTATGTGTGATCAAACTAACCAAGCCTGTAGCAAATACAGGCAGTAAAGTAAAAGGCTTTCTTAAACACTTCCATCAGAGAAACTACTTACAGGACATTAGCAGCTTTGTAGAACTGTTGGCAGAAGTTAATGTTAGATTAAGGCACTGATGTTAGTTGAGGTGTGATGGGCATTCAAGACCACAGAACACTACTAGACAGAAAATTAGGATTTGCAGGAATGCTACATTCTTCTGGGCAGCAGCTAGAGGTTGGATAGGATAGTCCACCTCACTTGAAATGGCTGGGAAGATGAAGTTCAATTTTGCCTTAAGTTCATTTCACTGCCACTAGACACCTACAAATATACAACTGCATTGAGCTCAAAATACTGACAAAGTGGGAAGTCAGGTGAATTGCTTGTAGACATGACTGCACAAATATGTCTCATTATATGTGTGTTTCTCTAGACCTGAATCCAACCCAAGATCCTACATACTTGTATTTCTTCAGAAGCTGACAAGGAATTACTGGCTTATGTATCAAAATCTTTACAAAATCTTTTGTGTGCACCTACCTTCTCTACCTCACTGGAAAAAGCATACATGTGAATGAGACGTCTTCTATTCTATTAGCAGGGGAGTTGTTTGTGCGCAATAAGTGATATTAATAGTAGTGCCAACACTATGGATCTAATTGCAATTTTTATTGCGAAAAAATGGATTTATGGTTTTTCTGATGGATGCCATAATTGCAGGTTTTTCAGTTTTGAGGTTTTCTTCATAAACAAAATTATCTCTTCAGCTACTTACACATAGGCAAGGGAAGATGCTAATTTTTCATTTGACAGGGGCAAATTTTTGGATGCTTCCGTCACAACAGATTTCTTTAGTAACTGTTACTATCTTATCTAATTTTCTGGAAAAGGCAGGTACTCTAAGTAAAACAATCAAAATGTTTTTTAAATGGCAGCATTCCCTTCCTTGCATTTCAAGTGGCAGGTGCTAATCCTACTTTTTAAAGGCAGTAGGTACTTTTTAGCAGGTGTTTGAGTGAATTGATTTGAACTATTCCAGCCTTCTAGTAAAGCAATTATATGCCTGTTGTTCTTTTGATGGCCACAGTAACACTAATTAAAACAATATTTTATGTTTTCATCTTATATGAACAGTTACAAGACAAGAAGATACACAAGTTTTTTAAGTAGCACCACTTATTGTCTCTAAAAGTGCAAATACTTTTATAATGTATGTATAAGCAAAAGGCAGAATTTGCTACGTGAAAATTTTCATGGTATGTCAGTACATTTATCATAAAAAGCTCAATTTGGATAGAAAACATGCCAAATAGTATTGTAACTTTAGTCCTTCCAGACCCTTTAGTACCCAGTTAAGAGAGTATTTACTGAACAATGTCTCTGAAATTACTGAGAATGTCTCTGAAATTACTATTTTCTTGAGCAGATACCTTTGTGGGGACTGATTCTAAATTTTAACAAGCCTTGAGAGCCTGAAAACTCATTTTGAGTAAGCAGAATTCTGAGGGACATTTTCAGATGGTCATTTTGGTACTGTAAAGTTGTGAATGCAAAGTAGAACATACGCTTGAGAAAAATAACTCATGTATTATTGAAAAAGCGTAAGTGACATGGTGCACCTAATGACCACCTCTGTGGCTAGCTCCAGTGGTTGGCGGCCGGCCCTTCTCTCCACACAGGAGAAGCTGGTGGAGCTGTTCGTGAAGCGGGAGGGTTGGTGAGGTCCGCGAAATGGCTCGCCCAACCCACCGATGTTAAAGATGCAGGAGGAGACGAAGAGATCAGGAGGGGCTCTTTGCAGGGTGGACAGGACGGGTTTATTGGGGTGCGAGGGTCCAGGAGTCCAGGAACTGGGAAGCAAAGAGCAAAGAGGGCTTGACATGGGGTTTTATACCCCTACAAAATGGGAGGAGTAAACTACAAAGGACGAATCAATACAGGGCAAAGAGGTTGTACATAGGCAGGGAAATATACAGTGAACCAATGAGGTACAGGATAGGTGGGGAAGGGTAACTGGGAGCCAGTGGGGTATTGAGGGACAAAGAACTTTCCAGAGCTTAACCATAAACTGGGGAAGAAGGGGATGGATCTACATAATTCGCCTGGGTGTGTGACTTGCTGGGTGTAGGCGCACTGAACGCACCACAACACATAAGCAAAAAAACCAGGCAATAAATATAAGGTGCTAAGAAATGTTGATATATAAGTACAGAAAAACTCTTTATAAGAGCAGATGTAAGTTAACAAGGTCAAAGAGAATAAGAGTATGGACAAAGATAAAGGTAAAAAAGAAAACTGATTTAAATTGGTAATATTTAGGTGTAGTTTGGGAACCAGTACAAGAGATCTCATCAGAAACCAAATAAATTTACTACAGGTTCTTTTAGAAGGTTATATAATTCAGATTAATTTGAATCAGTCAGATCTAGGAATTTCTAAGTGATATCGAAGTACAGACAAGATTCCCTGCTCCATCGCACACACTCCTTTCCCTCTAAATACAGCTGCTGTGCAAAGTGGGACCGGTGCTCAGTACTCAATTGTATCAAGGCACACATTGCCAGTTTTCTATATAGTAGTCAAGACTTCACCAAATTGTTTAAAACTAGAAAACAGTATGCTAAAAGTAATTAGCATATCCCCAAGTTTGCGGTTATAACAGCCCAAAAAAGCCCTCACCCCGACAACGTTCAGCGGCCAGCACTGATCAGACAGCCCTTCTGTCTGACCCAGAAGTTGCTTGGCATGTAGTACTGTTTCACTGCCTTCTCAAAAATGCACGGAGGCCATCTTCATAATTCTCAACGATTGTTATAAAAGCGAGACTCAAAAAATGTTTATAACTTGTTCCAAAGTTCTTCAAACTATAGTGTACAGGAGAACACTGTTTAGTATACTGCCTTGCTACTGACACACTGAAAAATACAGGGCAACAACTTGAACTCTGGTACTGATGTGATTTTGACCGGGCCCAAACTGGACTGCAGAATATGCAAAGTTATACCAGCCGACCAGACAACAGCCTCTAGCAAATTATACACACTAGACTAGATGTAGTCTTACAGCATGCTTATATGCATAGAATTCTGACAAAATTGCACTTGTAGCACCCTATTTATTTTAATATGGCCAGTACATTAATGTGTGTAAGGGAAAGTCTACAGTTATCTGTTCACAAGATGTATTTATCATTTTCATCTTCGATATTTTAACATATTGTTCCATTTATTTAAAACCAAAAATGTTATACTGCTTCAGCACACACTGCTACTTAGTAGTACCTGTATATCTAAGCTTTTGCAACCATTACAGTAGCACAGTTGGAAGATCTTGATTTCTCTGAAATATTGTTATAGTGCTACCGCTTTCTGTCCTTTCGGCAAATCAGCAACATTTTTACATTAGGAAGTGTCCAAGGCTGCTCATTAGAATTCCTTAGTTATGCAAAAAACTGACTGATAAGCATCTTAAATACAATATCAAAATTGAATAACATTCTCTGGCAGGTCCCAAAACATACATTGTGAACAAAACTTATAGAATATTTAAGTGTTTTAGCATAGTCCTGGTACCAGAAGCCTTTGAAATGAGTTTGTGTTAGGTTAGGTGATGAGAAGCTCATCTGCATCTAAAAAAGAAGGCAGAGAGAAACAATCACGGGAATGATAACTTGTTTAATAACCTGTCCTTGTTGCTCCCAGGCCCACACAGGAGAGCCACCACCCCATCAAAGGTCCTTCTCCACAAACCCAGAAGAGAACAGGGATGCAATAGCAGGCAGAAACCAAATTGCAGACTCCCAAGGAATGAATGCCTTGTCCGAGCCACTCTCAGGGCTGTCCCAGCAAAGCCATCAGACTTGTTGGCAACACATGAAACCGATCAGCATGAATCATCAGAACCAGCTCTCCAGAGCACCTTGCCACCTTCCAGAATAATGGGAAGGGTTATGAGATATATTGTGGGATTTAGGGAAAAAAGCATTTGGAGATTATGCAGAGCTAACTATGGGATGCTTAAAGGCGACACCAAAGGTGGAAAAAAAGAACTTGAGTGCATTTTGGGGGACCAAGTATAGGGAAACAGAAGGATAAGGGGAAAAAAAATGTCCATTTGCATTTAAGAAGAGGCTGAAGAGCCTGCCTGTTTGTCCATGCACTGTGCCTGCTGCAGTCATGTCTCCTCATTAAACTCCACCTTGACTATTTTCTGGCAAGGAGGTCTGTACTCTCTATGCCTGTGTGTGCATGAGGAGGTCTATGCTATCAGCAACAGGAATGAATTCAGGTCTGTGAGTTAGTCTCTGATCACTACTGGAGGGAGATCAAGCCAGGCTAGTGGGCAAAAATGCCTGGGAGTGGGAAGGAGTGTAGACCCCTAAGGCCCAGCCCTGACAATGGGAGCACCTGTGAACCTCTAAGAGTGACAGCGTGGAAGGGGGGTGGGTAGGGGGGAAGGTGGGTTTGGGACCAGGAGAGTAGTGGTGTGAGGGTGAGACAGCCTGCACTGGCAAGGGGCTGATGCCTCGGGAAATTGCATGGCCAGTAACCGTCTAGTAGGGAGACTGGGATCCAGGGCTAGCTACTGGGCACACTGTCAGGTCAGCTGCTGGAATGAATCACCCTGTACATACATATAGGTACGTATTCTCCATGGCAGACGTCTATCCTGCTGAGATAGAGAGGGAAGCAGGATGAGGCAGTCGGTACTGTCTGTGTCTCCACTCATGGGAGCTGTCTCCAACCTGAGTGACCAGCCATGTGTATCTGTGTGTGTAGGTGTGTATATGTAGCGTACATATTATCAACACATGCTCAGCCTCACTGATGGACAGATTAGGGAATTAAGAAGAACAGGGAGAAACCTGGGCCCTAGAGCAGGACCCCTTGCCACAAGAGATCCAGGTCATATTAGAGGAAGTCTTCTACGTTACCAAACTCATATGATGGGCTCTTTTTCTTTATGAAACTATGACATTGTTTTCTTAATGACTGAACACCTGCAGATCAAGCCCCTCACAAGCAGCAGGGTTTATGTGACATTTTGAACATGCCTGTCTTGGGGTGACTTTATTATGCTGTATCCCCTATTGCCTGCTCTATGCCCAGATGTGAATCCTGTGTCTTTCTGTGCCTTTAAACTGAGCCTGAGAAGGAGGAGAGAAAAAACCAAACAAACTTTTCAAAACGGTCTGTGCTTCAAGGTCACTCCACTCTTCTGCGTGCTTCTGCGGTGGCAAGAGTGGAGGAAGCACCCTTTCCTGCTTTTCAGCCAGCTTTCGGCTGTTTCTCCAGAGAGAGACAGAGAGTTAAACTTTTCTTTTTTTTCCTGGGACTTCGGCTTTTTCCTTCTTCTCTTCTGGAACTGTTTGGCAACAACAGAACACACCCAGGAGATCTTACATCTCTGGCCTGGAGGGGCCTACACAGAAAACCCAGCTCCAAAGAGGAAAGAGAGAGAGGCGACACCCACAGAAAAGACTCTAAAATCTTCTGAGGTTTCTCTCCACAGTGAGAGGTTTTATTATTTAGCACTATACTTTTGTTTTTTCCCCCGGGCCTGCGAGCACTGTGTTTGCTAAATAAATGGGTTTTTTTCACTTTTCCTCCAAGCAGTTTTTCCTGAACCTGGTGGGGGAGGGGCGGTTGACACCTGCCTTCTATCAGAGGATATTTTCCTCCAAATTTGTCTCAAACTGGGACAATGACGTAAAAGCAGCATGTGCTGGATTATAAAATAAGTGAATTAAAGAATGAATTATAATAAAACTTTGAAATAATTTAAAAGCTATTTTTCTGTTAACAGGAACATCTTTTCAGTTCATACACATCACTATGAAAATATTGGTATTTTGTAACACAGATATTTTCATTGCTGGTGTGTTTCAATTTTAGCTTCATTCTTCACATATCTTGCAAGGTCTACCCATATTTTAGAATGTTTTATGAGAAGCTGAGGAACTAACACTTTATCTCTTCAATTGCGATGATTGGCCAGGTTACATGTCATGCTATATGTAACTGTTCATAAATCTGTGAGCAGATGGAGATATTTTCCTGCTGACAGATTGTCCTTTCCTCTGAGTGAAAAGCAGTTTAGGACACATCCTTAAAATTTCTGTTTTCAACTGACTATATGAAAGAGTTCAATAGCCTCGCCTGCAAGTGCCTTGGAGCACATGACTTTTCTAACAGTGTATATGTTAAATCTTCAAACCATTTTCCCTCTTGGCAATTTCATTCTTAAACTACATTGGACTGCTTCCTCAGTATATTGCTATTTATGGGTCTCATTCTGACATTTAATCCCTAACT
The DNA here is from genome assembly GCA_013397775.1 of Eulacestoma nigropectus. NCBI lineage: Eukaryota > Metazoa > Chordata > Aves > Passeriformes > Eulacestoma > Eulacestoma nigropectus. The sequence goes on from VZTE01001014.1 coordinate 492,039, forward strand.
GAATTTCCATGGATGACCGTGTATTTACCATAGAGCACCTCTTTGCAACTTGTCTATGTCTGTTTATGTTGTGATTTAACCCCAGCTAGGAACTAAGCCCTGTGCAGCTGCTTACTCACCCTGTCATGGTGGGATAGGGGAGGGATTGTCAGAAAAGAAAAAGTGAGAGAAGTCAAGGGTTGAGATAAAGACATCTTAATAGCTAAGCAAAAGGTGAACATGCAAGCAAAGTAAGGCAAGGAATTAATTCCCCATTTCTCATGGGCAGTCAGGCATTCAGCCATGTCCAGGAAAACAGGGCTCAATTGCGCATAACAGTGATTTGGGAAGACAAACACCATCACTACAAACATCCCCCCCTTCCTTTTTCTTTCTCCAGCTTTGTATGCTGGGCATGACACCATATGGTAGAGAATATCCCTTGAGTTGGCTGGGGTCAGCTGTTCTGGCTGTGTTCACTCTCAGCGTCTTGTGTAGCCCCCAAACTCCTGGCTGGTGATAGGATGTGAGAAGCAGAAAAGGCCTTGCCTCTGTGCAAGCGCTGCTCAGCAATAATGAAAACATCCCTGGGTTATCAACACTGTTTTCAGCACAAAAACAAACCATAGCCCCATAGTAGCTACTGTGAAGAAAATTAACTCCATCTTAGCCAAAACCAGCACAGATTATAATAGGATAATTCATTTTCCATGTGTTAAGAATGGATGAAGTTAATGCTTTAATATAGTTCTAATGGATAATTCAAAAGAAAAGGATTTAAAATACTAATAAAATAAGATTCTAACAAGAAATAATAAATCAGTTGTTAATTATGATATTCTGCAGCTACACATTTACCTAATGAATCTCCGACTGCAATAGGCATAGCATACAAACAAATAATATCTAGACTTCTTTCAAATTTATATTTTTATTCATGGTTATTTGTATGATGCAGATAAAAAAATCTTCTTTTTTCTGAGCTGCAAATAAATAGATGATGATTCCTAAAGTAAAGTTAAAATACGAAGTCTGTTATTTCAGGGTATGTATTTATTGAAAAAAAAATTTTTTTTTTTTTACTATTTGTTTTATGTAATTTCTGACACTATTGTTTCAACAAAATCTTTGACAAATTCTAGATGCCAAGTTTCAACACACAGGATACATATTCTAATTCTAGGAATGCACTGTTACCATGTATATTAACACATTGGTAAATATATAGAAGAATTACCTATCTTTAAAATTTTCTCTGTCATCACTAGTTTAGATGCTATGAACTTTAAATTTAATAATATTACTTCATGTAGAAAATAAATTATAATACCAGAAGTACTTATTAAAATCCTTTAAAATAAAAATAATAAACATTAGCATCTTAAAGAGAAAAGCTTTTTGCATTCCCACAATTTTAAAATTATATTCCTTTTAATGGTATTTCTGATATACTTCTATATTTTATATCTATGGCAGCTGAAAAACAAGTGATTGAGAACTTTTTAGAATAGGTTTAAAGTCCCAGTATTTTTTTTATATATTACATCATGGTTTAAAAAAAAAGAATTCTGTCACAATCAACAGTTTAGGCATCAAAGATCAAATAATTTCATTGCAATGCTCTTAAACATTAAGTATGCCTAAAAAGGTTTTACTGGTAGCTGGTTCATAATCTACTAGCTCACTCAGCTTTCTATTTAGTAGTGAAAAGAAGTTCCTGTCAGCATTCTTCCATTTGTGTGTCTTAAGGGCAAGGCTTTAATTACAAGCTTATGTTTATTGATCACTTAAAAACAACAACAACAACAACAATAATAACATTTTTGTAGTTTTGATCCAGGGAGGATGTGCCATTTTGTTTATAGATGAATCTTAAAAAAGTAATTTAACTTTGTTGCCACAAATGATTAATTTAAATGACTATACTTTCAAATTACTCTGAATTATGTTTTTATTATCTTAGAAATGAAAGTATTTTTTAGTCTTAGAAACAATACTTGTATTTCCTTGGATCATCACCTCTATTTTCTTGTAGTCATGGGTTGACAACACATCAGTGAGGGTTTTTTTTTCTTCTTTTATTTCTTTTCAAGCTACAGTTAGCCTTTTGGAAATTATTGCCCTACTTACTGAATCATGCAAAGTCATATCTCTACTTTGCCCTGGAAACTTAAAGTTTCCTCCTTATAGGCACTATATCTTTGCTTTTCAAAAAAAAAAAAAATGCTATGATGGCAGTCACTGTCATGTTGATTAAATCAATTATAAGTATACGAATAATATGTAGATGTGACCTTGAATCATGGTGGCTTTATCTACTTAGTCTCAGTTTATATTAGACCAAGACACAAACATGCTGTATCCTTAAATATATATGATTAAACTGTTCTTTAATACAAAATCTTGTACATATACTAGGTGATCATGATTGCAGTCCTATCATGGGACACCAGAGTTTCCTAAAAGTAAATTTTAAATATACCATTTCACATATTTGTGTTGGTTGAAATAATTTATGCAAAATTCATAGAGAAACCTGAAAGATTTTTATCCTGAAAATGATAAATAAAGTTAGTGAATTTTTGTTGAAGGTCAAATACATAGATCTTGACTTCATACAGAATTTTTTTTTGGTGTAAAGAAACATTCTTATATTAAAAAAAAAAAAAAAGATGCTCATGAATTCCTATTCCCAATTTTTTTTTGTGCTGTCTATAGAAATTCAGCTGTTTTTTTGTATTTTGTGAAGAGCCTCTAGATTTCAAAAAATATTTGGAACATATATCTGATAGAAATACTTTTTTTCTTTTTTTCAACTCCCTCTTTGGCCTTGGCTTAACATGTTGAGGAGGCAAGACTGAAAAAAAATTCCGTTTCTGCATCACATTTCTGAAATACTGCTTCTGAAAACATATTACAGGAAATTAAATCATCCTTATGTGCCAAAGTCTTCCTCAATTTATTCTTCCAATATAGAGTGCCTTATCTTTGAATTGTATCTACTCAGAGATTTCCAGATTACTTTTATGAAGCTGTAGTGTGCTGCTGTCTTGCTTTAACCTCACTTGCAAACAATATTCAGACAACATTCGTGAGAAAGTTTCTAGATATGGTAGACATTTGTTGTTGATATATCTGCTTGTGAATCCTTGCAGAATGTCCTTTTATCGTGTAATATTTTTGTCTAAAACACAAGGGGAAAAATGAAGTATAGAAATATGTTTCCACAAGGAAAAAAGAAATCAACAAAACAAGAAGACATGAGTGTTTTGTATTTTAGATGTACACTGACGAGCACTTTTAGAGAACATAGAAACTCATTATGATTTGTGAATTTATAGTTTGATTCTATTAGGTATGTTTTTTCTACATTGAAGATTAAAGTTATTAAAATGGGGAAATTATTCTTAACCGTTGTTTGTCATAGTATTTATGATATCCAAGGAGAAGCTGGGAGAACTTCAGATACATGCTGACTCCAAATCTGGATAGAGTTCAGACATACATGAACATCCCCTTAACTGTAAGAGAAGGAGAACAGTGGTGAAAGCAATAGATTTTTCAGTGCCCAATATTTCATTATTTAGTGTTCCAGTAGTTGAGCTGAAAATAGAAAAATGACTTGCTTTAACACTGCAAAGATTTATTTAAGGTGAAATATTGTCCTTGAGCACCTCTTTGTCTCCAGGTCACTCCTGAATTGGAATGTCTGATGCATGCTTTCTCTGAATGTCTCACTGCAATTTCCCTAACACACCAAAGTTTTTTACAAAATTATGTGATAGAATGAGTTAGCATCTTTTTCACAGACAAAAGAACAGTCAATTTTTCTCTTGTGGCCTTTGCAAAAACCGACGAAATAGATTTCTATACTCCATGTAACCTTAGTCTTCTTCATTTATGTCAACATAGCAATACACATTTAAAATAAGGAGAAAATACATTAATTGTTATGTATTTTCAAATTCAGTGCACAGTAAGTTTGGGAAGAACCATAGTTTTATGTAAATATGGATATAGCTGTTAAGACTAGCAGAAGAATAAAACATGAGAGAAACACAGTTACACATTCCTACTCTTCCTATTTTTCCCTTTTTCCTGACAGATCAAATTTTTCCATCAGTATTTTCCATCTCAAAACCAACAATGGGCTTTTAGGGGGTTTTGTTTGTTTATTTGCCTTTTTTTTTTTTTTCTTTTAAAGGAGAACTGTCTGCTTTTCAAAAGCCTCAGGAAAAAAAATAGTTTAAATTCATCATTAAAAAAAAAATATTATGAGAAGTAGAGATTTACAATGCCTTAGAGATTTACTTAAAGTATGATGGCATTTAGATCAAGTTGTCTCCCACAGGATCATCTGCTGATTCTAGGTTAGCAATAATAAAGCTTAAAACATTCCTGGAGGAGGGAGTCTTGTAACTTACAAACACAGTTCAATAGATCACCAATTTGGGGGAAAGTTCTCATTACTGTGATCTAATGAATCTCTTTAGGCTTGTCCGGGAGAAATATTCTAACAGAGATTTTCTAAACATATTCTTTCTGTTTACATGCAAAACTTCCCCAGAAATTCCAGCATCCAGAACATAACTCTTAACTACCATGCAAATGACACCCTGTAGGAGAGCAAGTAGAATCTCTTTATGGCACGATAAACTAGTGTGCACATTTCTCCTTTATATCTGTAGTACATGAAAGCAGTTCATGAGTAAATGGATGATCATCACACCTGATTGAGCAAAAGTTATCAGCAGATGTACTAATAAATAAGATCATAGAATCACAGAGTTTTTAAGGTTGAAAAATACCTCTATGATCACTGAGTTCAACTGTAGGGTGAAAGAAGACCTAAGTTCCCATTTACATTAGCAAATAAACCTGGCCAAGTAACCTAAGCCAGAAAACCGTAACTATTCATTGATATCAGTACCCTCCTATTTCTTCTACAGAATCTGGATTTATTTCAAAGCTAACTTCTACAAAACAGATAATAATGTTTTGTTTTTTTTTTTAAAAAAAAGGGCACTATCTTCCCTGATAATACACCTATGAAACCTCTTCCATAGATTTTAGGAAAGTTTGTACTGTGTATTGTATCTGTTGAATCAAAACCAGTTATTTGGAACATAATTTATATTTCAACTTTTAGCCTTTCTGCTCTTGATATGATCTATGATATACATAAACTCTACAACTCTGTGTTTCATTACTGGCTGTCTTAAATGTCTCCATCTGTTTTACTAATTTCTTTGTGGATTTAAATGAAATAGCTGGGGTTTTCCCCCTTCCCCCTCTCACAGCACTTTGCTTTATACTTTTTTTTTTTCGGTTTTTTTTTGTTTTTCGCTTTTGCTTACAATTTTGAGCAGAACTATTTCTAGGAAACACATGTAGTTGTCATTTTTGAGGAAATGTGTACAGTTTAACTATAAATAATGAATTGTCTGAGGATAGCAAATACTGAGCTTATAGAAAGAAAAGTGTTTGTAACTACTCATATATAATTCGTGTCTAAAACATGCCAGAAAATGTCTGACAAGGATACAGAATATATTTCTTTGGAGCCATTAGCTGTACCTTGTAAAAAAAAAAAAATAACCTGTCCTGTGTTTGAGCTTTTGACATGCCTGCATGCCTGTGAACACTCTTACTTGGAATGTCGCTACTGGCATGCAGTTTTATTCCTTGCCCATAAATGCAATCTGAAATAAAAAACTTCTTATAAAACACATTGTTATATGAAAAATGGCAGATAGGAATGTTCATATGCAGAATTGTTTGCTTTTCATAAAGTACACAGAAATATTTGTTAAGTTATGCCTTGGAAAAATAGTGTCCAGAAGCTAAAATCTTTCACATTTTAAAAATTTTTGTTCTTTCCCACTTCTAGAATTAAACATTGGAGACACTATATTTCATGGTGCAGGTTCATCTTAGGGACAAGCTCTCATTCTGAGTGCAGGATATGCCTGACTGAAACCTATTAATGCCTCCCTCTGTGATCTTGTTTAAAGCCCAGTCTTGCTGTCATTGTGCCTGGGGGAGGAGACAAAATTGAATAACATTTGAACGTCTGAAGGAAACCTGAAACATTCTCAGTACTAATTATACATTTTCTTGTTTAGACTTCTGTTTTGTTTCTTCCATTCTTCTGACACTGTCTTCTATATAATCATTTTTATCACATCTTAAAAAAGCAATAAAACACTGACATGGGATGCTCCAACTTATAGATTGTAGGCTTCTGTCAGACAAATAAGATCAAAAAGGAAATATTAGGCTTAAGAATCTGAGAAGTTTCTTCTACTAAAATTTATGTTCAAGTCAGGAAAAATCTGCATTCTTGTATCAAGAATCATAGACCTTTCAAGTGCACTCTAATGAAATTTTACTGAATTTTAGTTTTATCAAAAAAAAGTAACGCAGAACTGTATAGATCTTTTATTAAGGAATCATTTCAGTGGTATACACTTGCAAATTTAAACCACTGGATCTTAAATATCTGCTATACAAGCATCCTTTTAATGAAATTTGCCTGTCTTAATTAAGGAAGCTGTGATAATCTAGCTGTGTTGGGAAACATCTGGACAAATGATCCTGGATTTTCCATACTGTGCAGAAATACACCCATCAGATGCCCACACATACTTGTATATTTACATGTATACCTTATTGTGTATTTTTTAATTTGGCAACTTTGGTGGTACGCAGATATCCTATTCTCTAGGTGTCTGTTTCTTATCAGTTGCGTGAGAATGACAGACTTCAGGTTTGTGAATCGTCCAGATGGTCGTGTATGTAAATCTTGATGTCCAAATACTCAGCACTGTAACCCATACTGCCATGAGAGACATGGGATATATTTTATATGTTTGAAAGTGTGAGTAGTGGTAGCTATTGTCATTCTTCATCTAAATATGAGCCTAGGATTATTTTTTTTGCTGTAGATTTGATAATAGCTTTCAGCAGTGGAAATGAAGAGAGGAGAAAGGTTCAATGTACGAGAATATTGAAGAAAAGAACATCTTAATTAATGTATTTTTTGACATTTTCATGGCACTCACTTTGGAAGGAGAGGATGCTAGCTAAACAGAATGATCCCAGTCTGGGCTGGAGGATGGGAAAGAAATTTGACGGAATACTTTTTAATTTGATTTAAAACACTGCAGAAAAAATAAGATTTTTTTTTTCTTAAAGAGTTCCAGTATGTAAAATCTCTGCTTTTCAACCAGTGATAATGCTGCTACATTCTGCTACAGGAGAATTTTTATATGGTTCCCTTTTAAGACTCTTGAATTAAAAAAAATATTCGGAGGTAAGGTAATAAGTTGAATTTAAACACAGTTCCTCTATAAGTAATATAAGCAATAAAACCATTGCAGATGCAGAACATTATTGTCTTGCTCAAACTTCATGAGCAAAAGTGTTAATTAAGGTTATTGAAGTTCTTACTGGCGATGATGTGTTACAAGATGCTATATACTTTACTCTTGAAGATTTCAGTCATCAAAATCTTCTAACTAATGAGAAAAAAAATCGTTTTACTTATTGCACCATCAGGAGACAATAGAACTTGAACTTCACAGCTATATTTTTTTGGAGAATAGGCTTATTTTATCATCATACTCAACTGGATCTTTATTTCATTATAAAACTTACAAAATACATAACAGACTTGTTGAAATATCAGCAATCCTTTTGCCAAATCCTGAAATCTCAGTAGCGGGTCTTGATTACCACATTTTCTGGATATTAAATTTATAGCATAAACAGCAGTCTGTATTGCTTCATTAGTGTCATGATTATGACGTATCAACACAGATGAAAGAAGAGAGGAGTTAATTTAAGCATAAGGCTAATAAACTGCATAACACAGAATGTTTTCTCATAGCTCTGTGAGATTAATTCTTTTCATCTTTTCTATTAATTTTTCAGATGTGAAATTGTTCCTGTCACCACTTACCAAAACAACATGAAGCTTTGCACCTAAGGTTGACTTCTCATACTTTAAATATACAAGCTTTAACAACAACAGAGGACACCATCTGAATGCTGACTAGCTAAAAACATCTGTAGCTGTTGTAGTTAATATAACACCATTTTCAAGAACATGATAATTTGCTGAGGTACATGCACCTAAAATGTCAAGAAACCCCATTAAAATAAATACTCTAAATAGCAGGAATGTCACTTGCTATATAGTTGTCTAAACAATTTTTTCTCCACTTCTTTAAGGAGAATAATTGAGATATTGAACCCTTTCCTAGTTTGACACCCACCTTCTTATGATGTTCATTGGTGACAAGCATAGCATGGTGATAATAACACCAAGATTGTGGGTTTGATCCCTCTATAGGCCCTTCACTTAAGACCTGAACTCAAGGATCCTTCTGAGCCACTTCCAACACAGAATATTCTGTGATTCTGTGCTGTATTTTTTGAGGAACTTTGGTTTCTCTTTATTACTATTATTATTATTATTATTATTATTATTACAATTATTCTTGATTTTTTACCCTAGCTCTTCCTTTGTATGTTGAGTAAATTACTCAGGCATATTTAATGAAAAGTGTAAGGACTTTAGAAGTTTTGTTTTGGACTCCTGATCAAAAAAGACTGCCATAAGTCTTCATTACTCAGAATTTGTTTTTATACTGTAATTTATTCTATTTCTAACCTGAAGAGGAAAAGATAATAGTTTTCTAGCCAAATATTGTGATGCCAGCATTTGCTGGGCAGTCAAGTTATATGGGTTCTGCAAATTTCCTGTGTTCAGCAGTAACCTTGTGCTGTTACTGCACCCATTCACAATTTCTGTGTAAGTATGTGTGGCATGCGTGCACAATCAAACTTTGAGCTTAACATGAATTCTACAGAATGAACAAAAAATAAACCTCCATGGCTTTCTAGAGTGAAAGACTGAGAATAATCAGAGTTCATTGAAAAGATAATTAGTAGAAAGTGCTGATATGATTGCAAAGGATGAGTACAGCTGTTTGTGCCCATAAGGAGACACAGCCATCTGTATGCACAAGGGCTTCAGTGCAGTGTGACAGCTTCTTTTTGAAACCAGCTGAGCTGGGAGGAAACAGGGCAAAAATTTCACTTTTCAATTAGGCTAGTAATTTATTTGTGCTGTAATACTGTAGATTATATTTTTCCGATCCTTTTTGAGAATTAATTTGAAGTTCTGTTCCTTTTTTGAAGATGAAGAGGACTAGGCCTGGTGGCTTGCTAGTCTACTCAAATTTCATGACTCCATCTGTTTAGAGTCTTAATGCTTAAACAACACTTCAGTGTATAGAATTCATTTTAATAGACGTAATTCCATTTAGAATGTATGGGAGCTGTATGTAAGTTCTAACATAATTTCCAGAAAAAATCACTTGGTGGCTTTGAAAGAGAGGGCACCTTTCAGACTATGGTTCAGGTTAAAAAGGATTAAGAAAATGTTCAGAAATAAGTAAGTCATAACATTTTCAGGGGTCAAATATTTGTTGTTATTGTGAATAAAAACATATATATATTTTCATTTGAAATTCTGTTGAAATCCTCCTGTCAGAGGACTGTATAAACTGTGATTATTGATAATTTTAAGTAAACTAGCAATATTGCCAGAAGAAACAGAACAATAACTCAAGCATTGTCTGTCCTTCCTCTATGAGAAGCAATCCTTTCAGTAACCATCAGCAAAACAACTGGAATTTATATTCACAGCTGTGTGGAACAGTAATTTCAAATGAAAAGTCTAGTTTTGAAAGGTCCATAGGGCCTCCTACACCAGTGTGTCTGAGTGAAAACCTTCCCTTGCTTTTAGAGGGTGAGGGTAATTCATCCCCATACAAATCATTCATTTAAGCACAGGAAAAAATATCATACTTTTGGTTTTATTTATTTAAGGTTTCATGCTTCTTAATGAAATTTTAACAGGTAAAAAAAAAAATTCCTAACACCCACCCTCACAGGATTGCAAAAGCTATAATGGCTCCTATTTGCTAAATCACTTCAGTTCCTACTCAGATACTGTAAAGCCTTTGATAGTGACTCAATCTCATCAATTTATTTTTTAAGAAGCAAGAGATGGAGGCCCTTCATCCTGTTCTTTTCTTATAGTCATAACTATACTAAGGCCTCAGTTCAGCCAGAAGTCATCAAGGGATGAGGAATCTTTCTCTGATGATATGCTAGCAGAATCAGGTCTTAGAATACCATGTATTACTCTACTTTATATAACCTACTCTATGATGATTGGCTGTAAAAAGAATACATAGGTCAAAAGAAATATAAATTTTGGGGAGAAAAATACCCAGACAAAATAATAAACAGAAGACACCAAAACTCTTCCACTTAACTTTTGTTACATTAATGAATTGCCCTCTACTACGACTATTATTATTATTATTATTATTGTTATTATTATTAGTATTACTAAAATGTGAATGGAATAAAATAAAATATAATCACAACTATTATTTTATTTTATATAAAAAATAAAAGTCTGTCAATATGCATATTTTCCTTTTATGAAGTTAATCAGATGCTTCTTACTTGAAAAGAGAAAGTTTTAAGGATGCATTCAGTTTCCTAGTTCAACAATTCCTTTTTAAACCAGCAACTAGCCATGACATGACAAAGCCTAGGTCACTAAAGAAAACTACAACTCTTTCCAGACTCTCTCCAAAGGCCTCATTTACTCATTGAAAGGGGCTGATTCAAGCATAGTTCAACTCATTATACACCCATGCTCATATTTTTAAGCAGATGCTAGCAAGGCTTTGCACGACATGCAATGTTCCCAGTGCCAAAGAACAGTGGGCAATCTGTTCTTCGTCTTTTGAAGATGACTAGCTGATTATTCATCTCATTCCATAACTATAAAGGATGAATAAAGTGGTTTGGATAACCAAAAAATGAATCAACCTGAAATTTTCACAAAATTGAGAAGAAAGTTCAAATACCTTTGAAATCAAATATTAGAAAGTATTACCTACAGAAAGCAAATCTATCAGAAAAAAAATATCAAATTTTTGACAGAATGTCTGTCATCAAAAATATACAGTCCTGCCAGTGTTGTCATTATTCTGTTTTATGACTGTTTTGTAAATTCAGAGTTGTTACGAGACTTCACCTATTGAGATTCATCCATTACTATGGCGTATTGCATCCAGGTATTACCTCAGCAGTATTCAGTGGGCCCCAGTTCCTATAATTGCAGCATCTTACATTATTTGTTATATCTAAATAAAGTATACATTATAGAATATTATGAATTTTTTTTAATACTAACCTCTCTTAGAATTATTAGACTGGAAAGCTCAAATGGCCTTATTATTAAAAGATGATGAAGAAAATCTATTCCATTCATAACTAGGCTGAAGTTTCATTTTGAGAAAAGAATCAATAGCATATAATAGTGGTATTTCTCAGTTGATTTTCTAAAATCATAAAAACAGAACTCATAGTTTCATCACCTGCTAGTGTAGTAATGCACAGGAGAGAGATTTTAGATTAGGAAATAACATTTTAATTTGTTTTTTCAGGAAACTGATATTCTGTCAATAGTTGTTTTTAAATATGGTGGGGAGGTGTAATTTTTGATGGCTTTTTGTTTTTTTCTTTTGACTGCAAGTTTTCAAATGTTTAGTTTCATATGAAATAATGTATGTGAGTTAATAACTTAAATGTACATAGTTTTTGTAAGTTTCTATATAACAGGCCAAAATGTAACAATTATGTATTAATACATTCATAAATTAAATGTATGAAATTACAAATGAAATTATAAATGTTGAGTAAACCTGGCACAGTGAACATATTCTAACCACAAAGACCTTGAAACAAAGTTTCCTTTGGGATGGAAAAGCATACATTGGTCTTGCAAAGCACAGAAATTCCTTGTTGGCTATGTTTCTCAGTTCTAAATTGTTTTGACTGCACACTTGTCTTCTCTAGGAAAACAAGAAAGGAGATTATTCTTAATTGTAAGAAGAAAGGTGACCTTGTGTAAAAAACTATAGCAAGATTCTTTATAGTTAAATTCAAATGTTAAATATCCAGATTATGAATAGCATGCTAATGTGTAGGTTTACATAAGCTATAACATCTCCAAAAGAGTTATGGATCTTTGAATTAGAGTAAGTGGATTTATTCTTGCATTTTACATAATTGGAAATTAGACAATGTGGTGTAAGAAAAAAAGTCTTGATACTTTCCAATCCTGACTTCATGATAAATTAACTAAAGAATGGGGTTCACCATTTTCATCTGTTCTGGGTACCCAATAGACTTGTCATAATTAATTATGACTTTCTCTCTTCATGGAGACCTTTATGCCTCTTCTGTCCAAGAACCACTCTTAGGACCCTTTTGTTGTTTGCTATACCAGCATTCTTTCCAGACCTCAAGACCTTTCTTTCCTTTTTGCATTTTGGCCATGTAAACTTAACTGTCGTTTCAAAGGCGGGTCTGTGATACAGGAGTTGCAATAGAATAATTTTTTGTAGCACTAATAACCTAGATTAGAGGTTGTGTACCTGCCTGCTGAGGAGGTACCTGACTGCCTGTTACTGTCAGGCTACATGGCTCCTCACTGCTTCCAGCTAATTCCTTTGGGGGCAGTAGCAGGATACTCAATTCTTGCCATATATACGGAGCTCAGAGAAGGGCCCTTGCCAAGGAATCTTTGCAGCTGCAGTGATTCCTGTCCCACCTGCTTTACGAGGAATTAAATCTTCCAGTTGGGTTTCTGCTTAACAAAGACAGAGCAAAAGGGAAACAAAATTTAATCTGATTAGACAGTCATATTCAGCTTACAGAAGGAATTACTAAACATCAGCTTCTGCTCTGTCTTTATGAGTTAGTGTCAAAGAATCAGTTCTGCAAAATCTTGTACAAAAAAAAAAGAAAGTTCTTTAAAATAAAAAATAGCCAATACTTCTGTAGAAATGCAGAGTGTTGAAAGGACTGAAATCATGTGCTGGTGACTTCCAGTGAGCAGCTCACATACAATGATGCAGCAAGAGACAAACTCTTTTCTGTCACAACTGTCATTATCTTTATGATCTCTCTGTAAAACTTTGTCAAAGAGGAAAATTAATGTAACTTTGGACTTGGATTCTCAAATAATATGCAGTGGTATGATAGCACTGAATAGATTGATTATGTTCACTCATGCTGGCTGAAGATTGTTTACTCCTTGTTCATTAATAGTTCATATAGAAGGATTTTTGGGGGCTTATACTACTTTTGTATTATTTAAAGGTTTTCCATGAGTACACTTAAGGTATTTGTTAATAGCTGACTAAAAATGAAGTCTAAAATTAAATATGATACTAAGTGAAGTGGCTAATAAGACAATTAATAAGTTTTATTGTGCCCTTAAGAGTAGGTTCTTTTCACCTTATTCAAGGCCTTTAGAAATTAGATGTTTTTCAGAAGGAGTAATTTAAGACTATCCTTAGTCAATGGAAAGAGGACTGATGCCTCCTCAAAACAAGATTCCTTCTGACGCAATGTATGTGTCTAACTAGGCACATTGAATTCCTTCTGGGTGTGAAACTTCCACTTAGGAAGACAACTTGGACAGAGAGCCTAATAAACTTTTTCAGACTGGATATCTAATGGATAAAATCAAAGAAGGCTCCTACTCCAAACATAGAGATGTAAAAGGGCATATCTTCCACAGTTTCTAAGGAAAACATTCACATGAAGAGTTTTAAAAGAAATGCTTCACATAACAACTAATTTTTAACTCTGGAAAAATTAAATGTTGATGTTTTTCAGAACATCTTTTAAAAGTGTTTATTTTTTTATAACTTTAAAGGTACATTTTAAATTGTAATTTCTTTGGAGAAAATTTTCTACCAAAAATTAGCTAATTACTAAAATTCATGGTACAATATAGTACAACAGTTAACATATCACAAAATTAGTTCCTTTAATATTTATTAAAGAAAAAAAATCTTTATGAAGAATCACAGGACAGAAAGCAGAAACTTGACTTTGGTCTCATTATAGCAATGAAATTCTTGCCTGTAATGTCAGTTAGAACAGAACTGTATCCTAGAAACAAATGCCTCAGGTTTTCTTTGGAAACCTGGGCTGAGCTGCTGATGTAAAAGAGATTTTGGTCATAGAGGCACTGGAAATGTCAGTATTGGTGCAGCTATTTTTTCATAGCCTCAGTAGAAGTCAAATTAGCTCCTGAGTTATTCAGCTTGCTCTGTTTGCTTTTGCTGCAGTTGCTTCCAACATGGATTCAAACCTGCTTACTTTATATGCTTAGGAATTGGAAGTTTAATCATGTCAGGATAATTATACTTCACAGTGTCACAGGAAGCCCAGCCAGGTAACTTTGTGTGACATGGCCATTCCAAAGTATTCCACTTGCTGTCTTAACATACGCATTCTGAAAACTGGCTTCAAAAAATGTTTTTAATGTATATAGTATTGCAGAATAAATATTTATTTTTGTCTCTAGGATATAAATAACTACTGAAGCTGAAGTCCTTGCTGAAGAAACAAGGAATGCTGAAATATTCTTTTCTTAACTTGCCATCAAAAAGTATGTTTCAAAACCAGATACTTTTCTTATCTTGAATAACAGACCTTAATCACACACGTAAAGCTGTGATTAATTTTTTTTTTATTCTTTCATTCTTTTATTGCTCAAATGCTACTTTGTCTTGCTATTGCTTTTTGCTATTGATAATATATTGAATGTTTGATCCATCACACTTTTTTTTTTTAAGTTACTGAAAAATATCTAATTTAGCAAACATTTTCTTTCCATATGACTTCAAATATTCTGTAACAATTAAGTGGATATAATGCAAATACTTTTTTCACTTTGTCCTTCCAGTTTTCTCCAGTGTGTTACCCTTTCTAATCCTATTTTTCTTAGTGGCTCATACAGTTTGTAATTCAAATGAAAAGGCTTTTTTTTTTTTTTTTAAATTCAAGATTTTTTCGACTATTATTTTCTTTCTGCTGTTATTACAGAAATATTTTGAAGAATTCAGTCAGTCACCCCTATTACTTTTCAGTTTCTGCTAACTATTTTTACAGGAACTGTTTCTAAGTTTGGATAAGACATAATCCTCTGTGCCTTAACTTACATGATTACATGGACTAATCATGAACAGCATCTAAAAGTCATTTATCTATTTATTTTACATATTTAATTTGTCCCAAAGTTACCTCTTATACTGATGAAAGTAGAGTTGATTATGTTGTTCTCAATTCACTGTACCTATACCATACATTATTAGTACTGATTAAATAAAAAAGAAAAAAATATATAGGTATGAAATAAGATGCTTGTTCATCTCTCTGATATATATTCTGAGAAGGCAAACCTGTACTAATGAAATTCTTCTAGGAGAAGCATCATTATTGCAACTGCAGTAGAAAAGGCCTAAAGATAGAATAAATTGAAAGTCCATAGAAGAACAAAGATAGGCAGAAGTCCAGAACTTTATCTGCAGTACGAAGGAGATCCAAAGCCAAAAAACAGAGATGGTAGAAACGACTTCTTCCATGCTTAACAAGCCACCTAAAGCTGGGATTTCACTGAAATTACTGTGGCATTTGAGATTTTGTCACTTTCACTATCATGTGAATGTTTTTTTAAAAAAATAAAAAAATAATACACATCTTTACCCTGCACCACAAATATAAATATTAGACTTTTGAGAAAGATCATTTGAATGATAACTCATATATTATTTATGCATTATTTATTAACCAAACAGGCCTAATACTTTCTTCACTTCACTTCATTGATCAATTAATACAGCAATAAGAATGCCAGTAAAGAAAATTCTATGCATCTGAAAAGAGAAAAAATGTAACCTGTACCATCTAACTTTTAAAATTAAAGCAGATTATATAACATTGACAATTGATTGTTTACTGGTGAAAAAAAAAAAAGGTAGTTTCTAATATGTGTACTTTACTGGTGCTGAGAGGAGATATGTAGACTCAGCTGGGTTGACTTTGGCTGGATGCTGGGTGCCCACCAGAAACATCACTCCCCTCTGCAAATGGAAGAGAAGAGAAAATATAACAAAAGACTCATAGGTTGAAACAAGGACAGGGAGAGATAGCTCACCAATTTTTATCGTGGGCAGAACGAACTCAACGGGCAGAAATTAGCTTAATATATTATTAATAAAAACAGTGTAGGGTAATGGGAAATAAAAAACAACACTTAAAAACACCTTTCCTCCAGCCCTCCCTTCTTCCTCTGCTCATCTTTACTGCCAGTTTTCTCTACCTCCTCCCCCAAAGCAGTGATGCAGGTGAATGGAGGCTGTGATCAGTTCATCACACGTCGTCTCTGCCACTCCTTCCTCTTCCGGGTGATGACTCTTCACACTCTTCCCATGTTCCAGCATGGGATCCCTCTCCCGTGAGGCAGTCTTCCATTAACTTCTCCCATGTGATTCCTTTCAATAGGCTGTGGTTCTCCACAAATTGATCCAGTGGATCTCTTTCACAGGGTGCAGTCCTCCAGGAACACACTGGACCCAGCGTGGGTTACCCACAGGGTCAGATTTTCTGCCAGGAGCCTGCTCCGGTGTGGGCTTCCCATGGGTCACAGTCTCCTTTGGGTACATTGGCCAGCTGCAGCAGGGGGGACTTTCATGGTCTCTAGGTGGATGTGTCTGCTCCACCATATACCTCCATGGGCTGCAGGGGAATTTCTGCTCTGGCACCTGGAGCACTTCCTCCCCTGCCTTATTCACTAACCTTGATGTATACTGTGTTGTCACCCTCCCATATTTTCACATCTCTGCTATGGGTGCTGCCCCACAGGTGAGTTTCTTACCCCCTTTTCACAAATATGTTATGCCTGAGGCACTACAAGCATCGCTGATGGTCTCAGCCTTGTTCAGCAGCAGATCCACCTTGGAGCTGGCTGGCATTTGTTCTGCTAGACATGGAGGAAGTTCCTAGCAGCTTCTCACAAAAGCCAACTCTACATCCCCTCTGCTACAAAAGCCTTGCCATGCAAATGCAAGACACGTAATTATTTACAAATATCAAAATATCTTGAATAAGCATAAAAGGAATAATTACTTATATTTGTACAAAGCTACATTAGGTGAATGGGACTGAAACAGCTCAAATGAAAATTTTCATTGTCTATTATGAAATAAAATATATTAATGATCCAAATTACAGAATTAATATTTCATTGCAAGATTCTTAAATGGAGTAGTTAAAAACAGGACTGAATAAACTACTGGTGTTTGCAAGTAATTTGCTTGTTTATCTGTAATTTTAAAGTGGTGCTTTGCTTAAAGGGTCTGTAAGTAGTAAGGAGAAGGCTGCCTGTTTCCCTTGGCAGCGATGCTCTAAATGAGTTCTACCTCTCTTGAGCAAGGAACAGGTCTGAGAGCAGAAACTAGTCCTTGATAAGGAAGAAACTTCTGAAGAAAAGATGAGGCTGGTAATGAGAAATGTTGTCAGTGGAGAAACAAGGAAACAAGTACATAAAGAAAAAAGTCATAAACTGAGATGCAGATGAAGGGAGGGAAAGAAAGAACACTTTTCAACGAGTTAGAGGAACTGTTTAGACCTCGCTGATAAACAGAAAACTGCTTCAAATCGCTGGATAGATAACAAGTAAAGAGGAATTATTCTGTCCTATGGGGGGACAATGAAAAAGTAAAAAATACTTTTTAAAATAATTTCTTTTTAAAGTTTTATGTTTAAGTACATGTATTATTAAGCTATCTACTTCTGATTAGGTTTTACTGAAGACTAGTTTACAAAATCCAAAGAGGATTGGGTTGTTTTGGTTTTTTTTCAAGTGCTTACTTTAACAAAAAGCTACCGGTAAATCTACTCCAATGCACCCCCAGGCTAGTCACATATTGTGGTGATATACAGAAATAGGAAGCACTGGAATGCCAAGGGAAAAACTTTTTAGAGGATCTCTGGGCCAGGGTCCTATGAAAAATGAAATAGATTAGTACCTTCAGTCAGATGCCAGAGTAGTATGGTAATGTCATGGGCCTATTCTGTCAGCATCAAAATACTGGAAAACCAGGATTTGGTGGCCACTGCTACCTAGACAAAATTAGCATATATGTGGGACAATGGCTCTGTGTCGTTGAGGCTATTTCCAGCTGACCTCTCCTGGTGGAGCTGGGGCAGAGCAAGGATATTTTAAGTTCTGCATGGTAGTTCCCACTACCTCAGTAACAGTGGTGATTCCAATCACTAACACAATTATATTAGTGGCCACCTTTGATCCATATTAATCCATCCCACAACAGGCACTAAAATTCCTAGCTGAGACACCTTGAAAATGAGTACGGTTTCTCCTTGCTGAGCACCCCTCTGCGTATGGGAGTTTGCCTGTTGTATCTGTAAGTTAGAGTTAACCAGTTATTTTAAAGGTTAATTTTCTTAGACAAAAGTATATTTTGAAAATAATGAGGTTTCTAAAGTTACTAAAAACATGGGAAGAAGGACTTCTTTTTGCTGAGCATGTGTCTTCTGATATAGCTTGATCAAATACATTCAAGATTTCTGAATAAGAATGAATTTTGATGGTTTTAGTCACAGAAGAAAGTCATTTATAGACCCTGTTTGATAGCATCACATGATTCTCTCACAGGATTCTATAAAATCTTCATCTAAGATCCCAGGAGGCTGCCAAGTCTCTCCCTTCAATTGTAACCCTGAGCTGAGAATCCACAGAAGTATGTTAATTATATACAGGTGACTTTGGATTTTCTTCGAAGTTATGGCCTTGGAAATGAAATCTAAATATTGATTAAAGGCTCCAATTTACCAAATAAATCAAACACTTGCTTAAAACCAATTAAATTAATGTTGGAGTTTTTTTACTGAGTCAGAATGGCAAAAAATTAGGCATAACTTTAAAGGTTTTGTTGAATATTGACCTGAGAAAAAAACTCTTCTTTATAGATTCGTGGTTTTGTTAATTTGAGATTTTACAGATGTGTAGTTAGGAGGAAATTGAAAAATTTTAGAAAAAATTTGAGAACTTTTTTTTCTCCCCTAAATGAGAAACTAATCTAAAAATAGCATTTTTATCTTTTGTTATGTGGTGCCAAAGTGTAATATGGAAAACTGATTCATTTGGCCAGTTATATCTATTTTTTCCAAAAAGCAGCCTTTATAATACTCCAAAATATGAATGGGGATTCCTGATTTCAGGAACCCATGCAGCAGCCCCAAGCCTCATCATGATCTGAAAGTCCTAAGAAGTCAGCCTGGCAAGGAGCTAGCAGGGCTTGTTGACAGAGCTTTAAACTAGCTTGGAAGAGGAAAAGGGACACAACAGGCTCACCAGTAATGAGCAATGGGGTGATGTGACAAAACTTGAGGGAAGGAGTATTAAAAAGATACTCTATCTGCTTCACAAGGTATTGGCTACAATGTACCACACCTGGAATGTTTCTACACTAGTGCACACAGCATGAGGAACTTACAACAGGAGCTTGAGGCTTTGGCTCAGTCCAGAAATTTGACATCATTGGCATGAGTGAAACCTGGTGGGATGAGTCCTGTGACTGGAAAGCCCTGTTGGATGGTTAAAAGCTCTTTGGGAAGGACAGGCAGGGCAGAAGAGGCAGAGGGATGGCACTGTATGTCATAGAAGGGTTGGAATGTATAGAACTCACAGTTGGCAATGGCACAGCTGAGAGCCTCTGGGTAAGAATCAAGGGGCAAACAAATAATGCTGATGTCATCATGGGAGTCTACTACAGACCTACTAGCCAGGGCGATGACTCTGATGAATTATTCTTTGGGGAACTAAGGGTCACTTCCAAGGCAACTGCCCTTGCCCTTATGGAGGACTTCAACTTGCCAGAAATTGTGAGCATCAAACAGCTGGTATAAGCTAGACTAGAAGATTCCTAAAAAGCCTGAGTGACAATTTTATGGAACAGGTCCCAAGGGAGCCGACTTGGAAAGATGCTCTTCTTGGTCTATTGCTTGTCAACAGAGAGAGTGTTGTGAGCAAACTGGAGATTGGCGGCCGTTTTGGCCACAGCGATCACAAAGTGATTGAGTTTAAAATCTCTGTCGACAGGAGGAAAAGTGCCAGCAAAACCTCAACTCTGGACATAGGGAGAGAGGAATTCTGTCTGCTCAGGGAATTAATGAGTAAAGTCCCATGGGAAAATCTTTTTGCAGGTGCTGGGGTCAATCAGTGCTTGTCACTTTTTAAACACTTCTGAAGGGCACAGGAGCAGGTGATTCCCGAATGTCAGAAGTCAAACAGGGGAGAAAAAAGGCCAGCTTGGCTGAAGAGGGAACTTCTCTTGGAAAAGATGAAAAAGGAGAGTGTATGCCCAGTGGAAGCAAGGTCAGGTGACATAGAAAGAACCCACAGAGATGCTGCTTGCCACTGTAGGGAGAAAATTCATGTGGCCAAAGCTCAACTGGAGTAGAAGCTGGCCAGAATTTTGAAGAGTAAAGTAGAAAGAGTTTTTTTTTCAAATCTATTAATGGCAAAAGACAGCGTAAAAAGAATCTTGGCCCATTACAAGATGAGGATGGCCGCCTCACAGAGACAAGGCAGAGGTGTTTAATGCATTCTTTGCCTCTGTCTTCAACAAATATTATTGACCAAGGGAGTGTCAGTGCTCTGAGCTGGAGGACCATGACTGCAAGAATGATCAACTCCCAATTGACCCTGAAATTGTGCAGAATCACTGCTCCAGCTGGATCCCTACAAATCTATGGGGCCTGATGGGATTCATTCAAAAATCCTCGAAGTGCCAGTTGATGTCTTGGCAAAAGCTCTCTTGATGAATTTTCGGCAGTCTTGGGATCTAGAGAAGTCCCAGCTGACTGGAAGCTGGTGAATGTTGTCCTGATTTTCAAGAAGGGCAGGAAGGACCACCCTGGAGGTACAGGCCTGTCAGTCTCACTTCAGTGCCTGATAAAGTTATGGCAAAGATTATTCTGGGAGATACTGAAAAACACCTGAAAGGTAACGCAGTCATTGGTCACAATCAGCACAGCTTCATGAGAGGAAAGTCCTGCTTGTCGAATCTGATTTCCTTTTATGACAAGGTAACACACCTAGCTGATCAAAGGAAACCAGTTGATGTAATCTGTTGGGATTCCAGTAAAGCTTTTGATGCTGTCTCTCACAGGATCCTTCAGGACAAAATGTCCAGCATTCAGGTGGCTAAACACATCATGTGATGGGTGAGAACCTGGCTCATGGGTCAGGCAGAAAGGGTTATAGTGAATGGGATGACACCATACTGGTGACCTGTCACTGGTAGGGTTCCTCAGGGCACCATCCTCAGCCCTGTGCTCTTTCAACATCTTCATAAATTATTTGAACACAGGACTGAAAGGAATATTAGTCAAGTTCACAGATGATACAAAACTGGGAGGAGCTGGAGTCAACTGGGAGTTGACTCCTTCAAAGGCAGGAAGGCCCTGCAGAGAGACCTCAACAAATTAGAGGGCTGGGCTATCACCAACCATATGAAGCTCAACAAGGGCAAGTGGATTCTGCACCTGGGACAAGGCAACCCGGAATGTACAGACTGGGGAAGGAGAGGCTAGAAAGCAGTGCCCCAAAAAAGGACCTCGGAGCTGTGGTTGATGGCAAGTTGAATATGTGTCAACAGTGCCTTGGCAGCCAAGAGGGCTACCTGTGTCCTGGAGTGCATCAGGCACAGCATCGCCAGCCGGGCAAGGGAGGGGATTGTCCTGCTCTGCTCTGCACTGGGGTGGCCTCATCCTCAATGTGGTGTGCAGTTTTGGGTGCCACAACGTAAGTCTATAAGAAACTATTAGGCTATGTCCAAAGGATGGCAGCAAAGATGGTGAAAGGCCTTGAGGAGAAGACATATGAGCAGCAGCTGAGTTCATTGATCTGTTCAGCCTGTCTACAACTTTCTTGTGAGAGGAAGAGGAGAGGAGGGCACTGATCTCTCCTCTGTGGTGACCAGTGACAGGACCTGAGGGAATGGCCTGAAGCTGTGTCAGGGGAGGTTTAGGTTGGGTATTAGAAAAGGGTTCTTCACTCAGAAGGTGGTTGGGCACTGGAACAGGCTGTCCAGAAAAGTGGTCACAGCACCAACATGCAAGAAGCATTTGAACAATACCCTTGGGTACATAGTGTGACTCTTGCAGATGGTCCTGTGCAGGGCAGTTGGATTTCATGGTCCTAGCTGATGCCTTCCAACTCATGATATTCTGTGATTCTGTGATATATTACTAAAATACAGGGATACAGCTTTAAAATATGAAGACAATTCTTCATAGAAATGGTGATCAGATATTGGAATGGGCTATCCAGGGAAGTGGTGAAGTCATCATCCCTGGAGGCATTTAAGGAAAGACTGGGTGTGGCCTTTTGTGCCCTGATCTAGTTGACGTGGCGCTGTTCAATCATAGGTTGGACACGATGATCTCAGAGGTCATTTCCAATCTAATTAATTCTGTGATTTTTTTTTTTTTCCAAAAAAAAATTTTTCCTTTTTATTCATTTGTATTTGTTCTGGTTTTCCTGTTATTTTCATTGTTCTCTCTTTAATCAGATATCCAGTGTGATTGATTTGCTGTATGGTGCTTAGTTGGCAGAGAGAAGCAATTACGAAGAAGAACAGTTATTTAGAAGTACATTTTGTATGAATGATGCTAGCTAATGTCATCTTTCTAGCTTTCCTGTTACTCATTTGCTAGCTAATTATCCATATGTCATAGTATTTTGAAAAACATGTTCAAAACATTTTTGCTTTATTCTGTCTATTCTGGTTTTCCCCAGAAGATGTGGACTATTTTAAGACATGAAAATGAGAATGTTTATTAAAAAAAATCTATTGAAAGGTCATGAAAAATAATTTGCATAACTATTTGTATCTATGAGGACACCTGACGATACAGGTTGTACTGGCTCACAGCTTTAGCCTGTATGTGTCAGCATACATTTGTTGGGGTCAAAGAAATAATACTGCCTTGAAAGCGTATTTATGAAAGGGAAAAGGATGCCACAAAGCAGTGAAAAATGGAGAAAAAATGTGAGAAGCCACAGTGTGAATACCAATGCAAGAGAAGAAAGAGGGAGGTACTCTGATACAGAAGCAGATACTCCCTTGCAGCCCATGGAGGACACCACAGCAGAGCAGGTATTTTCATACATCCTTGAAAGAGATTGCACTGGAAACAGTTTTCTCTCCAGACCACAGAGATGAACACTGCACATCCACTGTTTGTTTAAGTTCCTCCTGAGGAAGGGACTAATGGAGGCTGGAGAAGGAAAGAAGTCTCTTACAGTACAATGGAGAAAAGAACTATCCTGTCTCTTTTACCGGGGGCAACGGTGATCAATGCAGACAAGTTGGACCTTGAGGGCAATATAATGGCAAAGATAATGGTGGAATTCACACAAATAATGAACCTAACATCAGTAAGAGTTTGTTTACCCAACTCTAAGTCAGCTGATGATGCCAATTTTTGCACACTGATGTCAGCATGACTCAAAAGTATATTACATAATTTTTCAGACTACTGAATTGGGAGAAGCTGTTGACTTGCTTGAAGGCAGAGAGGCTATGCAAAGAGATCCTGACAAATTAGAGGGCTGGGTAATCACATGTAAAGTTCAACAAGGGAAAGTGACAGATTCTGCACCTGGGACAGGGCAACCCTGAATGTGTGTGCAGACGAGGGAATGAGATGCTGAAGAGCAGTGCTGTGGAAAGGGACCCGGGGTCAATGCTCTCAGGCACAAGATGTGGTTCTTGGGCCTGCCCTGTGGAGGGCCAGGAGTTGGACTTTGGTGATCCTAGTGGGTTCCTTCCTAGTCAGGATATTCTATGACGTTATGTAATTCGCCCTTAGGTTAACATGGGCACAATATGATAATCAGAACTGGAATTTTTTAAAAAGCCATGGAGGATGTAGACTACAAGCATTGCTTGTAGCTGGGCACAGGGCAAAATGCGAGCTCAGTATGGGATGCCAAGTCTGTATTCCCCAGACAGTTCACAAGGCCATAAGGTGGAGCCCCAATGGCACTAAACCCTGCTCTGAAGTCCTGTGGGAAACCAGTGAGCACAAGCACTCTGTGGATGTGTGGGTGTTTACACCATAGTATACACCAAATACCTCTGGTGTATCAAACATTCTGACAAAGATACTAATGAGTGTCCCAATGCATGAAATAGCAACTCATTCAGTTTTTCACTAAACTAGTTGGCACAGGGGTAATGGTAAAGCATTCCTGGTGGGGAAAACCCCACCCTGGAACTGCCGAACAGAGGTTGAATGAAAATATGTAGCTAAGACGCCCCTGCTGTGGCTGTATCCACAAGCTCAAGAAATGCTTTGTGCAAAGCTGCTTATGTAACAATAGCAGTTATTTACAACACCCTGTCTTAAATTGCCATTAGAAAGTTCATTGTTGCCCCCTCACAACTACCCCAGGCTTGTGACAAACATTTTTTGAGTGACTATTTTTCTACTGGATGTCTTTGAGTGATCCTTTGACCCTTGTGGGTGAAGTGCACCCACCTTCTGGATACCCTTGAGGGAGAGATCTCCCAATGAGCATGTGAATTTATGCATGCTTTGGGTCATCATTCTTGTTCATGTGGTAACAACATCCCTGACTGCTACACCAAACCTGTAACCTGTTAAATGTCAAAGGAGTGTCATCATGGTTACCCCCTTCGTTTATTAGTTTTTTCCACTTGGTTTTGGTTGCTAACTAAATTTTGTCTGAGTTCATTATCTGTGTGAAGCTGTTTTTGTGCACTTTTGTGACATCATGCTTATACTAAGATTTAAAAAAAAAAAAAAAAAAAAAGTTTGTTACAAGAGACTTTTTGCCCCAAATTTTACTTTTGTTTTTTCAAACACAAAAGTTATATGCATATTCAAGCTTTTTAAATTCTACAAAACTCTTTTGTTTTCCTTTTCATTATAATTTAATCTCCATCTGAACACTTTGCTTGTTTCTATTTTATTAAATAAGACAAAGAAACTATAAAGATCTGCTGTCAATAACCAGTCCTGTTTAAAAGTATCAGCAACCTTCAAAGGCTAAGAAGGTTGTGGAACTTGGCTTATGGGAGAGCGAGTTAACAAGCATAAATGCAAGCTTGCCAGGCTGTTGTATCCAAAACCCTTAATACTTTTTTGTATGCTTCTTTTCTTCTACCCTCCTTTTTACCCAAATAAAAAAGCAGCTGTTCAATTACATTAGTCGTCCTTTCTCTTTCTCTTCATCTGTCCTCATGCAGAACTTCTAGAATACAATAAAGACAGAAGAATATCATATTCGACATAGGGCACTTAAAATATGTTTATTTTTTTAAATCAATGTAGAGATTTTCACTGGAAGAATACTGTCACATTTTAGATACTATGTTTTGTTACAGACTAAAACCTAGACAAAAAACCTCCAAAACCCTTTTATATACAGACAAATATTTTAAGTCAAAATATAAAAGTTATCATTACTTAGCTACAAAAGACATTATTGAATATTTTATAAACTATTACAGAAAACCTTCATTAATGATACCTTTGTGAGTGTTAAACAAAAGACATGACAAAGACCGATTGTTCGTCTCTGGTGTTATGTGGTCCTGCCTGTGTCTTTGGGGCTCCCTGGCTGACTGCAACAGTCTTCCTGAACATGGGATCATGGGTGTTGTACTGGAGATCAGAGCCTTGCAGCCCCTTTAGTCCATGGCTCCTCTCAGTATATGTTTCTTCACACGTTTTCTGCCCACCAGCCACCTTTCTTTTCCTTTTCTCCAGGCAACAGCAGCCCCATCATTACAAAAATATCTTACCACAATTTTAGAAACTGAGAGTAGCTTGGGATGTGAAACTTAGTGTTTTGTTTAAGTTTTCTGTAATTTTTAGTTTAAATCCATTTGTAGGTCCTACTTGTCAAGGTTCAATCTCCTAGTTACTTCAAAGGGAGTGTATTTCCACATATCTTGTGATACTTCTATGGTGATCACTGAAGCTGCTTTTAGATTACCCATATAGTTCCTTGGTTTTGTGCATTTCCACCACTTTTTTTTAATACTTTAACCACATTTCAGATTGTTGTGAAGCATTTATAATTTTTGAGGGGGTGGGTTGTTTGGGTTTGGTTTTTTGTTTGTTTTTGTTTTGCTTTGTTTTGCTTTGCTTTCTTTTGCTTTGTCTTGTGGGGGTTTTGGTGTTTTTTGTTTGTTTGGTCTGTTGGTTGGTTGGTTTGGCTTGGTTTGGGTTTTTTTTTTTTTTGTAGACTATATAATCTCCAGAGGTTTCTTCCAATTTAAATTATTAATTTTGTTCCCTGACTCAGGAAATTCCCTTACATGCTTCATCTCTTTTGTTTTGTATGCCTGATGATTCTCTGAAACTTCTAATCCCAGTCTTCTTTATTTCTACTTCTTTCTGTCACACTTCTGAGCTGAGAGGTTGATAGGTATGATCCTAAGGGGAATGCAATTTAAGCTATGCAAGAAAAAATAATTTTTTTATGACATCACATCTCAGGAAAAAGACTTTGCTGTTACATATCTTTTCATTCGTCCATTTCCTTTCCAAACTTTTTGTGATTTCTTCTTTCCATTAGGGAGTTAAACAAGATGGCAAGTAATTTTCATTTTAGAGGCTTGAAGGAGAAATCTAGAGCAATCTGCCAATTTTTCACCCTTGAAGACTTCAGATGTTAAATGTGCAGCTTTGAGTAAAACAACAGTTAAAAAGGACATCAGCATGCTGTTGTTTCTATGTCACACCAGTGGATTACTAAGCAGGATTTTGGGGATAAGTATGTCTCTGCTGGGAAAGCCAAGGGAATTGGTAGGTCCAAGCTAATAATTGCATGCTCTGGTACTAAATAATCTGCTGCTTAGCTATGTGAACTAGCTGCTTAGCTAGTTGTTTAGGAAGACTAAGGAAAAAGAAGGAATCTTATTCAAATGTGTTAGAACTGAAATAGAAAGATTAATCTGCAAGTATATATTTGTTATATAATTTCTTGTGATACCAAAGATACAACTGGTGACTTTCAGAATTCTAAATTCTAGCTGATATCCCCTTAGAAACACTTGTGATTACTGTTTCAGACAAAAACAAAAAAAAACAGGGCATAATGTCTTCAACCTCTCAATTTTCTAAGGTTTTTTCATTATAAATTTCCATATGAATATTTTCAATTGTGTTCATTCCAATTATTTATTTACAGAAATGTTCTAATAAAAGAATAGGTTAATTTTCATAATATATATATTTCAAATGTACCTTGAAATACATACTATACAGCTTTATGCTACAGTGCCACAAATATCTCTACTAAATGCTTTGAAAATTGTAATTTCTAGTTGTGTGTTAATCAAACTGTGAGGGAAACTCAGTTTGTGCTTAGTTTTGATAGTGCTCTACTTAGTAATTGTAATAGGCTAGAAGGCTTTCTTTGTGATTTTATTGTGTTGGAAAGGAAGGGTTGAGGAAAATTTACTGCATTCTGTACACTGAGAGAGGAAGTAATTTTCTGCCGTGATTACCCCGGCAGGAGACAAATAAGAAAAAAGGAAAGCATGAACTGGATGCTTTCCAGTTTCACTGTTCTAAAAATCTGGCTAGGTGGTTTAAACATGGTGGGATTTTAGATTTTTGCTCTTCAGGTTTTCCAACCTTTTCCTCGTTCGACCTTGCTAAATACAGGGATGTAATCTCTTTGGCTATTCTTAGCAGCAGTTTTCTGTATGTACCTGTTCTAATGTCAGAATGTTTTTCATTTTACAAACATACAATGACAAATGGCTTAGTTTATACTCCCTGCCAGCATTTAAGCAGGTAGCTTGCAAACAGTCAGCTCAGCAGATGGTAAGGCAGGTAAACATATCTGTTAATCTATGGAAAATGCAATTAGAAGAGATGGTAACAGGATGACTGCTAAGACAAATGTGAAGTACTGATTTCTCCATACAAACATTAGTCTGCTCTAATTTCACTTACTTTTAACTTCATTCTCTGTAAAGTAGACTTAAAAATCTACATTAACTGAAGAGTTAATTCATGGTAAGGACTAGCATGTTTAAACATTGGTCATTTCAGTCAAAATTAAGGAAAGCTTTGTAAAAGACAAACCCTTTTGTATAGAGAAAATTTAAGCTTTAGATGAATATTTTTCAGGAAAGCCATAACATTTTATTTGCAAATAAAAACAGTCAATATTTGCTTGCCTTTGGTTGTTATTTTCTCTACTTGTAGTTTAGAAAATAAAAATAATAATCCTCATCCTCCTTTTCCTCCTCCTCAGCACCATCCTCCATTTTAACTCATGTGGAAAAGAGTGCCACATTTCTGTTGAATATGATGTGCCTTACACCTGCTCTCTTCTTTAGTAACAGAGGTGAAAAATATTTTGATTTTCCACTGAGAAAAGAACCAAAAACCTCCTTCTTTAAATTTCTCTAAAGAGCTTGCACTGAATAACTAAGGTTTGAAATGGATCACCTGTTTAAAGATAAAAAAACAATGGTTATATACTTCTGGATGACATTTTCATACAAATTGCTTTTGAACTCTGCCTGCCATCATCCATTCAAACCCATAAAATACTACAGATGTAAAATTCAGGTGTATTTGAGAAGAAAACGGAGGGGATATATGATTCTTTTCTCCTTTGCAAATACCTATCAGTGGCAATTGTAGTAAAATTAGTGTAGATACAATGATATAAAAGTTATGTGGGTTCATCAGGTCTTTTGTATATTATTCCATCTAAATCACCTCCTGTTTTTAAGCAATAGCTGATATTTCCCATGAACATTATCATTAGTCTGCACACTGCTTCATTTCCCTTTTTGCAAGATTTAAAACATTTCTAAATGCCTCATTATAAATCAGCAAAAGGTCAATTGCAAATGAAACTCTTTGAAAATAATGAGGGAGACATGACTGAGCTGTGTTTTATCTACACTCCTTCAAGACAGGTAAGCATAGTGAAAAACGTGGGAACATTTTTGTAACACTACAGTTTCTTGCAAATATGACATTTTAGCTGAATAAAGAAAATCTCATTGTAGAACAGCTACACTTTCTCTTGGGAATTTGTTAACAATACAGTTTCTGTTTTAGTTAGTTTATATAAAAGATTTTACAGTTTACTTCGTGGTAATACACTGCGCAATATGATAAAGTGATATTCAACTTCAAAACTATCAAAATAAGCCAATATTAATAAAAGCTTGAAGCAACTATGCAACAAATATTTTATGTTTGAATTCTAAAGAGTTTTGTTGCCCAAACTTATGGTTTTAAAATAGTTTATTTTCTTCACAAATTTCTAAAAGTCAAGGTTGATATGGTTTGGGGGTTGGTTTGTTTGTTTTAAGATTCCTCCAGTCAGGTAAGGAAAAGAAAGAAAATATTAATTTTAGACAAATTTACCCTAATATAGGTACATCAGGAAAAAAAATAGGAGTATGGAAATTAAAGTGCATAAGAATACTGATTTGATTTACTATATTTCTAGAGATTTTAATTTTAACAAGAAAAGTAATACTACTGAAATTTGTATCTTAGAATATGCATTTCTCAAATGAGTAAGGAAGACTTGCATGTCTGAACCTTGTATTAATGGAGAAAAAATATTTGAGCAATATGACATGGGAAGAACATTGGACTCATGATATTAGATTATTTGATTTCCAGTGAAATTTTCTCACAGTATTTTATAGCTGTGAAATTTATTATAAGTAAAAAGAGTGCTTCCCATCGATATTCCTTCTGGCCACCTGACCCTCCCTGCACCCCCATTCCCACAAAAAAGGGGGAAGTTATGATTTTATTTTTTGAGAAAAAGATTAAGGCTTAAGCTTTCTGCCTTCAGGGATAATATTTTAACTGTTGATGCAATTTTAAGGTCTTTCTGTGTTAGAAGAGTCAGGTACATTTTAAGTTATATTAAAAGTGCGGAGATGATTTTGCTTTCCTGTATTTCTTTGTTTTAACCTGAATTGTTAGGCTGTGGGCTTTTTAAAATTAATTGGAGGTCACCAGTGGCTGAAATTTGTTGTTAATTGAGGGCCTGTAAGAATGAATTTAATTGCCACAGGACACTTCTCAAGGGGTAATTATGCTCTCCCCTAAACAGTCATTATATTTTGTGCTAGTTATCAGTCTCACTGGCAGTGTCATCAGAGGTCATGAATTGAAATGGTGTGAATAGACTCTAAGTTACACTTGCGGTTATTTATGCATAAAACCTGTTCTCCAGATATTTTTAACTATAGATTCATTCTTAGGTCTGCATTTGGGGCTCCATTTCTATTCTGTGTGGTCCACATGACCTCCCCTTGTAGCTCCTGAAGGATAGAAAGTTCCATATTTTAGAACTGTTGTAAGATAGGAAGGAATGTTGAGAGTGTATATACATATTTTGAAGAAGAACAGCTGTTGGTAAATGACATCTTTCCCCATTAAAATGCTTGTTTAGTAGAGACACAAGGATACTTTCAAATCCTTTGGAGCCTCTAAAAAGAGCTTGCGCATAGTTCATGTGCCAGATCCATTGCCCATGTTTGATGCCAAAGCATGATCGCAAGAAACCAGATCTTGTACATGGTTAATCTGTAAAAATATTGTGCCGATCCTCTGCCAGAACATCAGCAGGTTCTTCCCACTATAGAGTGACTTTCACATTCTGGCATCCTTCTCTGTATTTGAGCAGGCACCAGAAGCTCTTGAGCTAAAGGATGATAGAGATAGAAAGGCAAGGCTTGCAGTGTAGATGGAGAACGGTCTCAGAAACCGTATCTCTGTCAGATCCTGATTATGTACAAGCAAATATCTCCAGGGATCTGGAAACAGCAGTCAATCTTTACTGCCCATGTCCATATCGAGAAGCCAAACCAAAAGTTCATGGCTTTTTATGTATTGCTTTTTACTCAAGTAAGGTAAAAGGAACATCTGCTTGTAATACCTTTATCCCTCAGACTATAGTGACAAAGCATGTTATAATCACACGAATAAACATCAACACCACACAAAGAAAGGTATCTAAAAAAGGGAATAACAACATCTTAAATGTTACACATGTCCATGTATGCCCCCAGTGTAATTGCTGAAGGAACAGCTACAAAAGCTTAATGATAGAGAAGTAGTCCATGGAATACTTTTGTTAGATTTTTTTGAGTTCAGTCCACCACTGGATGAAGAGCAGTACTGCAAAAGAGAAGTGAAGTCAGAGAAACAGTTTGTCCTTCAGTTGCCTCAATTTCTCCATCTGTACATTTCTGGGATGATAATTGCTTTAAAGGCTTTGAGGTATACTTTCTGCATGCCGAACAAAAACCATGATTCTTACTGTTTTTGTAGCACTTTAAAGTTACTAAAGGGGCCGTGCCCTTTTTTGAAGACATCAATATGTAATAGCAAAATAAAACAAAAGTATGTTTAAAAGTAAAATCTCTTCTGCTGGGTTGAAAGAAACAATATGACATTTCAAAGTAGCAATGGTACATCGTGCCACCTCAACTTGTATGACTAAACTTTGAAACACTTGAACACTTTAAAACATCATCTGGATGTAGCAGCACATAGAGCCCTGATTCCACAAAGAGTTAGACTGGGAACATGGGAGTTCTCTGTCCTCTTGGCTCAGCAGTTTTGCTGTTGCAGGTATAAAATGAGAGAGAGGCAAACTGCAAATTGTGTAAATAGTAAATAGGTGAATGTTATCTGCATTTATTCATGAATAGTTGCTGTGACTGTTTCATCTTTGTAGGAGTCCTTTGAGTCTCTAAGTAAAGTATCAACTTATTTTTGAAGAAAATTTCCCAGAGTTCCCTATGCCACTATCTATAATATAGACATTAACTTAGAAATAGTTATACAAAAAATAAAAATGAAAATTTGTAAATCTCAGTACTTTAAATTAATGGAATTAATGGAAATCAGTGAACATGTTAAGCTGAAGTTAAAATATTAGATCAAAAATTTGGATATTAATTTTCCTTTGGGAAGTTTCAGAACAGGAGGAAAGAAGTAAACATACTTATATGCAGGTATATGTGTTCCTAATAAAATACTTCATCTCAAACTTTAATAATATAGTTGCACTATGACAATACAATTTTGGTTAAGAGGTTTTCATACTTCTTAATCTCTCTAAAAATCAAAAGAATATGACATTTAGAGAAATTGTGACTCTCATTCCTTTTTTTACTATTTTTCCATTTTCATCCTGTTGTTTGAAGCATGATTTTGAGAAATAGAGAGTCTCCAAAGGTCGAGATGAATTGGTGTTTGATGAAATTTAAAAGAACTGAAAGTCTTTACAGATTTCATGTGAAGTGACAGCAAATTAAAGACCATCAATGAACAATGTAATGTTCCTTTAACCTATTGAGACCATCAATGGACAATGTAATGTTCCTTTAACCTATTGAAGGAAAAGCCCTAAGTTCTCCTGAACTAAATATTAGCATGGAAAAGCAGTATCTAAAGCATAGATGACAGTTAGAAAAGTTATGTTGGTCTGTGAGTTATGCATAAGGAAAACAGAAATACAATCAATGGGAAAGAAAAAAGACAAATTTAATACCAAGTTTCTTATACTTATACATGATTTGCCGAGAATACTATGGGGTTTGGTATTTATATTCACGGGAAAAGTAGCTTAAAGGGCTTTCAAAATTATATTGGAACAGTAAGTTTTTTGAGAAATGTACGTGGATAATAATTTGTCATGCATTTTCTTCAGTCATTTCCTTTCTTACTGAAAGTTTACCTCATCTTCTCTTAAAGAGAATTGTTGGTTCAGAATATTTGTTTTTTTAAAAATATTTATCAGTCACTTGGGAGTAGGAAAATAGGGGACACATGCTCTTTAATATGCATTTACATCGTTAGTTTAAGCAGATAAACACTGGCAATTTGAATACTAATTGTTGAAATAAGAAAATACTACTCTTGCAGAGAAGTCTTCATAAAATAACAGAGATGGATGGATTTGAACTGACAAAATGTCATTAAGAATGGAATCATAGAATCATAGAATAGTTTGGATAGGAAGGGACCTTCAAAAGTCATCTGTCATGTCTTCGGATACTGCTCCAGGTACAAAAATTTATCCATTACTCCACTCGATGTTATTGCATGAACAACAGTTGGTCAAGAAATCCATCCGCAAACTGTTTCAGTACCTTGTGCTCTGGAAGTGGGAGCCTATTGAACTTCCAGCTTGAGTTTAATACTGACCAGTTTATGATCATCTGTTCGAGTAAGTTTATCTCTGTTTACGCCTTCATTAGCTAAACCACAAGCTTATTTTTTTTTCTTCACATTCTGTTTTTCTTACATGAAATGAACTCTACCAGAGTGTTGATCTTAATAATTTTTCAGATATTACTGGCTAGATTTAAGCATCTTTACTCATGACTGGTGAAAATTCAGTGGATAATTCCAGAACACATTTACGGAATAGATGACTGTGTTGTTGAAGCCGTCAACGTCTGACTTTGTGAAAAACTTCAGAGGAAATACTTAGCATGCACTTTTCTCTCTTTGGGCTCATCAATGAAAATATATGTCCCTTTTATTGCCTTTTGACATTGATTTCTATATATTTTGGTCAAATTTTATATTAATATTACAAGCATGATAGTCATTACCAAAGACTGAAACAAACTGTGGGCAAACATAAAATGTTACATGGTAAGTTATCTGTGTGGTAAGTAACAGATAATTTCTCAGCTGTGGCTCTCTGGTAACTTTGGATAAATATCTGTATTTTACTGGCAGCTATATCAAGTAAGGTGATTGTATTGTGGCTTTTATTTCATGGGAGAAAAAGAAGAAGGCAGCTACCTATTCTGTTGTTAATTTGTTAGTGATAAGAATCTTCTCTGTTTTCAAGGCATCATTGCAAGAAACAGTAGAATTTTTCTTTTTTTTTATTTCACAAGTAGATACTGCATAGCTTATATGGACGAAAGAGTAAAGATCTTAGAAAGTAGTTGATTAGAAGAATTCTGTGAGCATATAGCAATATCTTTTCAATTGCAAATGCTTGAGGCAAATAAAACTCCAAACAATATTGTTTCATATCCTTTGATTTGAAATAAAAATATGAGCCGATGGCTATAGCATAATTTCTGAGAAGTCATCAGCCTTAAGGAAAGAGTTAGCTTGTTAGTGTTTATTTTTACAGTAAAGAGCTCCACGTCCTTCAGGAACCGCTGTTAGTGCTTTTTAGTTTCATAACCACCATAACATTTCTCCAATCATTGTTACAAATCGGCATTATCATAGAAATGATACAACTCTTCCCAAATGGAGGAAATGTGCAACTTTTGTATCAGTAGCATGTCAATTCTTTCACTTAATGAGTTGGAAATAAAGGAAAGAAAACTGAGTTGTTCTCCTCCAAGATCCTTTGTGGAGTGCTGTGTTAAATGAAGAAGCCCATTTGAAACTAGGACTGGTTGTGATCTTAAAATTTAAAAAAAAGACAAATCAGTTTTTCATACTGAAATAACTTTATATGCAGAACAGTTTTGACCTCAGTCTTGTCCCCAGTAAAACATGAACAAATAGGGAAAAAGTAGATGTTTTTCAAGATCTTAGATCTGTTATTTCTCTAACTTTACAAGTTCATCAGCATCGTTGTCTATCTGTTACTCTGATGGCAGATAAGTACCGTCATAAATATATTGATAAAAATTGTTTGAAATATAAAAATTCTTTATAAATACAAGTCTTGTGCTAGCAAAATTTGCCTCTCTATTCACAAATTAATTCTAGAGTGTTCCACATTTTTAAGTATAGAGAAAAAGCAGCAAGTTAAACAAATTCCTTGGTAGGATAATTCTCTCTCGACTAACTATTGAGGAAGTCTCTGCAGCTGACTTAGCTCCTGAGTTCTGAATATCTGAAATAGAAACCATTTTTCCTTACTTTTAAATCTCTTTATCCTCAAAGACTATGGTATTGCTAGATTTTTTTAACTCATCAAACTCTTAACTACTGGTAGATAAAGACATAGGTAGATCCAGTCCTAGAATTTCCTTCTTTCAATATGTATGTCTCAGTGTTTCTAGAAATACCTTTTTCACCCTCCATTTTTATTACATTCTATCAGTTCTTCAGTTCTTCAGAAACCATATTTTTTTTCCTACATGAGTTTTACTTTCAAACATGACATTTTGCAAAGAAATTCACATTTTTCAAGTTAGACGAAGGACATGACGGACGGGCCTCCAAAGGTTTTGCTGTTATTACAGCAGTCTAAATGTCAGCTCTCTCCTTGCAAGGATATATATTGCATTAGACATGTCAAAAGAACTTAAAAGGAAAATTGCTTATCTGCCACCTGACAACTCCAAAACTTTTCCCTTTGAAAGGTACAGACTCCAATAGATATGAAGCAGAATCTGAATGCCTCAAAAACTTCAAAATGGTCTGAGGATAGATATTCTGTTAATGTTTCAAATAAGATAGCTCTGAAGTGGTTTTTTGTAAGGTCTGCAGTGACAAAACAAAAGAATTACCCAAGACTGAGACAAGATTAGAAGGTGTGTTATGTGTGTAGAAATATTGCACAGATATTATTTAGTGGATATGATATTAGGGGGAGAAACAAAAAAAATTCCCTCCTCAAGAGAGAAATGCAGAGAAAAGGTGAAACCCAAAAGAAAGCACCTGACAAATCCAAGGATATGACTGTTTCTAGCAGTTTTGGATTAGGGTTTCTGTGGTCATAGTTCCAAAACAATTTTATCTGATTTGTGCAGTGAGCAGGATTAAAATAAATTTTGTTTAGAAACGAACAGGACTGAATAAGATTAAAGGTTCTTGGAGGAAGTTTCTTCTTATAATTGATACAATCTGCCGGACACCAAATGTTAGCTAATAACATACATCCAAAAGAGCAATATTCTCGTGCTTATAAAAAATCACCATAACAGACCACCTTGGATTTCCAGTCTAGATTATTTTATAGACATGAAGTGTGCAATATTATATTCCATGTCAAGTGAAGTGATATGTTACTGATGTTACTGACTTCAGATGGATAGTTAAGCTCCCTATGGCAGCTTTAATTTAGCATAACAGAAAAAATAATAAAATAAAAGAAAATTAAGAAAGAAAATAAATTGCTTACTACAAGGTTACCAACTCACATCATCTAAATAATGGATCAGATTAGTGCCAAAAAACAAGGGCTTGAGACAAAACTTTGCATTACTTGAATTTTTTTCTGGATATTGGAAGTTGGAACATCATGTTTCTTTAGCGAAAACTGATTGTTTTCTTCAAGCTTTTTTCTTTTCCTAAGACAGCAATCTTTATAATAGCATCAGTTTTACAAATTATGGAGAATTTACAGTCTTGTGAAACTATAAATATCCTTGACTCAAATATCTTGTTAATTTTAAAAACAGGGATATCACAGACTTCAGAATAAATTACCATTTTATTTCCAGATGTTCTTCATTTCACCAGGATTAAGGTTTTTGAAGATAGATTGTTTCCGCCTTTCCATACCTGCTCTTCAGAATTTATTTAAGTATTGATCTGGAAAGAAGGGAATAGGAAGCTGCAGAAGAAGTAACTACTGTCCTTACAGCTTTTTTATATATTTGTATACTTTTTTGTCTAAACTATTATACAAATTAGAAAAAGTGTTGACTAGTAAAAAAAAACATTTTGAGAAAGACGAGCTTATATTACCTGCAAAGTGTTACTGAAGTATATTTATTTTGCTCCAGAAGAGGAACAGAATTCAAATGACACACTGCTTGAGTAATTAAGATGAAAAGTTGTTCTCAGGACATTTTCTGGAAGAGGAGCAGTGGGGAGGAGAGGGACTGTAAGCAAACACACAACTTGTTTGTCCTGTAACAGGATGGTTCTACTAAAAGATCAGAGAATACAGTGCATACTTGCTTCAGATGTGTACCATATTCATTAGAAGTGCTGGAAAACCTTAATAAATTATTCAAAACTGGAAAGTCTAGCAGCTTCTAATGCAACTAGAAATGAATGAAGACACACAAGAATGTTCTGTTGCTGTTCAAGAAGATATATAGTCAAACATGAAGAATTAGAACAGAAACATGAATTAAATTTCAGAATAATTCAAAAATTATCTTTGGAAGTTTTGGTTCAAGATGTTTGCTTCAAATTCTCACTTAAAGTGAAAGGGTACAAGTTAATCCACAAGCCCAGTCAGAAATGTTCCATAGAACACCAACAATTCATCTAGGAAGATAGAGGAAACATTCTCATTTTGGCCTTAATTTATCTTAGTATCTTAATTTTTTCCTCTTTCTGCTGTCTAAAGGCTTCTGTACAAAAGTATTTTTGTCAAGTAATTATTTTTCACTTAAAATGCCTCCCAAGCATCTTTCTCCTCTTTCTCATCATGATGTGCTTATGTCTCAAAAATTAACAAGAATTTAGGAAGAAAAAATAGTCAAGAAATTTATTGAAAACTTGTAGCCAGGCTGCAAATAAATTTTGTTCTGTAGTTTTAGGGTATTTCATAATAACGGTTCATAATATAGATGAAAATGAAAGAGAACACAACAGGGACAGAAGTTTTATTGAGGGAAAAATACAACAATATGTTAGTTGTATAATAACTAATTTGTGTGGTTAGATATCAGCGTGGCAATCCCAAACTCTTATCAATGCAACAATCAATTTGCATTTCTATATGGAAAACCACACAGCATATTTGTAGTCCTATATTTGCTAGATTCTTATCTCCTACCTCATTCACAAGACAATGAAGAGAAAAGTTTTAAAAACAAGAAAATATTCAAGCTGTTTTTGAAGGAAGCGTGAGGTACTCAACACTTACCACACAGGGTTCTTCACTCATGAAAAAATGTTGCCTGCAGTGCTACAGATGCTTTTAGAATAAACACTCAATGACAGGCAAGAATAGAAACATTTGCCAAAGGTCCCAGCTGTTTTCTCAATTCCAGTAAATTGTATGATTTTCTTTTGAATCTACACACTTGTTATTAGGAAAGTATTATTCTTCGATTAAGAAATGCAAAGCAATCCTGATGGTGCCATCCCATTCCCAGCAGATGAACTCTATACCATCCATCTCTTAATCTGTATGGGCAGAAATTCATCCATTATGCAACTTCATATAGCTATGAGAGAAATTAATGTGGTTTCAGACTGGGTTTAATAATTTTTTAATAATGGGAGGAGAAACCAAGAAATGGAAAAAAATCTTGCTGAGGTTCAAAGCTGAATGTTAATCTTGCTTTAGCTGGCAATTTAGCAACATCTTATATGAGGATAGTAACAGCTTGCTGCTGAGAGCATAATAGTTAAGGTCTTATTGTAAACTATTTTTCAAGTTCATTTTAAGTGATTGGAGACACTGGGAGAATAGCTTGTATTGGTAAACTCTGCTTTATTGTAAATAAGTATGCATACAGGTATATTATAGATGCATATATAAAGTATGCATATGTGTAAAAAATATTTACATAACTGTAAGCAACATTAAGTAAAATATAGTTCTAATTATTTATAAAGGTATTGGGTCTTAAAGTTAGAATTAAAGGCTGCGGTAGCTTTTTCCTTTAGTAGACAAATGAATTAGAATTTAATTTGTTTATTTTATAGGATGTACTGTTAGTAAATAACTTTGTCTTAAAATAGTTTCCTGTTAAATAAACTCAATAATACAGAGGATGACTGGAAATAAATTAGTTAGCAATAAAGCAGATTTTTTTTAATATGCATATCTTAGTATTAGCAGTAGCAATATGTTTTACCTTATTCTCCCAATACATTTCATACAGTGTGATTACAAACAATGATCAGGATAACTGCAAAAAAGGTGAGGGTGAATGTAAGACTGTATTGAAAATCTGAAGGAAATTGGAGTTGTTATGAAATCCACAGTAAAAAGATTGCTATCACTAAATAGTCATGCATTTCTTCTTTGTTAGGCAGAACAGTGAATATGTATCAGCAAAACAATTTCTTTACTTGATTTTCATTTGTCATAAAATGCATGTGTGTGTAGTATATACATGGGCTTCCTTGGAATGTCCAGAATAATTACAGAATTACCCAGTATTTTTTGAGGAGTGCATGAATGGCTAATTTGAAAAAACGAATTTAAAGGAAGCATTTTATAACATTTCTTTAAGACTGTTTCAGAAGAATTTCATGTATCATTATATTTAGCCTTACTAAAAAATAGTAATTGGAACATGGAAGCTGAGGAATATTATTCAAGATCTTGGTAGTTTCAGAAATGCTCCAAAAATTAGTTTGTGTAAGATGTAAAAGCCAGACAAGAAAATACAGTTTTGACATTATTACCTATGATCTCAGCTTTTACATTCCTAGTCAAAGAAACACAATGTTTATAGAGAGTTCTTTTCATAGAAAAAAACCCTAGTGTTTGTTTTGCTTGGGGTTTTGACCTTTTTTTATTCAGAACTGTTTTGAGATTTCAATTGAGTTTGAAAATTCTGCCAAGGAATTTTCTGCATCTGACTTTCGGAGTTCACTACCACGATAACTACCAACATTTATGAAAAAGTGGATCTATTTGGGTTTTTTTTCTGTACCATAAACTAAACCTGATGCTACCTGAGTGATTTGGGCACTCGTAGTTGACTGGATTCTTCTGAAAGCTCCCAACAACGATGGATGTCTCTGCACAGATTCTTGACATTTTTCCAAATAAGACCATCTACATAGATGGCATACAGGGAACCCAAAAAGAGAAGCCAACAGATTTTTAGATATCATGAAAATTTAATGGAAATTGATATGGAGGTCATAGTCACTCTCTAGAACATGATAATTAGAGTATGAATAACTTTTGTTTTCATGGAATTTTTGAAGTCATAATATAGTCTGACTATTTTCCATTTATGAAATAATATTTTTTAAAAGATTTTTTGGTGTTTTGTTGGGGGTTTTTTTTGGGTTTTTTTTGTTTTCTTGTGGAATAGTGACATCAGTAAAAGCAACAAACAAGAAGTTGACATAATGAAAACTAGACTGCTCTTTCACATTTTGAAGAGTAGTAGTAGTAGATAAATCCTGCTTAAAAGTATTAAAATGTCTTTTGCAATCCTAACAGTAATACAAGTATACATTATTTACAAAGGTTACATCATTTAAAATATAAAATATTTGAATATTAGTGTCTGAAATTTTCATACGATTGCAGTTTTTTAGTACCTGGATTGAAGGGTGCTGAAAACTATGAAATAATATAGCCATTCATAAATGAATTCCATTAGTTTAACTGAGCACATAGTCAAGTCAAAGTTTTGGTGAAGAAGTTTCTAATAGTCAATAAAAAGCTAATGAAACCAATTTAATATTGTGATATTATATGAGAGCAAACAAATGCAATTATAGATACAATCTCCATTAACTGTTGATGATGCTGTTAAACTGTACGTGTTAAGCTGGTTTACACAGAAGTAGTTTTTGCATTATTTGCTTTCACAGACTGGTTTTCAGTAACTACAAATGTTTGGTTCTCCAAAATAAAAAATCAATTTACTAATTTATCAGTTGTTTTTTAATGCAACTGATCAATCATCATACTCCACAACCTATTGGCCAAAATATGGGAAAATAAATTAGGTTTAAGATAATCCTTAATCATGGATAATCACATTCAGGAATGTGACTGCGACTCAGTGACTGCATTTCTAAACATATTTAGCTTAATAAAGGGCTATAGAGGACAAAAGAAAGCAAAAAAAAAAAAAATCTATGGAAAAGGAATGCATGAAATATTGAGAGCAAAAGATGAAAGAAAACCTCAAAGAAAACAAATTGTTGGTGGACTGGGCGACAATAGGAATTCAAACAAATGCTGCTGCTAATATAGTTGATCAGAAATTGCATTCTTTAAGAAAATTCAGATTTCTAGAAAAGAATTTGATTGTTTCTTTGAGCTAAGTGTGTTTCACTCTTTTCCTTTCCATTGTCTGCACAGAAGCGTGAACATAAACTTGGATGTGATTACCACATCCCTTGTATGCTTTGATCATGGAAAAGGTATTGTCTGACAAAAAGACTTGATGTTGAAAGTCAGGTCTCAGGCTTTCTACAGTAAGATGAGCTGTATTCTCCTCTGTCAAGCAAACAACAGAGGGAGTTTTGTCTAAGACCACATAAGCATAAAAATGGCAGATGTCTCTACTTTCAGCAGCTTCAAATGATCAGCCTGAAAAAGCATTCATCAGTTAACACACAATAGCAACTGCTAGATATCAAAATGAGATGGTCAGAATGATCAGTGTTCCCTGTGTTTCATCAAGCAGTGGCACTATCTCCTTCTCCGGCCGTGTAGTCTGGCCTTTCTCAGTGCAGTGATACTTATCTCACTACTTTCAATAATGAAAAAAAACAAACCTTTTCATTATAAAAAATATTTTAGAATTATTGACCAAGAGATACTAAATAAATAAAATGTAAAAAGTAATAACTAGGGAGGTAATATCCTGAAATTATTAACACCCTGACCTGAAGTATAGGTGCTGCAATTTGTTTGATTTTGTTTGTTTTTTTTTTTAAATATGAATTTTAAATAAAGCAGCATTTATACTTCACAGGCTTACACTCTAATTTTTTTAAACTGATGTAAGACATCTCAGAGTAAATTTTAGTGACATTAGCTAATGCAAAATAAAATGTTTTAAACAAGTTGTTTAATGAGAATCCATATTCTGAGAACTGGAAAGAAAAGATTGTATGGGACACAGACAAGTTTGTGTCTACAGCACAGCACTGACAATTAAGGAACATTTTTTCTGGTACTTGGTAGAGCTGGTACGATCCTTACCATAGAAATGTATGACTTTTAAATGGATTGGACAATGCATGTAAGTGAACAAAATCCCAATAATACAACAAAGGCCTTAGCTAAAACAAGAAGTGCCAGGTAAAATAGAAATATTTATTTCAGATAGTTTATTTGCCTTTAAGTTACAAGATGGTTTACCTTAGTTTATTTTTACATTATACTTACGTCACTGTGGTGAGGCACTGAAACAGATTGCCCAGCGAAGCTGTGAATGCCCCATCCCTGGAAGTGTTCAAGGCGACGTTGGATGGGGTTTTAAACAACCTGGTCTAGTGAAATGTGTCTCTGCCCATGGCAGGGGGATTGAAATCCTTAAGTTCTCTTCCAACCCAAACCATTCTATGATTCTGTGCACCAGCTTTTTCTTAGTGCTTGAATCAGATTCCGAAAGCTGCAGGTATTATCAGGGTACAGTACCCAGTTCTGCCACTGTTTCTCTGTTTCAAGCTGTTCAAACTGTAGAGCTGTTTTTCGTGGCTTTTTGTTTGTTTGGTTGTTTTTTTTTGTTTGGTTGGGGTTTTTTTTGTTGTTGTTGTTTTTTGTTTTTTTTTTTTAATTGACTGCAGTGAAATTCCTTAACTTCCTACTTGAGAATTCAGGCCATTTCTTGAGAATGTCCTTTTCCAAGTCTTTAGTACCCTTTTATACATACCCTCCTCAGCTGCTCACAATATTAACCAATGTTTTCTTCCCTACATACCACTTTGGCTTCAGATTGAGCCTGTTTTCTGCTCATCTTCAGGATTATTATGTTTTGCTGGATTTTTGCTTAGTGGCCTGCTCCTGGCTCATGACATTTCCTTTCTTAATCATAGTCTCATTCAGCTTACTTCATAGAATCCATTTTTATCCTTAGCACCTACAGGAAGTGAATGCAACAAATCAGGTGTTTCTTATGTCAGTAGGATAGATTTAAAGAAAATATTAATTTTCAATTGTAAAAAATTCTTCTACAAAAATAGGTGATCAACATACTAAAATATTTATATATTCAAAGACACACTTGCAAAATATCACAAAGAACAGAGGAAAATAGTTCACAGACAATATCCCTACAAGTCACAAGTTGCTGTATCAGGGAGATGGAATATTTATAAAACTAGCTTTTTGGATGACCTGAAAATGTAGACTTTTTCGGTCCCTCACAGAGAATGTGATTAGGGATTCAGATCAGCTGTTTATCTGATGCAACGGCAGGAAGGAAATTGCATCAGGCATCTTTCCACACCATGTGCAATTAATATAAACATGTAAACAAATCTTCCATGTAAGAATCTCAAAAGATCTACACAAAAAATTTGTAGGAGTGAAAATTAAGTAAGAACAAGAAATTAAAACCATTATCAAGACAAATTCAACATCCTACTCAATACAGACCTAAGGGGATATGCTGTCCAATTTATAAATAACATTATTCTTTCCAATACCCACACTGATCTTATACTTCTGAACCTATAGACTCCATTATGTGAATTACACACAGTTGCAGTGAAGTGCTTTGGAAGACTATAAATTCACTTTGTGCATAAACAGTAGACTTGAATCTATAATATACTTGCAGCTCTCTCCTCCTCTCACCTTCTGAACTTGCTCTCACTAGGTGAATCCATTATATTCCTTAGTGAGTTTTAAAGAAATTTCTCATAAAAGGAAATCAGAGGAGTATTTATAAGTATCGAAACTATGGTGTTCCTATAAATTTCAAAACTGTAACTAAAGTAGATACAGCAGGAAAATTATTCAGTGGGCAACCCTTAGTCAGAATGAAAGTTCTGCTAGTGGTAATTCTAGGTTGGATCCAACATTTAATAATGCACAGTAAGAATTCACTGCTTCCAAGGGGATTGAGTAGAAGATGCATGTAGGGATGCCTAGGGTAGCCTCCAGGC
The DNA here is from genome assembly GCA_013397775.1 of Eulacestoma nigropectus. NCBI lineage: Eukaryota > Metazoa > Chordata > Aves > Passeriformes > Eulacestoma > Eulacestoma nigropectus. The sequence continues at coordinate 535,761 of VZTE01001014.1, forward strand.
CAGAACATTAACATCCTCCATGACTTAGCAGTTGGCATTCTCAAGCGTGGCTGTAGGGACACTTGTATGGCAGATTCTTGAGATGATCTGTCCTGGACTTAGAGCACTCTCCAAGGACGCTATAAGTTGAATATCTTTAAAGTTTTCTGGTAATGTTCTGATGTTGCTTGATGCAACAGTGGATGGGATTTGTAGCCAGTCATCTATGTCAGCAGTTTACAAAATGCTTTACCTATTAATGATTCCTAAGGGAATTAGGAGTTTCAGAGTGCTTCTAGAAATCCTTTAGCAATTATAGAAGGGACAGATTTCAACAAACTGTAGAATTCAACAAATCTCTGTATCCACTGAACTGGGACAGGGCGACACCCCTTCTTTATGCCCTTTACATCAAATCACCATGCTAAAGTAGAAGTATCATGCTGCAAATAGAGTGAAATAACTTTCTAACTCCTTTTTTGTGTTCTAAAATCCCATGCAAGGTCAAAAGCATTAGAGTCAAGCACAGCAGGGGAAGAGACAGTGGAGGCATAGCTTTATATGCTTTCAGTAACATGAGCTATTTGAGAATGTAGAATTTGTTCTTATTTGAATATAAAAAAGAAGTCAATTGGTAATCAACTGTATTAATGTAAGAATGGAATAATTTAATCGAAAGAGAATTATCCAATGCTTAATTCAGCACTTCAGTTCTAACTGTTAGCATCAGTGCTGAGGCTCTGAGAACATGACTTTAGAAAAATCTAGCATGAACTAACTGTGGTTACCAATAAAATGTATACCATTCTTACTTCTACAGATGGAATATTTCACCCCTGGAGAGGCTAAAGCAGTTCTCTAAGCAGTTCTCTAAGTACATTACTGAAAACAAAATCTTTGCAGCATAGCTGCATCACTGTCAGAACTTTTTTTAGTATCAGTAACCATTTTGAGCCCCAGATTAAAGAAATATTACATAATATTCCAAAAATCCTCACTAGAACCCAGTATTAAAAAACCTCCAGAAAAATGTCCTGAATAAAGAATGGCATTTGTATTTAAAAACAGTAGGTTATAGCAAGGATATTTGTTCCCATCTTAATCTCAATTAGTTAAATTATCACTCACATTAAAAGTCCAAGGAGAGAAAAAAGATGGCTACAGTTAAGAGATTACAGTTACAGCAGTGGAAATAAACTGCTAACAGGAACCTAGTGCAAATTTTACTTTTTGAACAGCAAAGCAATTTTTTTTTTTTGCTGCAGGATCCTGAGCAAGGAATGATGTGACAGTTAACATCAGATACTTGTTCTGACCTCTGCTGGAAGAGCATTCTCCACTTTGAGAAGCTTGACTTCACACTCAGAAACAATTGTTTATTATTAGTGAGGGTGATAAACTGAGGTGCAAAAATCTGAGTCTGGAGAAGGTTCCTAACTTCCTGTATGTTATCAGATTTGTGGTTCTTCCAGCCAAAGAATTCTACTGATGCAGATATACCTAATAAGAAGACAATTTGTGCAAACTCTAGACAGAATATCAGAATACGTTAGCTAACGTAGTTTGCAATTTACTATTTTAGAATAGATAGAATAGAATAGATATTGCTACAGCTTTAGGGCTGATGAGGAAGAGTTGTCAGGATGGCTGAGGTAGCCTCAGACTCTTCAATTTCTAGATAGCTTTCTCTCTCCCTTTTGAAATTCTACCCAAATTGTACTAGAGTTGTATGCTAAACATTGAACTGTACTTCTTCCTTTTTCCTGTCAAGCAGTTTAAAACCCATAAGCACCCTAATTTTAACTTCTGATTAGGAATAAAAAACAGTTGGGTACTGAAAAATCAACCGCATGTCTCAGGCAAGGTCTGTAGTTTAAATGACCTGAGTTTAAATGGAGTTCTGAGGCTGCTAGTGAGACTGATTGAGGCAGGTAAGGCATCTTAGTACACTCACAGCCCTGAGAAGCACGTTGTTAAAAATACAAAATTGTATATGCAGATAATAGAATTGAAAGCTGCACTCATGCAACTTGTTGTTGATTCACCACTGCACTAGAACAAAGAATTTTAAAGTATGTTTACTGCTACAAGGTACTTAATTTCTGATATTATTAAAAATACTTCTATATCTGATAACTGTTGACTTTTTTTCGTATTTACAAGGAAAAATTTTGCTTAGTGTTCACCAGCATCTCAAGAACAAATTGGCCATGCATGAGACAAAGATGGCATTAAAAGACCTTATTGCTTTTCTGCACAGCTGTGCTACCGTTCCGTGAATTCTTTTCACGTGCGTGTGCTAAACTTATTAATGTCCATCTGATTTGAGTATTACATACCACACAATGCTAAATATGCATGAATTGACATATACCAAAGAATAGACGTGTGTTTTGACATGCTTGACAGGCTTCTAGAAAAAATGGAATCTTTATTTTACTCAGGGCAGAGGGATTATGCAAGGAAATAATGAAAACACCATCAGCTGCTGTGCATATTCCACTTTTATAGTAGAAATCAGGACAGGAAAAAGTAAAGTAATAATTATTTGAATACTGTAAATGATAAAACCCTTACTTTCCAGAAATTTTGCCATTGGGAGGAAAAAAAAAAATTCTTCCTTTAACTTGAAATTGCTTTTGTTCTGCAGAATTAAAGACAAACAATCTGTGCCAGGAATGCATGCACTAATGAAGCCAGAGTCTGAAGTTATTCCATGCACACAAATGCAGCGCAAGACCTTTTATATGCACCTTTTTTTTTTTTTTTCAAGATTAGTCATCCTTGATGTTTAATAGTACTGCATGCACCAGCAGCCAAGCACAATTTACAAGATTTCCTCGTTTCTGAAGTTCTGTCTGTTCTTCAGAGGCCTGGAATCTTGCAATTTTCACCACTCATCAAATAAAAAGAAGAACATTGTTGAAAACAACAGCAGGGGAGAGAGACAGGAAGCAAAGATCAAAATGCAGCAGCAGGGAAGCAAGTGAAAACAGCACAGAGAGCTAGGTGACTAGAAGTACTAGTGAACAGGAAAAGAAAGGGGAGCTCAGACAATCCATTTAAAGTGAGCAACCAGTCTGTATTTGCATGCTTGTTCACAGCATTTGTACACATTTTTCTGTTCACAGTTGTCAGTCTTTTTTTTAATATGGCCAGATGTGAAAGAATGCTTTATGCAATTTGAGCAAGTTTAGCACTAACTCCCTTCCTCCTTCTTTATCTTCCTCCCTTGTCTGAATGTATATTTGGTTACAGAAGAAAACTTGTTAAAAAGTAACTATACTGTGATTGCCGTGTTAATGATACATAAAAGTATACAAAGCTTGTAATAATCATATATGAGAGTATCTCATCAACAATTATTTTGGATTCTGCCGTTACAAGTATTGTTCATTCGTCTGATAATTTGAATTAAGAAAATGGTTTTCATGCTTTTTATCATGACTAACCTTCTTGTCAGAGACATACAAAATAAGATGTCTTTCAACAAAAAAGGATTTCAAAGAAGCTCCAATTTATGTTTTTTTTTTTTTTT